>CAJGYO010000016.1:42386311-42863292 GCA_904845875.1 Miscanthus lutarioriparius
TTTGCATTGAGTGTTGCCAAGCTTTGTGACCCTTATGAGAGAATTGTCATGCTCTTAAAATCAAGATCACGTACACACCACCCAAATATACACTACTCCTAAAATAGGTAGGCGCAAAAACATGCTTTCCATTTAGATCCACCCAAAAATGTTCTACTCCTACACTGGGGGTGAACACAAAAACATGCTTGATAGGTTTTCCATCCACCAAACAAATGCTCCAAGTTCTTGTTACTATCTCTTAAAGTTTTGTTGCAGAAAAGAGACATGGGCTATGCAAAAGTTATGCAAAGAGAAAAGAAAAAAAGTGAAAAAAATGGACACAAAAGTGTTTGAGATATTTAAAACAATGGGTACTCAAATGCCCACCTAAAAAAGTAGAGATGAATAAGATAGCCCCTGTTCTCTCGTAAAAATATTTCCAAGTTTTAAGAGAGATATATGTTTTCAAGGAGTATAGTATAATTAGGATTCCACCATATATCCACCACCCATATATCCACACCCATACACATCTTGATTTGATTGTATGACTCATTTCTCTTTAGATCTGTTGTTTGACTTTACAATATATGCATTACAAGTATGCTCTAGCTTCTCCCTACCTATGAACTCCACTTAAGCCTTAGTGGTAGGAAGAAAAAGGCACAACAAGTTATGCCTTGGTGAGGTTCCACAAATACCACATATATTGAGAGACTTGAGAGTGTCATACAATAGAATCTCTGAGTTTTATTTTGAAAACTTATAAAAATTCCGGAACAATGGTCGAACAAAGAACTAGAGACATAGTGCTTGACTTGATTGTTCTATCTTTAAATTGCTCAAGACCCAAGTGAAGGCTAAGAAGCCCCATGATTAAAGGTAATATGGGTAAGTTTGAAAGTCAGATTAGTTTATTCTAATCTGGAGGAGAATTTTTGGTTGAACGCATGTGTACTTTTAAGGTGTGAATGCATTGTAGCAACTCTTGATCCATTGCTGAGTTTAGCTTTGCTCAGGTACGAGCAAAGTTTAAGCTTGGGGGAGCTTGTTCACAGTCATGAACATCAATCATAAACCACCAACATATCCTGCATATATACTTAATTCCATCACCAAACATAGGTTTAGGGGTTTAAACTGACAAATTCCATGAGTTTTGGTGAATCTATGTTTTCAGTAGGGTTTATTCAGAAAACCGCTAAGGTGGACCTAATCGTCAGATTTAATCATGTTTATCTGTGATGAAACCAACTTAGGAAGACTCTAGAACACTCCAGAAGGCAAACCACTATGACCCTCAACAAGTCACTGCCATGTGGGGCTGGCCAGCCCCACCTGTAGGCCGGCTAGTTTATGGGTCCCATAGGTCTGCCCCTCCTCGCTACGTCGGTTCTCCACTGCCTTAAACATCATATATACGCCATTGCTCGAGGTCGGTTTGATCCAAGGGTCTAGATTTGATGTTGTCCCCTATATATACCCCCTTGTATCTCCTCCAGCAGGGCCATCCTAAAACCATAATTCATATCCTCATCATCAGGATCAGAACCAGCAATCAAGAGAAGATTAGTCCTCCTAGTTAGGATCTAGTCTTGTAAATAGAAATAGTGAGATAGAGATAGAGGGAAGAGTTTGGAGGAAGTGCCGGCCTATCAGTGCTCTCTCTGCGGCTTGTACCTTGGCGGAGTCAAGTTCTACTTGAGCTTGCTTCTGAAATTTCTCTGGTAATCAACTTCTGATTCAACTAAGTATTTTGTTTATATTATTCATCAGGTTCGTGACTCTTTTGAGTGCTTTAATCTATAGGCCCTAGGTTAAATTAGTAATCATTAGTGTAAGCATGGTGCTTAGACTATGGTTACTCATGGATGCACCCTACATTCTGGACCGGTGGTAGATCGCGAGGGTGACTATCCTCCCATCTATAGGCCAAGTAGGAACTGGTAACTATGCGAAGCATCCTCTATAGATGTCTTTCCTTAGTAATGTCCCTAGTTGAACAGTAGAAGACACAACTTACCCAAGTTAGAACTAAAGAACCTTAGTAGTCCTCTCTACGCTCCTGTTTATCCTTAGCCTTATTGCTACCCCTAGTTAAGTTAGACTGTAGTCAATCTCACATGTTTGCCTATGGATACGATACTTGGAATACTTTCTAGTGAAAGCTACAGCGATATCCGTGCGCTTGAGGATTAATCTGTGTGCATCTAAAATATACCAACAAGCTTTCTAGCGCCGTTGCTGAGGAAATGGTTGCTGAATTAACTACTAACCTAGCTTAACTTTGTATCTTTTGTTTTAATTTTTCTTTTAGCATGGATAACACACCTATATATCAATATGCTAAACCGATGAGCGCATGCCTAGAGCCACCAAAATCTTCAAAGCCTATCCTAACTCCTGGCTATGAGCTGCGCGCGTTTTTAATAAAATTGATTTGGGAACAATCCTTCTTGGGAGAAGGCAATGAAAACCTATACTCACACCTATGAGAGTTTGAACAGACCTGTGCATGCTTGTATATCGCTGGCATGTCTGATGAGACCTTAAGATGGAAGTTATTTTTATTCTCTTTGACGGGAAGAGCTAAGTGATGGTATAGACAAACCGTAGTAAGTATGCAAGGAGATTAAAAAACTCTATGCTCTAAATTTTGTTTATCTTTCTTTCCCATCTCTAGAGTAGTCATCCTTCGAAATAGAAGTTCTAACCTTTAAATAAGACAACAAAGAGTCTCTTGGTGCATTGTGGGATCATTTTAATAGTCTTGTCACCACTGGCCTAGACCTTGCTATTCCAGACCCAATGCTTCGTCAACATTTTTATATGGGTCTTAGCAAGGATTCTGCGTGATCCCTTGATTTAGCCTCTAGAGGAGCTTTCCTTTGTTTGACTGTTAGTGAAGCAAGGACTATCCTTGATAAAATTATTGAAAAGACTCCCTGCACTAGCATTCATGATGAACTCGTCGAGGAAGAGAAGGAATCATCTCCTAAACAAGAAGATGAAGTTTTGATAGCCAAATCAGAACCGCTCCAATCCCAAGATTTAGTTATCAATCCTAAACTATCAATACCCCAAAATCTAAATCCTCCAAAGGAAGAAGAAATTCAACCTTTAGAAATCCCTTTTGAAATTAAGGATGACATCTTTGAAGCTGATTTTGGGAGAACATTAAATTCTCATCTAAAAAAGAGACTTTCAAGTGAATATAATTCAAATCCTCTTAGGAAGAGATCTCTTAGAAAGCCTCCTTATTCCCATGTAGGACATCAGGAAAACTCAAGGATGGCATGTCTAGTGAAGCCATAGAAGGAGAGCCAAGTCATCTAGAAGCCATTCCGATCCTCTCTCCTTCTATGCTCAAAATTGATATAAGTTCTAAACCCATCTCTAAACTCATCCTTGACCCCGATGAATTCCCTGATGCTCTTTCTCCTAAGTCTCATGATGATCCTAGAAATCCACTAAGACAACCAAAGCATAGGAGTCACAAAAACCACAAGGGTGACTTAGAAGAGCAACAGCAATGGCTAGAGGATAATAAAAACTCATATGTCGTTCCTAGTAAAGAATGGATGGACAATGCCGAAACCTTTATAGTAGAACCTACCCCCATTTTAGATCCAAATGGTGAGCTTAAGTCAATCTTTGTAATAAACATGACTCATCCAAGTTTGGAGGATGCCTTAGACAAGATCAACCCGAGAGTCACCAATCCATGGGAAATCTTGGACAATAAAATGTTGAATGAATGTCTTAGGCATGGAATGATGGAGACGATGTTTTTGCCTATGGACATTCATAAAGAATCAACCTTGGAGCTTGAAAAGGAAGATGACATCAATGAGCATGGAAGCTACTTCCAAAACACCTCATCAAATCCATGCTCGCATGAGAAATCTCCTGAATCAACTAGTCTCTCCAACATTGCCACACACGAGATCTTCAACCTCCTCACACTTCCTGTTCATAAAGACTTCAAAAGGGTGGTTGTAGTTGCATATGTTTATCATAAATATTACAAATCTCATTGTGTGTTGGCATGAATCTTGAGATAGTTACACAACGGTTGGTGTTGGAGGGGAAACCACCTCACCAACTTAAAGAGTAATTCGAAGGTTTCCCAAGGACAATCTTTTTCAGGAGATAACATGAGCTTTCACCTTTTGCTATAATGCCTTTGTGAGATGAGCATAGAGATATAATTGTGGAATTATTCCTTCAGGTATTTTTGTCACTAACCATTTCAGGTTTGAAGCAAAAAAATAACGAGGGATGACAACGTAAGGTATGTCCAACCAATCATCATGCAACATTTAATCACATCCATTCAAACTTGATTTTGCATTTGCAAAATTCAAGTGTGGGGGATGAACTTATCTGAAAAGTCTTATGCCATGCTGTCAAATCATCTTGGTTGTCTCTACCTTTAAGCCATGCTCAACTTGCTAAATAACAATCATGCTCTTTCATCTCCATTTGAGTAAATGTCTATAATAATTTCATGCTACCTTTTCTACACTAGTATGTTTTGGAGTATTAATTAAACATGATTATTAGATAAAAACATGCTTGTATAGAATTTGGTTGTATCTGTAGACTAACCCATGCAGGAAACTCTCAATTCAATTTGGGTAAGTCACGGGATGAATTCAAACCGGAGTTGAAGCAAGGCACATGATGAACTCCAATAACGTTGCGCAAAGAAGACACAGTTCATTCATCATGCATGAAAGAACTACAAACTAAATACAAGGTCCTAATCAACGGACCTAAAAAGCCCTCACCAATAAGAAATCATTTGAGGAAGCAAATCAAGGTTTGGGGTATTCTTTAAAACAATTTTACATATATTTTCCTTGACCTTGTTTAAGCTTTGAAGAATTGGTGAACAATAAAGGCACATCATTTAAAACATTGGATAAAAGTTCTATGCTAATGTTAAAACTAGTTTTGCTATAGCATGACCTTTAGCCCTATGAAAACACTACCTCTGCTTTGAATTGTTGTATATTCCTTTGGGTATGTGTTGTCCACTAATCCCTTGTAGGCATAAAATAATGAGTGGAGTGGAAGGTCCAACAAAATGTCAAAAGATCAAAGAGGAAAAAGATGGCATGATAAAAGGATTTGAAAGAAAGAAACTCATGAACAGTTTAAGCTGCAAGGTTAGCCAAACAAGGAAAACTTCAAGCAAAAGGGAAGGACCATCATGAGTTATCTACCCTTTGTCATATGGTGTCATCATGCTCCAATGATAAAGGTAACATCCTAAGGTGAATGGTCATCATTTAAAAAGTTTTTCCTTGATTCTGGTATGCATATAAGTAAGAAACAAATATGTTTAAGTTACAACTTCCTGCTTGATCAAACCTGACTAACTCAACATGTTTAGTTCTTTAAATTTGTTCATAGCACCATTTTTTTGATCTCATAGTCATAACCAAATGAGCTAAAAATGCACATCTTATTTCTAGAAGATGATAGTCATAATCATGTAAAGATTGATACATTATGTAAAGATAGAGAATCCTTCTGTAGGTTAAGCACCCCATTTTTTGCCAAATGTATTTAAATACTACATTTATGCTCAATCTTCTGATCTTATCACCCATGTTATAAATGAACAATGCACATAGCATCAACCTTATCATCTTGTTCAATGTGCCTAAGGTTAGAGAAGAATAAATAAAGTTTTGGTTCTATTGGTGTTTTCCCACCAACAGAGCCCGTGCACTTGATCTCTACCTTGTCTTTATGAGCAAAACACACTTCAAGCAAAGTGTGGGAGAAGTTAGTCGATTCCCCAATTTCTACAAGTGAAAGTTCTGAACCTGTCAAACCAAGATCAAACTCAAAACCAAGACGGGGTTTGGCAGAAGAAGGTGGCATCACCATTAGAGGGGCCACCACAAGAATCCTAATCTTCAGAGACAACCAAGGTGCTCAATAATGAACTTCACAACGAGAAGTCTGGTTCAAAGGACTTAAAACACTGAACCCTCACCAAAAGAGTCAGCTTGGAGGAGACGCATCTCCAAGTATCCAGGTAAGTATTCTTTCCCTTTATTTTAGGTTGTAGTTTCTTTTAAATAGTTAAAAATGATGAATGAAAACAAAATAAAAGGAGTGTGTATGGTAGTTTGATTTAAGAGTTGTTAACGAATAAAGAGGGCTCTAAATAATCTCTTAAATGGAAATGATGAATAGTTGCTCTGTTGTAATTCCTTTCAAGTACCTAGTTTTCAACCTTGAAATCTTCCAAGCTTTGGATAAAACTATTTTGATATAAAGATTTACTCTGAACCTGAAACTCATGGGTACCATATGCTTGATCTAAGTCTAGGTAGTGAACAGATATGATATGAGAAGGTCTGAGCTGCTGTTTATCTTGTTCCAAGTAATACTAAAGTTCTGGAGAGATTTATCTTTTCAAAAACACAAAAATGCAACATGATGAGTTCATGTATGACAAAGCTTGAATTTTTACCAGAGCATACATGTTATTTAGGATAGGAAAACTTCCACATATATGCTACTTGCTTTTGCATTGAGTGTTGTCAATATTTGTGACCCTTATAAGAGATTTGTCATGCTCTTAAAATCAAGATCACATACACACCACCGAAATATGCACTACTCCTACACTAGGTAGGCGCAAAACCATGCTTTCCATTTAGATCCACCCAAAAATGTTCTACTCCTACACTGGGGGTGAACAAAAAAGCATGCTTGATAGGTTTTCCATCCACCAAACAAATGCTCCAAGTTCTTGTTACTATCTCTTAAAGTTTTGTTGCAGAAAAGAGACATGGGCTATGCAAAAGTTATTCAAAGAGAAATGGAAAAAAAGTGAAAAAAATGGACACAAAAGTGTTCAAGATATTTAAAACAATGGGTACTCAAATGCCCGCCTGAAAAAGTAGAGATGAATAAGATAGCCCCTGTTCTCTCGCAAAAATATTTCCAAGTTTTAAGAGAGAGATATGTTTTCAAGGAGTATAGTAGAATTAGGATTCCACCATATATGCACAACCCATATATCCACACACATGCACATCCTGATTTGAATGTATGACTCATTTCTCTTTGGATCTGTTATTTGACTTTACAATATATGCAATGCAAGTATGCTCTAGCTTCTCCCTACCTATGAACTCAACATAAGCCTTAGTGGTAGGAAGAAAAAGGCACAACAAGTTATGCCTTGGTGAGGTTCCACAAATACCACATATATTGAGAGACTTGAGAGTGTCATACAATAGAATCTCTGAGTTTTATTTTGAAAACTTATAAAAACTCCAGAACAATGGTCGAACAAAGAACTTGAGACATAGTGCTTGACTTGAACATTCTATCTTTAAATTGCTCAAGAGCCAAGTGAAGGCTAAGAAGCCTCATGATTGAGGATAATATGGTTAAGTTTGAAAGTCAGATTAGTTTATTCTAATCTGGAGGAGAATTTTTGGTTGAACGCATGTGTACTTTTAAGGCGTGAACGCATTATAGCAACTCTTGATCCATTGCTGAGTTTAGCTTTGCTCAGGGACGAGCAAAGGTTAAGCTTAGGGGAGCTTATCGATGATCATTAACATCAATCATAAACCGCCAACATATTCTGCATATATACTTAATTCCATCACCAAACATAGGTTGAGGGGTTTAAACTGACAAATTCCATGAGTTTTGGTGAATCCATGTTTTTAGTAGGGTTTATTCAGAAAACTGTCAAGGTGGACCAAATCGTCAGATTTAAACACGTTTATCCATGATGAAACTGACTTAGGAAGACTCTAGAACACTCCAGAAGGCAAACCACCATGACCCTCAACAAGTGACTGCCATGTGGGGCTGGCTAGCCCCACCTACAGGCCAGCTGGCCTATGGGTCCCACAGGTCTGCCCCTCCTCGCTACGTCGGTTCTCTACCTCCATAAAGATCAAATCTACAACATTGCTCAAGGTCGGTTTGATCCAAGGGTCCAGATTTGACGTTGCCCCCTATATATACCCCATGTACCTCCTCTAGCCGAGCCATCCTGAAACCCTAATTCATATCCTCATCATCAGGATCAGAGCCAGCTATCAAGAGAAGATTAATCCTCCTAGTTAGGATCTAGTCTTGTAAATAGAAATAGTGAGATAGAGAGAGAGGAAAGAGTTTGGAGGAAGTACCGGCCTGTCAGTGCTCTCTCTACGGCTTGTACCTTGGCGGAGTCAAGTTCTACTTGAGCTTGCTTCTGAAATTTCTCTGGTAATCAACTTCTGATTCAACTAAGTATTTTGTTTATATTATTCATTAGGTTCGTGACTATTTTGAGTGCTTTAATCTATAGGCCCTAGGTTAAACTAGTAATCATTAGTGTAAGTGTGGTGCTTAGACTTTGGTTACTCATGGATGCACCCTACATTCTGGACCGGTGGTTGATCGCGAGGGTGACTATATAGCCTCATTGAGTCCTTAGCCTTGTTGCTACCCCTAGTTAAGTTAGACTATAGTCAATCTCACATGTTTGCCGCTGAATATGATACTTTGAATACTTTTGGGTAAAAGCTACAGTGGTATCCGTGCGCTTGTAGATTAATTTGTGTGCATCTAAAATATACCAACAATCCTCCAAAGGCAGAGCCGGTACAACGTTGATGAGACCAGACGGTCCCGCCTAGATCACGTGCCCTGATGCGCAGCACACTGACATGACTAGGCTCAGTAGTCGCGTACCACACTGTCAGGGTGTCCTGGTGGGATGGGACGCAATGGCCACCTACTGCATTAAATGCACTAGCCCACAAGGGATCGAGCGATGAAGCTCAGACAGCCATGACTACGAACCCGTACTCAACACACGCGAACATCAGCGCTTTCACGATCACGTCATGATCGCAGAAACACTCGAGGGCTATTGTTGGGTTATGATACCCTGGGTATCATAAGACATCGATTAGTTAGCTGCTTGGATGGCCCACGATACACCAGCTAGTATAAGCCCAAAATGATCGAGGCCCAGCTAAGCTATGCGGACCTAGGCCAAACACAAGGGCAAGAGTAGGCCACGACCTCTTCCCTCAACCTTCACCGTGCCCCGCACGATTCCTCATGACCTCTCCTCTGTCCTGACCTCTGGAGGGGCGGGGAGAGATCGAGCCCTGCCGAGAGTACCTATTGTTGGTGGTCCTTAACCCCAATTTCTAACCACCAACTTTTATATAAAATATGCTCAAATAAACACCAAACTTAGACACAGGTCTTTAAAACTAACAATTTCGACAAGTTTTGGTGTTTGACCAATTGCAGGAGGACATATCAGAATAGCGCAAGAAATGTACCTAAAGTGGATAAGAAATACAACAAAACAAACACTAAAACCAATACATGGAAAATACACCAAGAAGGCATTTTTTGACGAAGCGTAAAGCAGACATGCACAAAGAATAAATGGAAAGGTCCATCAACTCAAGTCATCTTGGTGAAAGACCACCAAAGGAGCAGCCCATATCCACTTAGCAGTCCACCACATGAAGGCAGTAGCGAGAGACTTCAGTCAAGGGTCGGCCGACCCCTGGGGTCGGCCACCATCCACCTAGCACCGCTCGACCTCTCCTTCGTCTAGCGGTGGCATGGAGGCATGCATAGGCGGTGCACACCAGGATTTGTCTAAATATAGCTCACCAAACCATCCTATGGGTGCTATAAAAGGAGGGGTAGAGCTCCCATTCTACACAACAACACACCAAGGATAAAGAGCACCACAAATGAGTTTCATTCCAAACGCTTAGGCCCTAGTAGCTAGCTAGACTTGAAAGGGAGAGATCTGAGGGAGAGCTTGGGGAAGCGCCGGACTTGTCGGTGTCTCCCCAACTTATACCTCGATAAGCATCTTTACTTCAACAGGTTTTCCCGCTGAGTGAGTGCTCATGATTCCTTTGGTATAAAGTCTATTGATTAGTTAATTTTTATCCTTACTTGTTTGTGGGGTCATCGTTCGTCTTTGCGGTGAATGCTTTAGTAGAAGGGCCCTGATAAAGATGGATAACCCTAGTTAACGCACTAGAGTAGTAGTCGATAGCATAGACGTGGTGTCTAGGCTAGAGGCTACCTTCGTTTGCCTCGTACTAAACGGTTGAGGGGTAGGCGGTAGGTGGTGACAGCCCTATCCGTCCCTCGTAATCCCCCACATCCGGGTGCGACGTAGAGCTACAAGCTAGTATCACCTGGCAGACCAGGTGTGCTCCGTTGCTTGAAGTAAGCAAGTAGAAGTATAGTTTATCTATCCTTAGACTCAAAAACCATAGGAATCCATCTCTACCCTCTACCTACTCTACCCTTGTGTTTTCCTTGGATGAACTAGTTAGAAGAATACCTCCATTCCCTGTGAAAAATACGGTACTGTAAGGTCGAGATGGCGACTAGAGGAGAGGTGAATAGTCATTTCTAAAATTAATAGCACCGACTAACTGAAACAAATGTGGAATTATAACAATCGGTCTAGCCGAGACTATACCCCTCTATCTATGCTCTCTAGCACCTTGCAAAGATCCTAATTAAGCAACAAAGGTGCCAGGCTAGCTAGAGCTCACCTAACCAATTCTAGAAGTAAGGTCACACAAACCTATGCCACTAGTATTTCAAGCAATGAGGGAGCTCCTACACATGCTAGTAAGCAAAAGCACAAAGCTCCTAAGCTCACTAGCAATGCTCAATAACAAGGCAACCAATGCCAAATTAGAGAGCACAAAAACTTAGCTACACAAACTAAGAATATGACTAACAAGGTTACACAAACCAAATTAGCCACGCAAGGGAGCTACTTCTTATGCTACACAGGCAAGAAGATAACTAGTGAGCTACACAAGCTAACTAATTACAAGAGCAACTACACAAGCACAATCTATGTGAAAGTAATTACAAGCTTGTGTAAGGGGATTGCAAACCAATAGGAAGAACAAAGTTGACACGGTGATTTTTCTCCCGAGGTTCACGTGCTTGCCAACACGCTAGTCCCCGTTGTGTCGACCGCTCACTTGGTGGCTCGGCGGCTAATTGGCATCACCCGCCAAGCCCGCACGTCGGGCACCGCAAGAACCTACCCCGAAGGTGAGGGTAGCTCAATGACACGCTTTACTAGAGTTGCTCTTAGTGGCTCCCGTAGGGCGAGCACAATGCCCCTCACAAAAGCTCTTCTCCGGAGCACCGCACAAGCTTCTTGCGGGCTTCAACAGAGACCACCACCAAGCCATCTAGGAGGTGGCAATCTCCAAGAGTAACAAGCACCACTGGCTTGCAAGACGACCACCTAGTGCCACTCGATGCAACCTCACGATGCAATCGCACTAGAATCGCTCACTCACTCAATCGGATGAACACTATCAAGCTAGAATGAGTTAGAGGGCTCCCAACAACCACCACATAAGCCACCAAGGCTCTAGTGTGCTCAGCTACCGGTCCAAGGCTGAGACCCCTTCTATTTATAGCCCTCATGAAAATAGAGCTGTTGTACCCCTTCACTGGGCACAGCTCGGGGTGACTGGATGCTCCGATCGTATTGACCGGACGTAGGACCCCAATGTCCGGTCGCGCGATGCATGCCACGTGGCACCTGCTTCAAATACTAAGCGCCTGATCTCAACGGTAAAGTTGTGACCAGACGCAGCACAGTGAATGACCAGGCGCTGCTACGTCTGAGTCCGGTCATTTCCAAAGAGCTCCCTGAGCCTCTGTTTTGCGACCGGACCTCCATAACCGGACGCAGACCAGCGTCCGGTCAGTTTTGTGCCCCCACGCCTAACTCCAGCACCACCTGCATCACCATTCGTCAGCACTGACCGAATGCAGATCCTGAGCGTCCGGTCACTCTTCACGCCAGCGTTTGGTCACAAGACCGAGACAGCGCGTTCGCTGCTGCCACTGACCGAACGTAGGACCGAGCGTCCGGTCATTGCGTGGCCAGTGTCCGGTGCACTCTGTGAAACCCTGCCTTTTCTGTACAGGGCGCCGGTGGCACCATCAGACTGTCCGCACTCTACGGGCGGACACTCCGCCGGTGAAGTTTCGAACCCTTCTCGCCTCCGTTTCATCGCCGAGTTGATCCACATCAACTCCAACTTCATCTCCTTTGTAAATGTGCCAACACGACCAAGTGTACACCACCATGTGTATGTGTGTTAGCATTTTCACAATCATTTTCCAAAGGATTAGCCACTCAACTTGCCACGCCACTCGATCCTAGCAATGATGCAAAGTTAGATCACTCTAGTGGCACTAGATGACCAATATGCAAACAAGTTTGCCCCTCTTAATAGTACGGCCATCTATCCTAAACCTGGTCAAAAACTTCTCTACACACCTATGACCGGTGAAATGAAATGCCCTAGGTTATACCTTTGCCTTGAGCATTCCATTCCATCTTCTCCAATGTCGATGCAACACATGCACCAACACGATCAACAATGATATGATCCACTTCATATCATCATGTGATCATATTGGTTCATCGATCTTGACTTCACTTGCTTTTCACCAGTGCCTTCGTCCATCGGCGCCAAGTCTTGCTCAAGCTTCACCGCCACGTGGTCCATCGCTCCAAAGCCTCCGACTTGCCCTTCACGCTTGCAACCGGTCCATCAAGCCAAGTCTTGTCTTGATCTTCTCCACCTTGATCACATGACTCAATGTCATGTCTCATGTGCAATGAGCTCCTTCATCATCACATGTGTGAGCTTTGCAACATCTCCAAGTCATTTTCACCTTCATGGCATATGTTGCTCACACACATGTACATGTGGACTAATCACCCGTGTATCTCACATAAACACAATTAGTCCACCTAGGTTGTCACTCAACTACCAAAACCACACAAGGACCTTTCAGGTACCCTAAATACTTCCGGGTGAAGTGCTACAACGGTACTTCCATGTGCTTGCGGATTATTTCTGTATGCGTTAAGAAATACCAATAAGCATTTCTAGCGCCGTTGCCGGGGAATGGTTGTTGTATTTTCTTCGAACCTAGTTCGTCCTCATATCTTATCTAAAAAACAAAAAAATATTTTCTTCTTATCCTTTTCTCACAATGAAGCCAACATCACTTCAAAACCCTTCTGTTTCAAAGGGGGAGTTTTCTAAGCCACCACTTTCTTCAAAACCAACCCTTTCATCTGGTTGTGAACTTCACCCTAGTCTAAAAGCCATGGTTCAGGCACAAGCCTTCTCAGGGCATGAAAATGAAAACCCATACCAACACCTGCATGAATTCGAGGAGATGTGTTCATGCCTGAACATCTCGGGCATGACACAAGAAAAATTAAAGTGGAAATTGTTTCCCTCCTCTCTCACTGGAAAGGCAAAGCAATGGTACATGTTTGCCATAGAAAGTACGAATGGGGACTGGGATGAACTTAAAGGCAAGTTTTACCCTGCATTCTTCGCTATGTCCCATATCGACTCTCTACCTAGGGCGATCCTCAACTTTGAGCAGCGCGAGAAGGAGCCTATAGGTGCAGCCTAGGCCATGTTTTCAGCGTTAATACATGTCGGCCTAGAATTGTCTTTACCCAACAGCATATTGTTGTGACTCTTTTGTTTGGGTATTGACATGGGTGCACACCTATGCCTAGACATGACTGCCAGTGGTCGTTTTACACACAAGACTATGATGAAACAAGTAGAATTCCTTGAGCATTTCATAGACAAACACTCTTCTTCCGTCATAAGAACTAAATCCCTCCAGACAAAGGTTACTTCGAGTGTTGAGGAGTCCTCACCAGTCGAATCCAAACCTATACCATCCTTAGATTCAACTCGTGAGCCCTCACCTAAACTACGAACACTGAAGGAAAGATTAATCCATCCTTTGGAGTTCCCTATCAAATTCGAGGATTATGGCAACACCTCGAAGATATCATGGCACAAAAAGTGCATAAAAAAGTTTCCCCAAGGTAGAACCATCAAAAGAATGGTTAATGGAAGTGAAACGTTCTTCTGAAGCAATTCAGATTCTTTCACCTTCCATGGCCATGTCTTGTTCGTTAAGGCAAACTGTTGTAGAAGCTCTGCACAACCCCATAGTTGGGACTAGTATCATGTCAGAATTCCTAGCGAAAAACCTCGAGTAACATGCCACTAGTCTCGACCAATAGACTCTTTAAAAGTCCCTCAGGACTTATATTTGGATGTTGTGGGATTGCCAAGAATGTGCCAATCGCAATTGACAAAATCAAGGTTCACTTAGATTTCCACGTCTATGCCATCCTTGAATTTGAGCTTCTTGTAGGCCACCCCTTGGACAATCTTTCCCAAGAAAAACTTCCCATGGGAGCCTCAGTGAAGAGTTTGGGAAAACTACTTTCGTCACTCCTAACTCTCACCCAGAAAATCCAATAGCGAAGCAGCATCCCAATCATGACCAGTTCGAGGAGGTGAAATTCAAGTTCGTTGCACATCCTTGTGAAACAGAACATTTATCACCACTCTCTCTTGAACCAAAGCTTCGTCCCTCTAGCCATCAAAACGTTGTTCTCAACAGTGGTCGAGATTCAACATTGATTATGCATGATACATCTCTTAAGAAAGAAAACCATTGTACCATGGACAATCTCAAAGCACCAACTCTAGAGCTCAAAAAGAATAATTCCACTAACAAGCATGAAGGTTTCTCTTTTGAGATCTCACGCGTTTCATGCTCACTCTTGGAGTCTCTAGAGTCGATCACGCTTAGTGCCACATCCTTCTACGAGGACCATAACCATCTCTTATTCCTCGTTTACAAACTTTTTAGAAGAATGGTTGTGGATGCATATTTTTATCATAAATATTGCAAATCTCGTAGTAGAAATATGGCACTAACCTTGTAGCTTGATCATTAATGCTAAATGCTTGGTGGTGAAGTTGGGAACTAAACCACCATTGATAGCTGCAAGAGAACTTCCCACGGTCAAGCTTACGACCATAAATTAAGCACTATTGGGAGATACCTCGGATTATCACAAAAAAATATACAATTATAAAAAAAACAACTTTCATTTTCAATAAAAGCAAGAACATGTTGTCAGGATAGTATGCACCTTCGGGTATTCTTTTGTGCTAACCCTTTCAGGATAAGATCAAGAAGAACAGGGGACATATGATGCCTAAAAACATGGAAGCTACATCGACTAAAAATTGATGACAACTCTATCTTGCTGAAAAAAGAAGTATGGAAAATATATAAAAATAAGAAGAGAGAAGAAAGCTAAAAAAAAGAGAGAAGAGACAAAGAAAGAGAAAAGGAGGATTCTCCACCAATAGACCTTTGCTCACCTAAGATGAACCTTATGCGATAAAGCCACCACTGCAGCAGCATCAAAGCGTCCATTCACATATGTGTCCGTTAAGTACACTCAGGTATGCAAAGGTAAATAAATATTCACTAACTCTTGTTACTCAAACTTGTCTCCATAAGATCATACAAATTTAAGCCTCTCTTGTTTATGTCATATGCTCTGGTTTGGGTGTACTCGTATATGGTATATCCATAGGCTTTTTAAATTAAGCATGGTGCTTAGGTTAAAATGGCCTTCTTTAATCAAATTTAGACATGGTATTTAATTTTGATTAATGAATTTTGAGTAGCTATTTTCATAAACACTAGAAGTAATTTATTATGGAGATAAATTAAGGCTATGATTGTTTTGCAAACTTTACCTTAGCCTTGCTTGAGATAGGTTAAAAGTTGGTGAACAGATAAATAAATAAAAAGATATAATAAATGCATAAACTAAGAAAAAATAATAAAATATGATAATAATAAATAATAATAATAAATGAATAAAATTTAGACTTTTCGGTATTCAGGCTGGTAGAGACCTTGTTCGGTTCTTTCTTTGTTTTTTCTTTGTCAAATAAAAATAGGTAAAAGAATAAATGTGGGGGAGATCTCTCGAGCACAACTCACACACATTCGAGATCTCCTACCAAAACGTTGCACAAACATCGACTGATCCCACATGCAGAAGGATAGGACAAATGGCTTAAGAGAGCATTGGTTGAACCTCTGGTTTAGCCAAACCACCTTTGATCCCCTCAGCCCCTTCTTCCTCTTCAACCGATGGTTTGTGCAACACTACCCTCAACTCCCTACAAAATCTCAAGTTTAACCAAACATAAATCTTGATTATTGAAATTAAACTCAATTTATCCCCGCTATCTCCTTCTATGAACAATGCCCCTATGCACCACATTTAAAATTTTGAAAAATGACATATTCATAACACCTTTAAAATAGAAGTCTGCATAAAGTCTGTTCCATATATATACACTTATGCTTGTGGGAAAATATTCTAATAGGCAATCATGTTAACTAAGTTATTGTGAGGTGTGATATAGTTTGGACTTAGAAATCCTACCATTTCTATTCAAAGTATTCGGAGAATTTGTTTTGATAAAAATGATATAAAACCATAGTATCACAAACTCCTCAATTGGTGAGCAAATCCTACCAAAGCCAAATATGACATCTTGCAAGTTTTCAAGCCTTCCACGTAAGCTGCTTGTTATTCTGTTGAGTTTGGTCATGTCTTGTTGACCCTTGTTAAGAGATTTATCATGCACCCAAGATTAAGATCACGTATACCCACATATATATGCTGCTCCTACACTTGGAGTACGCAAAAACATGCTTTCATCTAGATCCACTAAAAAAGTTCTACTCCTACACTGGGAGTAGACAAAATATGTTGGTTAGGGAAATACTCCATGTTCTAAAAAGATAATGATCTCTCTCTAAATTTGTGGTTTAGAAGAAGAGACATGGGCTATGCAAAAAGATTATGATAAAAAAAGAAATATATGGACACATGAAGGTCCAATGTACAAAAAGAAAAAAATATAATGAGCACATGAAGGCTCATGTATTGAAAAAAAAGAAGGAAGAAAGATAGCCATGTTTCAAAATAATAAGTTATAGAGAGAGAGAGATCATATCTACAAAAAGGAGTATAGTTTTAGTTTATCTTTTTCCACACACATGCACATCTTGATCTAAGAGTATGGCACTTCTCTCCTTGGATCCTCGATTTGACTTTACAACATATGCAATACAAGTATGATATATTGTTTATCCCTACATAAAGCCCCACATAAACCTTTTTAGAGATAGGAGAAAACAAAAGAAGGCAAAACATTACTATGCCTTGGTAAGGATTTATATACCATTGAGTGATTTAAGAGTGTCTTTTGAGGAGTATAAAGTGAACTATGCTTTTCTTGAGAAAAACTTTCAAAACTACAGGTTACTAAGATGCGAAATTGGGAAGATGACTTTGTTTCGAGAACTGTTCTGCTTTCCAGCAACACAAGAAAAAATGTTAGCTAACGCCACATATCCCACTTGTGTAAGGAATATGTTTGAATAACTCTAATGTAAGCTATATATTTTAGGATGTTATGATCATGATTACCTTTAACACTAAGCTTTGCTCGAGGACAAGCAAAGGGCTAAGTGTGAGGAAGCTTGTTGGCGGTCCTTAACCCTAATTTCTAACCACCAACTTTCTTATAAAATATGCTCAAATAAACATCAAACTTAGACATAGGGCTTTAGAACTAATAATTTCCACAAGTTTTGGTGTTTGACCAATTGCAGGAGGACATATCAGAATAGCGCAAGAAATGTACCTAAAGTGGACAACAAATACAACAAAACAAACACTAACACAAATACAAGGAAAGTACACCAAGAAGGCGCTTTTCGACGAAGCGTAAAGCAGACATGCGCAAAGAATAAATGGAAAGGCCCATCAACTCAAGTCATCTTGGTGAAAGAGCACCCAAGGAGCAGCCAACATCCACTTAGCAGTCCACCATGTGAAGGCGGTGGCGAGAGGCTTCAGTCAAGGGTCGGCCAACCCCTGGGGTCGGCCACCCTCCACCTGGCGTCGCTCGGCCTCTCCTTCGTCTGGCTATGGCATGGAGGCATACATAGGTGGTGCACGCTGGGATTCATCTAAATATAGTTCTCCAAACCATCCTATGGGTGCTATAAAAGGAGGGGTAGAGCTCCCATTCTACACAACAACACACCAAGGATAAAGAGCACCACACTTGAGTTTCATTCCAAGGGCTTAGGCCCTAGTAGCTAGCTAGAGTTGAAAGGGAGAGATGTGAGGGAGAGCTTAGGGAAGCGCCAGACTTGTCGGTGTCTCCCCAACTTGTACCTCGATGAGCATCTTTACTTCAACGGGGTTTCCCGTTGAGTGAGTGCTCGTGATTCCTTTGGTATAAAGTCTATTGATTAGTTAATCTTTGTCCTTACTTGTTTGCGGGATCGTCGTTCGTCTTTGCGGCGAATGCTCTAGTAGAAGGGCCCTGATAAAGACGGATAACCCTTGTTAACGCACTAGAGTAGTAGTCGATAGCGTAGACGTGGTGTCTAGGCTAGAGGCTACCTTCGTTTGCCTCGTACTCCATGGTTGAGGTGTAGGCGGAAGGTGGTGACAGCCCTATCCATCCCTCGTAATCCCCCACATCCGGGTGCGACGTAGAGCTATAAGCTGGTATCGCCTAGCAGACCAGGTGCGCTCGAGTACTCAAAGTAAGCAAGTAGAAGTATAGTTTATCTATCCTTAGACTCGAAAACCATAGGAATCCATCTCTACTCTCTACCTACTCTACCCTTGTGTTGTCCTTGGACGAACTAGTTAGAAGAGTACCTCCGTTCCCTGTGGAAAATACGATACCCTGAATACTTTCGGGTGAAGTGCTACAAAGGTACTTTCGTGCGCTTGCGGATTATTTATATATGCATCAAGAAATACCAACACCTGCTCTGACAAGAGCACACACCGCACTGACCCCGCAAGGACTGAGGGCACAACAGTCCCCTCAGCCTGGTCAGACGCCATCCCTACACCACGCAGTGCAGACAAGACAACACCGTCGAACAGTGACGGCCAGTATGGCGGCACACCGTCCAAATACGGCCTGACAAGACAGATGTGCGACCCCACCCACTATGGGATGGGGGCCACGACGGCGGCCTTGACTTTTGAGGCCAACTAAGCCAACGAGAGCCACGACCCCGGAGCACGGGATCGTGGCCGTTGGCACAACAAGCAGCAAGACGATCAACGGCCTCGGGGACTCCTGTACGACGCCCCGGGAGATTAGGAGATGATGACGAAGGCCATGGCGAGACCATGTCGCGCAAGACGGCTAGCCAAACACCATCGTGCCCACAATGCCATCATGGCCGACACTGTAGCACCACGCCACACCATGCCGCGACGTGGGCACAAGACCATGACGACAACCACATCCGAACGTGCACCACAAGACGGTGTTACTTGCAAGCCAAGTTAGCTAGGCCCCCTCCCTCAGGCTCACGACCCCTCGGTCAGGAGAACCTTCTTCTTTGTATGTGTCCTGGCCATGGACTCTATATAAGGGCAGCCAGGGCACCCTTCCTGGACATGATCTCCGGACTCTCGAAGCTTTCATTAGGACAATCCATCTCCTAGCTCTAGCTCTCCTACCTCTTCCATCATTCTTGCACCCCCATTGTAAGAACTTCAGAGCATTCAAGCAAGGAACACGCACTCGATCATCTCTGAGACTGGATGTAGGGCTCCTGCCTGAACTAGTATAACTTCTCGTGTCTTTTGGATGCTACCATCGTCTTCTTGGAGCAGCGCGACATTCGTATAAATTCACTAGTCGATCTACAAAACACCGACAAGACTGCTGGACTCTTCATCATCACACAAAGCACATATACACTGACATGCGGCTAAACCTAGTAATAGTGTGAAAACCAATCTGAATCCACCCCCATCCATTCATTATGAGCTCAACCTTAAAACTCATCCAGCCCACCAACCGAGTTGTTCCAACCACAAGAACCCAGTCCATTGTACTATTTGAATCAAAACCAGTCCAAAACCAATTAAAAACTTTTGTTTCAGACCGTTTGAATCCATTTGATCAAACTCAAACCTACGTGTAGGCTGAGCCTGCTGCCTACCGATGCCAGTACCAAGCACGGTGAGTATCGCCCCGTTCGGCTGGAGGCAGCTGGCTAGCTGAACTGGCCAGCCCTCTCACCTGAACACTGTTCATATAAATCAACCAACAGTACTTCTATCTCACATAAACGAACCAGCAACGATACGAACCAGCCAACCGAACATGCTTTATGTCCCTACGAGCGACCGAGCGACCGTTTCCGCTGCTTCCCCGAACAACTTGAGCCACGGTCAGCATACAGGCACCTCCACACTCCTTCCTGACACCTCAATCACGTTCCCTAGCTTCGAATCGGAGCCTCTCCTGCGTCCGGCCATGTGTCGCCATTTGCGCTGCAGCGTGCAGCTCTAGCGACCTCGAGGTCCCAGGCGTGGCTAAGCTGAGCGTGGACATCCGTGCGCATCCTCCCACATGTGCGCGCACATGACACGTGCTGCTGTACGGCGCGGAGCGAGCAGCCGGCTAAATGTCATGCGTGCTCTGCTTTGTTGCTAGCTCGTTGACATCAGCATGACATCATCCTATAAAAAACAAACCCAGTAATTCCGGCAATCCTTTGCAGTCTCATACCGTTAGCCTAACCACGGTCTCAAACCATTCTCAAGTCCAAAATTCAGAAACCGATTCCAAACCTAACCAGCCCATTATAGCTACTACCCGAAACCAAACCAGCCTCTTAGACTCTCCGGCCCATTCCCACCCAAATCATGCATGCCGAAATAAGAAATAAACCATTACCAGGTTTACCTATTTGAAAGAGAAAAAGGCTACATGAGCTTGCACGTTAGCTAAAGCCAGGGAGGAGAAGACTGCTGGACTGACCGCTATGGTACTGTACTACTCTCTCTCTCTCTCTCTCTCTGGCACACAACACATATACACTGACATACGGGCTTCTGTTTGTGTAGCTTTCACGACAACCCGGCCTGAAGAAGGAGTGCAATTTCAGCACATGGTTCAGCGTGCTCTCGGACTTAGTTTTTGTCGCCTTCAAACTTTGACGATCACTATTGATCCCTATCTAGCTACATCTTCATTTGGGTATTTGGGTTGGAGCTGAACCAGGGAGTGGAGCAGGAAGGCATGTGTCCAGGACAGAAACCACCGGACCTGATCCCTGAATTCCAATTCCTGCTGGCACGGTTCCGCGCCTAGGCTCCAACCAAGATTGACGCATGGCAGGCACCTGTTCCTTTCGGCTTCGCTTACAAATGGCGCACGCGGACGGATCATGTTGGGTCGCGCTCAGAATCTGAGCGTTTTCCGGTGGTGGACGATTGATTTTGTGACCCACCAGAAACTGTGAGTCATGTTTCAGTTCTTCCTCCATGTGGACTTGCACCACACCAAGAATCTTGTTTTGAAGGTGACGCATGCTCCGCACGATCGAAAAGGAGGAAATCTCCCTCCAAAGCATCATTTTCGACGACATTGATCCATTCATAAATAAATAAAAAATAGAAACCGGCGCAGCAGATCTCACTGCACCAAAAGGGAGATCGCCGTGAGATTTGGTGAGGCTTGCCTGGCCACTTTGGCGCAACGCAACGCAATGCGAGCAGCGTTGTCCACTTTCCTAGATCTGGAAGCAACCCCTGGCTGGCTCCGGCACACACAGCGTCATCGGCTACTACGTGCTGCTGCCTGCTGCAGCTGGGTAGACAAGACCTGCCACTGCGAGAGGGTGCAGGATGGAGGAGCAAAGACCACACAGTCACAGAGTGGATGTGGATCCAATCCAACAGACATGCTGCAGGAGGCGGACCACTCTCCCTCTCATCTCTCAAGACTGAACCAAGGTGATGGCAGGCAATCCATTTCAGACGCATTATTTCTTTCACCAGGACCACTGCCCACTGCCCACTGTGGCATTAGTTAGGTGTGAGATCCAGAGTGATTATTATTAGAGCGTCGCCAGAGATAGAAAGGGTGGTGATGCCATGCATTATTTTTCCTAGTAGCCTGCCATTCTGGTCCATGGTTGTTAAATTCAAAAGGCGTGCCTCCTAGGTTCAATTTCACAATGTGGTGCATTGGCTCACCACTACATCTTCAACTCGATAAATTACACAGGATCTACGGACAAGTGCCTTTATGTAAGTATGCTTCATGGAAAGACTATCAATTCAAAGGTTTATATATATTGTTCATGAAAGATTGACTTTTGCGTTCCTTGGGAGGGTGCCTACGTAAGTGCACTAGCTCGTGGATCTTTGAAAGAATATTGTGAGTATGACACATGTTTACACCATATCAAGAATGACATAGACGAATATCCTAGAAAACTTTAGACGATGATGTTGAAGCAACCACATTAAAAGATTAGGATTTGGCAAAGCCAACCATAAATTCTATTAGCACAACTCTAAAAGAGTAAAAGTGATTGTCGCTATTTAACAACCTTACCCCACCCTCTAGGGCCCTCTGTTCTTACCTTATATAAGAATCTAGTGCAATAGAACTATCTAGCCTAATTCTCTTGAGGACTCTCAATTTCTCCTTACAAAGCCTTGGATAGAATTCTTGTGTTGGCTACTTGGCTTGTTTGATGCCTATGACAACCACTCCTTGTTTACGTAGTCCCACCAAAAATTCTCATATATGCAAGCAGAAGTTCTATTCAAGAGGAGCGTAAAAAGCCTCTGAAATGACAATATTGTATACATAGGTATGTATGGTTACTGATAGTTCAATACACACTGACGATTTAACTCGCTGGCCGGCTTCACCTGCACAGTTTTCTTTATATAGATTGAGCTGTAAAAGCTTTTCTGAATGAATGTGCAGGCTTCATGGCCCCTCAGCTCGCATCTTCTACTGTTGAAGTGAAGATGGGTAATGTATGAGAGAGAGCGGGAGAGAGGGGTAAGCACCACACGTCTATTAGGGATGACCGTTTGTAAATGTAGCTGGGTAGGTTACAACAGATCATTATTAATATGATGAGCAATGCAAGGAGCATGTACAAGGAACGGCTATATACAAACTCTAGTACCTGATTGCACTCGCAGCGGGATAGTTTCAAACATTAAGACTAGACGTGAAGTCAGTGAACAACTGCGCAAGCAAGTTTTGGTCATGATGTCCACAAACTAGTGAAATGACAGAACTTGGAACATCCACATCTAGGGCAGAGCCATCTTCTTACGAACAAAATGAATGTCAATCTCGATATGCTTCGTGCAGTGCGATGGGTTAGTCCTCGTGTAGACAGCAATGACATTATCAAAATAAACAAGCATCACGAAAGCAACCGGAACCAACCGCCAAAGCCAGGAGCACGAAGTGACGGCATAAGCCTTTCGCGTTGCCTAGAATCCTCCGTTTGATCAGCATGACATGAGACTCACGTGGATCATGCGTGACACTCGGTGTACCACCACCACACATACATCTAGGTCGGGGCGAGGGAACGAAATGTACCGCTGAGCGGCATTGCGTCTCAGCTTTTGCCTTCGTTATTGGCCCTGCACAGCTGCAGTACTAGCAGAGGTGACGGCTGTAGCTAAAGGAAAACTAGCAGTGCACTGGACTACTGGAGTATGCAAGAAACATTAGTTGCTGTTTTTGTGGGATGTTATTTTCAGGAAGCGAATTGAAGGATAGAGGCAGCACCGTGTACGTGATGTGTGATCGTTCCTTTCACCGCTACTGTTGTTTGTACGGCAGAAACACATGGTGTTTGCGCACTTGTGTCAGCTGATGATGGTTGATGCCGACATCCGAGCGACGACGATATGAGGATAACTGAGACAGACGAACCGGATCGGAGTGCTGCAGGGTGCCATTATTCCCATCTCAAGCAACTCTCCCCTCCAACCTCCTTAATTTGAAGATACTGTGAGACGGACGGGACTGGACCGGCCTAGCATGTCATGCCAACCGTACCGACAATCCGCCATACAGTAGAACCAACAGTGTTTTCTAGCTTATTACCAAGTACCAGCATAGCATATTCAGGTGTGAAAAAGACGCCATGATACTTGTCGGTTGGATCGGAGTTGCTAATAACTTGCTGTACGTACGTAGACCAAATCCAGTACACACAAGTTAAGCTATGAACGAACGAACGAAGAGGAAGTCAGAGATGCAAGATACATATATACGAGATACATAGCATCGTCAATCGGTATATATGTTTAGCTTGCGAAGCGAGAACCGCTGGCTAATTAGGGATGCGAGCTATGTATATATTAGGAGGAAGAGGAACTCAACTGGCTCGATCGATTGATTAGGCAGTAGGCACGCACCACCTGATGTCCTGAACTCCTCCTGATGATGAGGTATGTAAGGCACGCCGCCGATTGAGACAGTTTGTGCTCGGTGGAGAAGATGGGCACATGAAGAACCATCCATCCACCCACCCATGCAGCCATGGTTGGCGAGCTGATGGAGCTAGCTAGCTCAGAGGAGGATAGAGCTTGGCGGCATTGGATGGTAATGCACGTGCCCTGCTTCTCCACCATGCACACCCACCATCTATCTATCTCTCTCAAGCGCCAGAAAGGAGCCAAGGATCGGATCGGGCACTTGCACTCAGCTTCTCAATTCTGAAATTCATTCCGTCCCCTTAGCCTGTATTTATAGCAGAGCAGCAATGGTGGTTTACTCCCGTCCCGTGGGTGCTACTACAGGAGTAGCCAGTACTACGCATACGCGTGCCAGTTTGTCACTTCACTGTTCATTATAGCTGCGACTGCGACTGTGACTGCGAGGGTTGTTGCGCGGTACTAGCAAGCAACTAATTTCCAACAGCGCTGCGGACTGCACGTACCACGTAGAGATGTCGTTGAAAAACGTAACTTGACTTGGGACCGCTGCTTAATTTCTACAGAAATAGTATATCTCTATATGAAGTCCAGTAATACATGAAAAAAACTACCCTCAACTCTGTCCACAAAAGGAAACAATTTTATCTTCCTAAGATAAAACTAGTGATTAAGTAAAACAAACCTACCATATCATCCTTCCTCGCGGTCCACATGACAAAGTAAAACTAACCCACCATATATATCACCCTTCCTCGCAAGCCACCTTGTCTTAACCTCCATCCCCAAATCCCGTTTGTGCTGCCTGCACATATATCACTACTACCACCTCACATTGACATCCCTAATCCCCTGTGTCCTTGAAGCCACCGACACAAATGGAGAACTCGACGACGATGTCGTCTTCAAAGCTACCCACACCGGCGTCCACACCCAACTCGCACCTCGCTTCAATGTTGGCCTTCGGCTACTATAGCAAACTGCCGCATGCGTCCACCCACACGCTAACCTTGCCCTCCACCTCCTCCCCACCTCTCCTGCCACTCCAAATCCAACCTAGCCCCCTCATCCTCCACCTCCTCCATAGCAACGCCAAATTCAACCTTGCCCATGCCCTCCGCCTCCTCCCTCGACAGCGGCCCAATCTCCTCACCTAGATCTATGCCACCCCATCACGCTCCTCTGCACCGTGCTATTGGCCTAGATCGGTGGAGTGTAAGGAGGGTTGGCAGGGCAAGGGCACTAGTGGCAGCTGCTGGACGGGCGACCTAATGCCATCGACAAGGCCAGATGATCTCATCCTTCATCATCGATGCCGCCGGGGTGACGGGCGTCGAAGATCTCGTCATCACAGGGTACCTCCCCTCGGAGCTTGGCATCTACACAGTTGGTCATAGTCGTGTAGAGAAGAGTGGTCACGTGGGGGAGTCATCCGGATGGGGAGGGAAGAGGATAAGTGTCGAAATTGTGTGGATAGTAGATTATTTTTATAATGAGGTCTACTGCACCCACTATTTTTGATTTGAGAACTTCTCCTATTTTGAGGACTCAATTTTTTTACATCTACTCTAGCAGTAGCCCTCAAATCTATTCTAGCAGATACTGGTACACAGGACCCACTCGTTATTCTCATAACTCTAGACAACTGAACTATAAACGATGCAGAGAGGTGGCTCACTGTTCACGGTCGTCTAGAGTGGCGTCGGGAAGAGGAGCCCGGTCACGGGCGTATCAAGCAGCGTCAGGGAGAGCGCTCGTCTGAGTCAAGCTCTCCGCGCAGCAACAGGAGAGAATCTAAATAGAGGTTCTGTTACAGCTGTGTTTTTTACCTAAGCTCTCGCATTTGAGTTTGACATAGAACCTGGTTTGTCTCTGTTGGAGTTGCTCTAATTAGTGCACAGCTACGTATCTACCAGGAATTATAGATAGTTAATGTGCATGCTTTGATCAGCTAATTGACCAAGTAATTTATGAGCTCAGCTACATGTGTCCGTACTGTACTAGCTAGCTAGCTAGCTAGCGTGACACTGGTCGTGCAGATCGGTCCTGGTCTGAATGTACGTCTACGTAGGAATACGTACTACTACTATGCACTAGTACAGTAGTGCATAGCCCTTGCTGTCCTTATCTTGTCGTCTCCATCCATCAGCTGGTCAGTGGCCAATAATCGGTGGCGTATTGTACGCGCGTACGTCCTTGCGCCTCTCCCATCAGGCGTTGATGCCCGCCGGCCGGTGGGCCTTCCGTCGATCTCCCTGCTCCGCCAGGCCAGGCAAGCAGGGAGCCACCGGGCCGAGGGCAGGCACGCCAATGGAATCATCGATTAGTGCCTGGAGCCTGGAGGAGGATAGAATGGCATCGTTATTGTTCGCTAGCTGTGTGGCTGTGGGGTGGGGTGGCGTGGCGTGACGATGGAGCGTGATCACCGCTGCGCTAGCTAGCTGGGTCTGGGGGCCAGGCGCGATGGTGGTGCCGTTGGTTCGGGGGACACCAGCTAGACGACCTCGGCTACTCGGCTGAGGCCGGGCCCCGTCGCTGCCCGTGCCCGGAGAGCAAATAATTAGCAAATCCACCCATTTCTCAATCAGATCCTTCCTCCTCTCCTAAGTGATGTAGCGCAGCGCGTGCTTCCGATCCGTTCAAAGTCACCGCGTGCTTTTCATAAGGAAAAAAAAAGTCACCGCGTGCCGTGATAGCCCCATATGATTGGAAGCGTTCTCTCTCGCTGTTCGTTGAAGACGAGGATCATCCGAGATCACGCCGGCTGCCGGCCGACCGCCATCCGATGACTGATGACCATCTTCCCAAAGACACGCACATAATCTACGAGTGTGAAACCCCCAACTGGCTGCCTTGGCACTTCCGGCGATTAAAAGCGGCTTTCGGCAAAAACAGTTTGGCCCATACGCTTTGACCGACAAAATTCAGTATCAATAATGTATGTACACGATGAGTGATGGTATACATCTTCCATTAATAATTCCGCTACAGACAGCCGATCCACACGAACGCGTGAGCCATATAAAACCATATCTTCCACACGACGCTACATCTTCCATTAATTCCGCTTTGTTTGTGTGCATCGCTATTACTTCCTTTAATTTTTTTTTTTTTTTGGCAATGTGTACATCGATCGCTACTGCCTATTCTAAGTTTGCAAAAAAGTTTCTGCATACATTGCCAAAAAAGAGGTCAATATGGACGGGACATCCACAAAAAAGAGTTCAACTATGTAGTCAACCTCCAGCTCAATGAACGTCTCTTCAGTCGCTTCGGTTCCTAGTTCCTACACAAATGCAATGTTGCATAAGGAAACATGATGCTTACGACTTGCAATTCTTGTGCAGGAAAGAGGAAGAAATACTTTAGACATGCCTTAAAACATATGTAGGGAAAATAGAGTAACACTACCTACTCAAGATTAAAAAAGGAGACGTTGTTAAAAATCAAATCTGTAATAGTGTAGAGTTTCTACAAAATCCTGCACTGAGGTGTAGAACCGATTCAAAATAATAACTAGTTGGGCAATGGGGACCTTCATAAGTTGTTGTGATGGTCATCTGAGATCATAACTGATTTGTGGCACAAATCATCCTTTGTGTTTGATAGTACCACAACTGAGTATATCATCAATCTTACCCTGAACTCTTCTCCTTTGTCAAAAATCAGCATATCTCCCTAAGTGTGGCAGCCTCTACTGAACCCCTTCAGAATCTTTTCCACCTACCACTATCCAATGAAGCTTTTGGATAGTTTCAGCAGTTATCTAATACCTTTCAATCTCTTCAGCTCAGTCAGTCCAATGATATTTGGTCCTATGTTTGGGGTTCCTCTTTCTATTCTTCAAAACAGGCTTATAAACAGTTAATTGGCCACCATCAAGTTCACAGATCCTACAGATGGTTGTGGACATCTGCATGTCAGAATAAAAGGAAATTCTTCTTTTGACTCATCTTAAAAGATAGACTGAGTACAAGGGCTCTATTAAGACGCAAAGGCATGTGGCTTCAGGATTACAATTGTGTCTTTTGTACTCTGAATGTTGAAGAAGACTTGTTTCATATGCTCTTTCATTGTCCTTTTGCAATGGCTTGTTGGCACAGCCTGAATGTGATCCTGCCTAATACTGATGACATTTCAGTCATTCTTGAAAGTATTCGAGACCAGCTAAGGGTGCCTTTTTTCATGGAGATTATTGTCACAATGTCTTGGGCTATTTGGATGATGCGAAATGATATCATCTTTCGGAATTTAGCACATTCAATTCAGAGGTGCAGAAATGTTTTTCGACATGAGTTTGCTCTAGTTATTCTAAGAGCAAAGGCACGTTTACATCCTCAAATTGATCAATGGCTAGAAGGCTTTGTGTAATTCTTGCTATTTTTCTTTCTCACTTTCTATGTATCTTGATTTTACACTTGTAAGGATTTGTACATAATATTAATAAAATTCCAGTTGGGGCTTCACCCCTCCTGTTTCATCAAAAAAAAAAAAGCAAACTGGTTCTCGACCATCCAGACCTTTAGGGATGCTACCATCGCTAACGCTAATACTTAAGAATGGGGGGTTCTAAACAAAAGTTACCCAAATATAAACTAAAACTTAAAAATATTTTTCTAATTCAAACATGCAATCTAGTTAAGAAAAAAACTACCAATTATTTGTCTATTAAAAATATATAGTTTTGTTATTTCAAAAAGATGCTTGTGAGCACTTTTGCCTAAAACAGGTGGCCCTTGCCTGGACTGCCTGGTCTGACCTGCCCACTCTTGTATGATGTTGCACGGAATGCCCGGAGGACCGGAGGTAGTCATAGATGCCATTCAGGAGTTTACGGCGCATAGTGATCTTTTCACCATCAAGCCGAGTCCCACTAGCCGTTCTTTTGTTTTGTTTTTTTTTTTTTTTTTTTTTTTTGGCGACGATTGACCGTTCTTTAGTAAATAGTATTATTCAAACTAGGTTTAGTAAAGAACACAATTTAGTACTACCTCCTCACAAAAAGATGTGACTATATATTTTTTACGAGCCAAACTAGCTTAATTTTGATTAAATTTATAATAAATAGTATTGTTCTAACTTAGTTTACATAAAAATATATTTTATAATTAATTTACTGATGCTTATCTTATATCATAAATGGTAGTGTTTTTTTTATATAACTTCGGTTAAAAGATTAAAATTGTTTGGCTCCTCAAAAATGAGAATTGTGGATACTTTTGTGGACATAGGAAATATAGAATAGCCCAACTTGTTTGGTTGCCTGTATAAGGCCGAGACAAGCTTATAGGATGCAGCTTTCTATTGTTTGGTTGTCTAATCAAGGCATGAGGCTATCCCATGAGATGCAAAAGAGCTCCCTCAGCTGGCTTCTGAGAAACGAGTTTTATTTTCGTTTCACGGGCCTCGCTCGCTGGATCTTAGTAGCTGGACATGGTCACGTTTCTCGTTCTAGGAACGTCCACGTTCCTGATTCGGGAATAGCTATGTTCACACATTATAAAATAACATCCCGAGTTCTCACTCCCGTTTCACGTTCCTGTTCTCTTGAGGGAACGTGGCTGCCCAGTGCTGGATACGAGATAGCTCCTAGGTAATATGTGTTTAGTTTATAATTAGTATATCTTAAGCAATATTAGTACATAAATATAACAACTACTTTTGTCTTACACATTTTATCGAATACGACATATTCTCATACGGACAACCAAACACCGTATCAATTGAGCCAGGATGGCTAAATACGAGCAACCAAACAAAGCGACCTTGTATGAGTTCAGCCTGGCTCAACTGAGCCGGCTAAGCTCATGCGAGCCAGATTAGGTGATACAAAAAAAAAAGTAACCAAACATGCCCTAAACTACTCCTTATATTAAAAGGACAATAACTACTGCATTCTCTGTCATGTTTTTAACCCCCTTCGTAATGCCAAATGCCATATACGACTTTGATCGCTACTTACCTGTAAAATTTTGCATCATGCTACTAAAGATATATTTCTATAATGTCATTTTCATACACAAGTTATCAGTAGTATAGCAATTTCCATATCGATGCAATGCTACGTCAAACAAAAAAGAAGGGTGCGCATAGCCGGTTATTTTTGTGTTCCACGCTTGCTTTCGCTGTCCGTCCCATCACATAACACTGATTACTGTGCTCCGCCCTAGTATACTAGTAGTATATATTTACAGGTCCAAAAATACAATGTGAAAAGTACCCAGTCGTACTTTTCAAAAGTGTTGATGCCGAGGGACAGGAGTTGGTGGACGTGATATATTAATATCGCGGTGTCGCTTCGACATTAGATCTTCATCGTTACAAGAAATCTCAAGATTAGGCAGCTTTGGGAGCTCTTAAACAAGGTGCCGTCACTAGTCGTCCGTGTTAGGAGAGAGGAATCTGCCATGGGGGCAGACAAAAGCAGCCCTGAAGACTACGTGTGCCAAAAGATGAAAGCATGATGCCTGCCTTTGCGCGTGACGGACGGGAGCGTAATGAGGATGCGTGATTACTCGATGATCCAACAATTGGATGTTACACAACTTACACTGTGGTAGCACAGTGAGTGTTTTTATTGATTGGAGTCCCGTTTCCTGGCATTGCCACAGTTGACGCAAAGGTCGTGGGGTACGATATAGCGCACTGAGCAGGGGCCTCTTAACAATGAGCACATGTGTGATAGGGTTGAGATGGAATCCAAGATCCATAAAGACAACAAAGCACACTAGCCCTAAGATCCATAGCAATATATTATTGTCGGATAGAGCCACCAACTAGTAATAATATGGATGATCACTGTCGAGTTGGGCCACAACCCAGCAATGGTATTACTAATGTCGGGTTATAGATTGACCTGACATCAGCATAAGGGCTTCACTGTCGGATTTTGGATTGACTCGACCGTGTTCCAGATTGTTGGATCCACCTACCACCGAATTACTTGGTGCCCCACCATTAGACCCAGCTATACTATTGCTTTTCGTTAATAAATCATGCGTCTGAATAGTTAAGGTCCCCTTCTTGTAGTATCACGAATCCAGTACCACATACCCATTGCTTTAGCATTTGTAGTATTAAGATGCGCGCTCTATAGGAGAAACCGTCTCTCTAAGGGCCTGTTCGGTTAGGCCCATTCCTGGCCGGAACAGTTCTCGGTGATGTTTGGCTGTATAAAATACAGCAGCGTTCCAGACCGGATCGGTTCTAGGACTTGATCATGTGCGAACCAAACATGCCCTAAGAGAAAACCATCCTCATACACGTTCCCTTCACTTTTAAGATGGTGCACGAGGGATGTACTGAAAGAAAAGACAGAGCCATGTTGGAGCTAAGACACTCTGCGGGCAATGTTAGTGTAATCCTGTTGGTTCTTAGGCTGTGTTGATCAAGGAAGAGGCACTAGCCCATTCTCTTTTCCTAGCGCAATGGCACATTTGAGACCCCACTCAGGGTGGTTTGTTATGTGTTTATTCGAATGTCACTTCAACTGTATACACCTGATATTCTGTTGTTATGTTATAGCATATCTGTAGACTTTGATGCTAATATTGGTCTGGTGGAGGTTCTGAAAAGGTTTTTGTTATGGTATATGTAATTTTTAAGGTCTTGGTTTATTGTATAAAACTTTTGTCTTATATACTCTAAAACTATCATCACATGCAAAAGGGCGACATATATGTTGTTGTCCAGGAGTTTTAAAAATTTTGGAAATGATTCACTATTTTTTTATAGTTTAAATGATTTTTGTGTCTCATAAAAAATTTCAGAATTAAACTGCATGTACCCCAATAAGATAAAAATGTATTTGGGCTCCTATGGTCTATTCAACCATTTGTCCTAGAGATAGATGAAAATTATAATTATTTTGTAGGGACGATTTGGTCTTCTATCTCTAGATCATCACAAAATAATTCTAATATTCCATCAATTCCAAATTATAAGATGTTTTGGCTTTTTAAGTACATAGTTTTTGCTACGCATTTAAATATACACTATGTCTAGATACATAGTAAAAGAAATGTATCTAGAAAAGGCAAAACGTCTTATATTTTGGAACGAAGGGAGTAATATCTAAAAGTGTTTAGAAAAATCTATAAATTTGCATTGAAGCATTTTTTTGTATATATACTTGGGATACTTCTGGTATATATATACTTGGCATAAAATTTTCAAATGATTATAGTATAGGAGTATACACATCATTCATAAAATGGATACACATCATCTAACTCAAGTCAAACTTTAAAGTTTACACACCACAGATCAATATTGAACTCATATGCACCTCAAATTTTTCACAATCTTACATTTACCACAAGGAAATACAAGGTTTCAATTTGTAAATAGTTTACTATTTTTCATAGTTTAAGTAAATTCATGGCTATATATCAAAAGTAGAGAAGGGGCACAAACATAGGTAACATTCAACAAGAGGAAAATGGTATAAACCAATTTTCTAAAATTTGGCATGATCGCTGCATACTTTTTATAAGGTTGTGGAGGAGGGTAATTAGATCTGACGGTGACAACTCATGCATGTACTCCAGGTAGGCGCATCCAATAGTCTGAATTGATGCAACAATTAACAAATTTTCAAGAATCTGACATGATCACTATTGGACAAAGGTTAGACCTAGCAGTGATGGCCAATGGTCACTGTCGGTTCAATCCATGGCCCGCTCGCTCTGCGCTGCCACGGTAAAGTTAAATGTGCCCTTAAGGGCATGTGTCTCACCATCTCCCCCATTGGATTCGCATTGAGAAGTGTGAAATGTGCAAACACTTCTCAATGCGAATCTAATGGGGGAGATGGTGAGAGCACATGCCAAGGGTAAAAAAAATCGCCTCCGCGCTGCCACCCGCCATGGTCGTGCCCCATTCGTCGGATGCGCGCCACCACCCGCCATGTCCGCGTCCCACTCGTCGGATGCGTGCCACCACCCGCCATGGCCATGCCCCGCTTGTCATGGTCATGCCCACCCTGTCCGCCCTCCACCGCCCACCATGCATTGTTTTTGAGGCGTCGCCTAGGCGACAAGGCGTGCCCAGGGTGCTGGGCGTCGGGGTCACCACGGCATGCGTGCGTATGGCATCCGCCATAAGAGATTAGGTGTCGATTAGGCGTGGAAAGGCATCGGGTGAGCGCCTAGAGGCCTGTGGCGGACGTCAGAGCAGAGGAAGGCGGAATCAGGCTGGGAATCCAGCGGACGCGATGAAACTGGCGGGAATCGACCGCGCACGATGAAAGCTGGGCGGGAAATCGACCGCGTCGCGTCCGCGCTAGAAGGAAAAGGGCGGGAATCGATTGCATATATGCTGTTGCGCGGCAAATCTCCCGCTCGGGGGCCTTTTTATGTGGGTGCGGGCCGCTGAAGCTTCATGGAGAGAGGAAAGGAAAAGAGGCGGTGGCGGCCCTGCTTCTTGGCGGCGGAGGCGAAGGCTTGCTGCTCCTTGCTCGAGTCCACCGGCCACACGCATCTCCCACGAGTCCGCCCCTGCATCTCTGCCTGGTTACTCGAGTCCACCAGGGGTCCGTCCGCACCGCACCTGCAGCTCCTGCCCGTCCGCACTTGCTCGCCCGCCTCCGTCAACCGTCTGCTCGTTCGCCTCGTATGCTACCTGCCTCTTCTGTGGTCTCCTCTGCTTCCCTGCTTCCCTTCTCTTCCTCTGTTTCTTTCCCTTTTCCTCTGTTTCTTTCCCTGTCTCTCGTGCTTTGTTATATAGAGGTGACCGGAAGTGCTCGAGCTCTTTGGTTTTACCGCTGATATCACAATGGCAAGTCCATCTTCCATCATCAGCAATTATGATCCCAATTTAGCTCGGAAGGCAAACTCTGCGGATCCAGGATGGAAGTATGGGTACTGGCCAAACCTTCAAGACAAAGATGTGGCGGCATGCACTCTATGTGGTGCCTCACTTACTGGAGGGATAAAAAGGCTGAAGAAACATCTGGTGGGTGGCTTTGGAGATACAAAGAAGTGCATGAAAACTACCACTGCAATTAGAGCGGAGATGAAAAACTGCTTGAACAATCATCCCTAGATGACACTGAATAGAGATTTCAGATCTCCACTTATGCTACTTATATTTGTTTTGCCTTAGCAGCACTAGTCATTAAGTTATATTATGTTAATAGAGACTAATTTGTTGCTATTGACCGATGAGAGATTTCAGATTTGCTATTTTGCTACTTTACGTTGTGCACTAGCACTCTGGTAGCATTTTATTATGGTATTACATGCTAAGACTTGGCAATATTAAGGTATGATTTACTTCTGAATTTTAGTAGCATTATATATTAAGATGATCATATGGCGTCGGCTAGGCGTCCGCCATAAACACCTAGGTGTTGTGAAGGGGGTAGGGCACCGCGCGACGCCGTAGCGCCAAAAAAACACTGCCACCATGACCATGGCATGCTCGCTGCCACCCGCTATGGCCGTGCCACGCCCACCACCAGCCATGGTCCCACCGTGCATGCCGGAGTTGCGCCCACCATGGCCACACCTGCCGCCCATCCTATCGACGCTGTGTCGAGGAAGATGTTTTTTTCAATTTGCACCCTAATTAATTTTTTATAATTACATATGCATCTAGGATAGAGCCAGAGCTCTTCCAAAACCGTTAGTGGGAGCCTGGATCCACGATGGAGCATACGGTGGATCTTGGTAAAGCTAGATTTTAAATTTTGTTTTTCAAAGCCGGAGCTCTCCCACATGCCCTAAGAGTAGTTGTTAGTCTCAAGGATCCAAACAGGGCCTAATTGTGGGACTAGCTCTGTTGGGCTGTAGATCTGTCATGGTTTTTGATAAGTGGGCCGAGCAATCAAAGATAAAGCCCATCATGTCCTAATTGGTGATATAATAGACATTGAATAAAACGGGCTCATTCTTGTTATGAATAAAATAGACTTCACATGAAAATCACTACAGCACTTAATTGTATAAAACTATTTTCTCCACCATATTCATGAAAATCTATAAGCGATATGTCTGTAAAAGTGTGCAATAGGCATTGACTTCATCTCAAAGTTCATGACTGAACTGTTACATTGACAGAAATCGATGGGTTGAAGCATTTACCTGACCTAAAAGCTCATCAACCATAATACTCTTCTATAGCAACAGGGAGTGACTGCCCCCAAATAGTCCAGCGCTTATTTGATGTATGATTTTGCATCTTTACAAATAGCATGAAGGCCTTTACAATGTTATACCTGCAAGATTTCCAGTAAAATATCATTATGAGCAACACTTAGGTGGGGGTTCTTTCTCAGGCTCGTCATTGACGATCAGGATCCCCTTCTTTGGCTGAGGTGGTGACAGGGCATCAGCGCTGTTTTTTCTCTTCTCTAATAATCCTGCATATCAAGGCAGTCAAGTAAGTAGCAATTTACCATGATAAACATAAACGATTAAAAGTAAAATACTCATCGGTGACAGTAATATAGTTTTGCAATCCCTAAAATATACGAAATTGTTGCAAGAAAATGTTTTACTACAGAGTTCATTGTGCCTACCAACAATAAAAATTCGCATTTTGAGTCGAAACTATTTGATTTCCCTTGTTAAAGTCCTGACGATCAGGAATAAATCAAGGCATGTACAATGATACACATTAAAATAAAACAGATTCAATGACTAAAATACCTTATTACAAAATATACATGTAACTAGTATACACTAGAAACAAAGCAATAAACAGAGGCATTTAGCATATCAAGGACTGCCATGGCCTGAAGGCAGTTTGGGTTTATGCATAAGTAGTTGCATCAGCTGAATATATGTTTCAGGCCAACAGCCTTAAGAAACATGAAGCAATTGAAATTACTAAATAAATAATAGTGGTCATTATCATATTATAATTCAGTAAATAGTTCATTACAACTTATGGAAGAATAGTAGTGCGGTGCCTGATACAGCGTATATGTATGTGCCTACCAAAAACAGAACCTACGTTTGGCTATATCACTGAAGACATCATCGATTCCAGTCCCTGCTTTGGCAGATGTAACAAAGAGATTTGTCGCAATACTTTCGGCATAACTGTAGGCAGAAATAACAATTGATTAGATAAAATGTTATAGTTCTATGACAGAAATATCAGGACTATGAAAGGCCAAATAAATTTAAAATAGAGATAGTACTTTTGCCGATTGTAATATGTTGCAATTATGTTAACATATCAGATTGTTAAACCGATGTGCGAAGTAAAGGACAATGCATTCATTCTCTTCTATTTAAGGGCAGAAAATTTCTGTTCCACATAAGACATCCCTCCCTTGCTCAGAGACTTATAACCGTGTTCATGTTAAAGAGGCAACACTCTAGCTAACTGCTTCACATAGACCCTATGTAGCACGGATACGGATACGCGTATCGGTATCGGAAGGATACGGATACGCGGATACGGCAATTTTCTAGAAAACATGATAGGCGGATACGTTTTACTATTTTTTTAATAAATAAATAATAATACAAATTAAAATTGTGAAACTTAGTCACAGGAAATCCTAATGTCTGTTCTCTGTTGTGATTGTGGCTGTGCTCAAGGTTACTAGGTTGTCACTGACACTGGGAAATTAACCATGTGCAGTGGTTTCAGCCTTGTGGATAATGACATATATACTTTTGTGTGAGAAGTGGCTGGTAGCCACAGCCCACAGATCCTACGCGCGCCTCCCATTAGGCCCATCAGTAGCCCGACTAAAAGGAAGCCCTAGGCTGAAGCATTTTTGTCCGTCCGATTAAGATGGATGGCCACCATTTCATTTTGCCGAGACAAAACTGGAGGGCTGGGCGGCTGGGAACCTAGCCACGCGCGCCTCACTCCACTTCTCAGGGTCGGCCGCCGCTCCCCTTCTCGCGCGCGGAGCACGTCCACCGGCACCACGGCGCTCAGCAGATCCGCAGCGCTCGTGCGGCAGATCTGCATCATGGGAGCTGGCCGCGACCATGACTGACTGGTACTTCCTTCTCATGCTCATCAACTTCTCACGGGAGCTGGCCGGCGGCCATGAACTGAAGAAGAAGAGGAGATCGAGAACATGGAAGGGGATTAACTCACGGGATCCACGTCGCAGGGCGGAAACTCGTCGCTGGCGGCCGGCGAGTAGGGACGGAGGCTCGTCGCCGGCGAGCGGAGGCAGAGGTCGTTGTTTGCGGTGGCGGCGGCCCGGCGAAGCGGGTTCTGCGCGTCATCGCTGCTGGGATGCGGCGCGAGGCGCTGGGGCGCAGCCGTGCGGGGATCATGGACATCGGACGCTAGGCGTCGGGCGAGAGGATAAGGCTGTCTTCCTGCGCTTCTTCGGGTCTGGGCCAGATCGGCAGCGAGCGGATCGTGTCGGATGGCGTATCCAATTTGCACGAAAATAATAAAAAAATCGGATACTCCGAGGATACGTATCCTGGGCGTATCGGACACGTATCCGTATCCGATACGTATCGGATACGCGATACGTGGCTTCAGGGACGTATCCGTGTAACATAGCATAGACCCCAAATTTTCAAAACAAGGAAACAGATCATTCCTTGGCATTCATTTTCTCTTCCATTTGCTTCTTTTTGGATTGAACACCAAGATGTCAAGAACTAATAGCACAAGCAAATTAAAACGGCAACGACCTAACAAACTTCTCTACATCCAAAAATTTCAATGACTAGGGACCTTGTCTGCACAGTCACTAAAGCAAGAAACAAAGTTCCTAGTTCTTTACATTACCACTGGTAAATATTGGCACAAAGATCTCAGAGGAGTTAGGCTTCCAACTGTCAAGAAAAAATTACTGATATGGAACCTGCTTAGTTTAAATATAGCATAACAAAGAGCAATACCTTACAGCATCTTGAGTGTCTATGTTCTTCAATCTGACCAAATCACTTTTATTCGCTGCAATGGCCATAACAATATCTTTACTTGCCATTTGTTTGAGCTCTTTCACCCATTTTGTGACACGAAGAAAACTATCACTATCTGTGATGTCATACACTAATAGAGCAGCTGCAATGATATAAATGGTGAGAAAATGGGGATATGTATAGATCACTTTACTGCTAAAAACAAGTAGGTTGTACCATCTGCATCACGATAGTATATAGGACCTAGTGCATGAAACTTTTCTTGTCCAGCTGTGTCCTGAAAGCAATGAATATACTTACTAACAGAGCTTGAAGTAGAAACTTAAAAGTACATTGTAAGGTATCATTCCAGTGCCAAACAAACATCAAATGCATCGCATGAAATAAAAGAACAACAGTAACTGGTAGCTTCAGAATCTTGTTGATGGCACAAACTCTACAAGCTAGAAAGACTGAGGGCCTAGGATTCTTAACTCAGCATTCTTGTAAAATACTTTAGATGTCGGAGAAGGATACTCTGTAGTTCTCAATAATGTTCAGTGAACATGTAAAAGTAATGCCCTCAAAAAAGAAGTAAACAAGTACAAGTATGAGAACAAGCCTAAGCACGGTACTAAGATTGTAACCAGACCATTAATGCAATAATACAGTTCTCCTGCATGTTCGAGAATATAAAAAGTACATGCAAAAACCTAAGCATCTTTACAAAAAGTACTCTAAAACATATTGTACGTGTAAATATGGACAAATTAATTAAGTTAACGAACTGAATAAGAAAACATTTTTTGTGACGAAATAATACTAATAGTTCAATGCAGATGGTTGGGATGTAGAATTTATGCATAGCTTTAATCAAGGTATAGCAATATCTTTAAATAAAAAAAGTATGATATTGCAGCAAAAATACACTAATACAGTACAAATTCATTCCCAACTCGAAATTAGAAACAGTTTTTGCTAATGGATATTCAACCAAAATTAAAACATATCAAAGAGATGACAACGCACCCATATAGAGAGCGTAATAGGCACACCTTCAACAACAAGGTGCTTTGTCAAATACGAGGCTTGAACTGTTGCTTCCTGTTTGTCTGAGAAGACATTATTCACATACCGCAGAACAAGAGATGTTTTTCCCACTCGTCCTACAACAAGAGAAAAATGGTATGACAAAAAGAGTAAAGGGCACAGGATTGTTTTGGAAAAAGAAAAGTTAAACATGTTGCGCTGTACAAAACACGAAAGTATATAGTCAAGCAAGTGACCACGTGCCATTTGTCCTAAATCCTAAGTTTACATTACATCCATCACCAAGAAAACGTAAACTAAGGGTCAATTACTCAGCTTGTTATCAACATACTTAGAGGAACCCTACTGGTAGTGTGAACTGAAAACTGATGGTTCGATGAGGCAGATCACGGTGCAACAGATCAAGTGCCATGTTCAGATTTTGAGCCCAGACAAAGATGGAGGTAGTGAAGGACTTAGAGGCAGCACATTGCCCTGGTTCATGAAGAACCCCCCCCCCCACACCCACCTATTCGTTCGAGCAGCCTCAGTTCACACCAAGTTGAAGCACCGAAGTATCTTCTCCCTTTTGTCGATGCTGATAGTGTGTAAATCGAACTGTGTGACTCTCACATCGATTTGCAACACTGGAGCTGCTCGAACAACTTATAGGGCTAGAAGCTTACAAAATAAGCATTATGATTTGGCATATAGCACATCCAGTAGAGCATTTCTCCTTATTAGCATAATCAGTAGTTCTCCTACCTGATTCATCCTTGTCTATTAATGTAATGCCAATGCATCACAGAGCAGGCAGTCTATACCCATCATTTATTAACCTTGCTGCCTTCCGTTTTTCAGTCAGATTCCTTTTCCCATGGATATCTGTAATTTCACGCCTATAAGAACAGCACCGGTAAGGCCTAACCCTAGCTAAGCCTTGGACACGCACCATAGCCGAGAGAGAGCAATAAAATCGACAGGACTGGCGCGATTCGACGAGATTCCCCTTTGATCCGCTCTCCCTTAACTACTCTGTACTGGGAGAGGTAGAGAATTCAAGGGCGGAAAGGGCTCCGGGTTGGGGATCGGAAGGGAGCCGTACCGTCGCCGAGTAGGACGAGCTTGAAGGAGATGCCAGGAGGCCTCGAGCCCATTGGCGACAGCGAGGCAGAGGCTTTTCACGACAGTGGAAGCTCAGCTTCCAGAACCCTCTGCCAGGAGCCGGAGCCGGGGACGGGACCGCCGGTGAGACGGGAAGGTTGCAGACGGGAAAGTGAGCGTGAATGAAGACACAGTTAGCTTGATGGTTTCAGCCAGCCTAAATCAGCCAGCCAACGTTGTTTTTCTCTAAAAAAATCAGTACCAGCCAACCTAAATCAACCCAACCAGCGAACAGACCCTCTTGACAAAGCCATCTGTGAAGGCCCATATACTCGGCTATGGATAAAAACGGATTAGATACGAACGGATATTATTTATATTATATTTATTTTCATATTTCTGTTCGGATTTGGATTCGGACACGGATAGCGTTCGGATACATATACAAATATGGATTGACTCGGTTACGAATACGAATAATGAGTATTAAATACGGTATGAATCAGATTCGAAAAGGTTGGATATAAATATCTATTCGGATATTGAGTAAAAGCATTTATATATATATATATATATATATATATATATATATATATATATATATATATATATATATATATATATATATCCAAGTGGGAACTTATATATGGACCAGCTAGCTTAGCTAGGGTTATAGAGGATTGGACCATTTGGGCAAGAAGTAATATTTAATATTTTGACTCAAGTCTAAAAATCACAATTCGAGACAAAAAAAAACGAAAAATTATTGTTTAAGATCCTAAATAAATTCAAATAAAAATATTGTAATCAACAAAGTTTCATAACTTTATGGGATCTAAAATTTTCATTGTGGTTGTTTCTCCATCTAAGATTCCGAGGTCATTTGAAAAATCCAAATTTTAAATTTGAGAAATTAAAACGTAGTTTTCTTTGATAAGATGATTTCAAATAAAAAAAATTTAACTATAAAGTTTCATAAATTTCTGAGATCTACAACTTTTATTTTAGTCATTTGTTCATCCGACATAGTGGTAGTAACATTATTCACGAATCTCACACATCTCTCTTAGAGTTTATGAAACTACCAGAAAGAGATGTAAATTTTATGAATAATGTTACTACCACAATCTCGGATGAACAAATGACCAAAATAAAAGTTGTAGATCTTGATGAATTTTAAAACTTTTATGTTCATGACTTTTTCAGCTGAAGTCATTTAATGTTTGAAAATGACGTTTGAAGTAGCTATTTTTTGAAATTCAAAATTCAAATAGATAGAATACAGTCACATGAAAAGATGAACACAATAATAGCTATAAGAACACAATAAATTGATAGAACATGATTTTAGAAAATTTTAGAAAAAAAATTATCAAATTTGAAGTTAGTATGAGGGAGAAAAACTAGTTACAAGTTTTAGTGAAAGATTAAAAAGAGAAATAGGCGTTCTTTAACCATTTCGAAATTGAAATTCAAATAGCATTTTGAAGCACTAAATGATTTCAAATGAAAAAGTTGTAAACAACAAAGTTTTATAACTTTTTGAGATCTACAATTTTTATTTTGATCATTTCTCCATCCAAGGTCGTTTGAATAATATCCGGATAATATCCGTTTGAATAATATCCGGATATATCTGATACTTAACCGGATTATCCGATATCCACCGGATATCGATGATATTACATTCGTATTTGATATCCGCATAAGATATCCGTTTTATTATCCGTATCCGAAAAAATTATGGATATTCGAGTAACTATCTAGATAAGTGTTCATATTTGTTCGGTCGAACGGACGGTCGAATAAATATCCGTACCGTTTCCATCCATATACTCAGCCCAAAATTCAAAGAAAGATCATTTTTGTTAAATTATTAGAGCATCTCCAGCAGAAAATACTCTCAAAAACAGGTTTTCCAACCTTTACAAAATATATTATGAGACATAAGGAAGCAATAACTCCAACAATTTCTAAAATCTCGCGCCTTGAAGATAGAAGGTAATTTTACATCAGGAATCCTAAACTATTTCTAAATCACACTAACCACTTTTATACTTTATTTCTCTCTTATAGATTTGCATCAGAAACTCTGTCCTTTTTTTCTTCCCCATGTCCTTCCACTCCAGATTGGGGCGACAATACGCGCGTGTGACTTTACGCGTGTGGGGGTGGTTTTTTCCAAGTGCCAAAAGATTGAGAGGTGGATTTAGGAGTTGTTGGAGATGAGTTTTTTTAAATTTTGCCAAAATTCCTAGATTGGGAGACTCTTTTGGGTACCCTTGGAGAATCTCTTAGACCTATAAAAAACTCGAGTTATAGGGTAAGACATGTGCGGACATTTATGCTTGAGATAATAAAAGATAATTTTCTCAAGTAGATTCACAAAACTCCTAAACCCCTACCCTACCTCCGTTCCGTTTAGGGCATTTAGGCTATTTTCTCCCGTGTTACGGTCGTTTAGATGGTCAACTGTTTAATTTTCGTTTACCCCCTAAACAAAATAGACCATTGTTTACCGTTTAGCGGTTGTTTACACAACCAGCTAAACATTATATACTAATTATAAAGGATACAAAACAAGCAAATGAAAGAGTGCAAAGATAAGTGAGGACTCTAATAGGGTGTTTAGTTTGAGGAATTATTGATGTTTGACCACCGATAGCCTACCACGGGGGTACCCGGGGCAGTATATTCGGGTTTCAGCGTATGCGGAACTCGACGATGAATGCAAGAGACAGTCGATTTATCCTGGTTCGGACCCTCGATCGTTGATCGAGTAATAGCCCTACGTCCAGTCGGTGCTAGCCTTTTACGTTGGATTTGATTGTCAAGTGTTGTGTTGTTCAGTCCTCTCTCTAGGAACCCTGCCCTCCTTTATATAGTCAGGAGGCCAGAATTCTAGTCGGTTTATAATGAGAGTTCCTAGTATGATTATAGAATAATACTACTAAGATTACATGGAAAGAATTCTAGTTAGACTAGAACTTCTCCCTTCCTGGGGGTATCCCGTGGGTCCCGCATCGACAAGCCCCCGAGCACTTCATGGTTGAGCTCTGGAAGCCTCGTCTTGTTCCTTCAGGTCTTGCCGAGCAGGAACAAGCGTTGTCCGAGTGCTTTTTGAGCGAAACCGTGTAGCGCTTCGTGAGATCTTCGCTTGCCGTGTACCTTTTTGAAGAAAAAAGTATTCTCATTTGAGTGTAGCCCCCGAGCCTCTTGCTATTTGGCACAAGGAGCTGGAGGGTCTTCTTTTGAAATTGCTCTGATTCTTCGTCGAAGGGCTCCTGAGCCTATACCCGGGTTCTTTATCAAAAAGAGCTCGGATATAGCTTGGTCCTGGTTCTTTTTGTCGTGAGGCTTTGAAGAGGTCTGTCTTGAAGAAGTCTTTTTGGTGATGTGCACTTTTTTGAAGAAAAAAGTACATTCACTGAGTGTAGCTCCCGAGCCTCTTGCTATTAGGAATAAAAAGTTAGAGGGTCTTGAATCTTATGTTGTTTGAAACCTACTGTCTTGAAGAAGTCTTTTGAGTGATGTGCACTTTTTCGAAGAAAAAAGTGCACTCACTGAGTGTAGCCCCCGAGCCTCTTTCTATTTAGAACAAAAAGTTGGAGGGAAAAAGTGCACTCACTGAGTGTAGCCCCGAGCCTCTTGCTATTTGGAACAAAGAGTTGGAGGGTCTTGATTCTGAGTTGTTCAAGTTACTGAAAAACCTCTTCTATTGTAGCTCCGTCTTGAATCTGAGTTGTTCAAAGGACTGAAAGCCTTTCATATTGCAGCCTCTGAGCATATACCTGGGTTCTTTTATTCGAAAAGAACTCGGATACAAAATCTTGGCATGTTCTCTGGTAGTCTGCTGTTGTCAGATGCAGTTGTATGATGGTGGTTGAGAGTAAATGCCGTTTGTTTACGAGTTGTACAGTGTTGGTATATTCTTCTGAATATGCTCGTTCTTGAGTACTGCTCCTTCACGCCTAAGTCTTCTTTCATTAAATTCTATCTTTTCACCGTGTCCTTTGTTAGGTTTGTTCCATTGATGCTCCCGATCTATGTGCACTGCTTCTTTGGTCTATAAATACCCTCCTGGTGTGCTGTTTTGATTTATCGAGCATTTTGTTGCGTGGTCTGAAATCTTCGTAGTCATGAATATGATAGTTTGTGAAGTAGAACAGCCCCGGGCGTATTTTGTAGTTCTTGTGTATCTTGTCGTAGCTGTATGGAGTCTTGTGATAGGGATTAGAAGTAGACTAATCCCGCAGCAGCATTGTACTTGGAAGTATGTGGCGGTAGTCGGAGGGAGTCTTGTGATGTGGGATACGTTCCTTCATCTAGCAGTTCTGGGTTGATCCTCGTCGCCTGCCCTGAGACTGTCTGGTGCAGATCAACACCATATCCATCATCACATCGGACTTGGGTAGACAAATGCCTGTCGGCCTTCTCTGCTCCATGTTGTCTCGCCGTGTTGTTGATTCCTGCCTTGGATGCACTGCGTCCGTCCTTTGAAGAAAACAGTGTAGCCGAGTGCGGTTTGTTCTACCGAGTAGCAATTTGGAACACGTAGTCGTTCCAGAGCCTAGCTGTGTCCGTGTTCCTCTTTGCTACCTTGTTTGTCGTAGTACCGAGTTCGTTGGGTCTTGTAAGATGTGTAATCTTTTATTTTTTGAAGCCATTTGTAATGGAAAGAATCCTATCTTCTGAGTTGTCATTCTTTTTTTTCTGCTAAAGTCCTGGTTGTTTATGAGATTCCCGAGTTCTTTCTATAAGAACTGGGTTCTTATGTTCCTTGTGAGGTAACCCTTCGTTGCTTCATGGTTGATGAGTTCTTTTTTGTAGCAATATGATAACTCCGTCGTGGTGCTGGATGGATAAGTCTGAAATCTGCCCGTTGAATTGTACCGTTGTGTGGATTTGTGTCGTCCGTCATTTTAGCTATGTCAGTAAATGGACCGTTGCGTTCTCATGCCGTGTTAAAACGGGTCCGGTGGGCCGTGTTTTACTACTGTAAAATCTATTTAAAGGCCTTTCGTCTTCTTTTTCTTTACTGCCCTACTTTTGCCTTGAAACCCTAGTCTTCAAAGCTCCGCTACCGCCATTGTCACTGTCATCTCAGCACCGCCGCCTGAGCATCACCTTTCCTTAGTGCTTTTATTGCTTTCGCTAGTATATAGGTAGGAAGAAAGCAGCGAGCAAGTCCCAGGCAGCCTTTGTGGACGAGGAGGCCTCGCTTTTCGTGATCGAGAATCAAGAATTCATGGCCATGAGGGCCGCTCAGAAGATCTGGCCAGCTCCGACTACAATTGAGGATCAGTTGCGCGAGCTTGTCAGTGATGGTCTGATCCAGAGCAAGGATATCGCTGATTGGAGAGCTCCAGGCGAGCATCGGGTCTCTACTCCAGGTCCTGGTGAGATTATTCTTTTCGTCTCCTTTATCCGTGCCGGACTCTGCCTTCCGGCTTCTGCTTTTCTTCACCGATTTCTCAGCTATTTTGGGATTAGCCTGAATCCTCTTGCTCTTAATGCTGTCCTTCATCTTTCTGTCTTTGTTCATCTTTGTGAAACTTTCCTTGGAATTCCTCCTTCTCTTTCTTTGTTTTGTTACTTCTTTCGTCTGAAGCCACAACCCCGCCGCGATGACACCAATGTTCTTGGTGGTGGCTACGGGATTCAGTTTCACCAGGGTCTTAAGAGCAAATTCTTTGACTATGACCTGGTTGATTCTGTGAGGGATTGGCGTGCCGACTGGTTTTATGCCGCCAATTTGATTCCTCCTCTTTCCGTTCATTCTAGATCTGGTCCCTTGGTTAATGACCGATGGGAAAAGAACCCCATGACGATGGATGAGAGCCAAGCGATCAAGCCATTTCTTGAGAGGATATGTACTCTAAAGCAGCAGGGCTTGACCGGCTTTGGTATCGTCTCTAGTTTTCTTCGCCGCCATGTTCAGCCTCTGAAGGAGCGGGAGAATTTTGGGTTTGAGTACTCTGGGGCGGATGACCCTTCTTGTATGGTCCCTGCCCTTGAGTTGACTGATGAGAAGGTGCTCGAGCATCTTCAGAAGATGCTAAATGGAGTAAGCATCGTCCCGCTTGCTGTCCTTAAGTATAGTGCTAACAACCCGTCTCCTGCTGTGAGTTGTTTTTTCTTATGCGGGTACTTTTTATATTTCTTTTGTTGTCTCCACTTTTGCTTAATCTTTCTTGTCTGGTTGTTTTACTCTTTTATAGGAATTGGGGCGTAACTTTGTTGATCCGATCCCCCTTAGTGACTGCCCTGCCGTTGTGGGGACTGGGGATAGTCTTGCTGGGGCTTCTTTAACCAGTAAGTTTCAAACCACCATAATGTTTCCTGGTGTTTCTTCCGTGGTTTCTGATGTATATGTGGAGTATGTTCCTTGTCTAGTTCCTCGAGGCCCTCGTAGTGTCGGAAAGAGGGGGCGAGCTGAAGGTTCTTCTTCTGGTTTGTCCGTTGCCAAGAAGTCTCGCCAGTCGAGTACTCGTCTAGGTACTCCAGTTGTAGGTAGCGTGCTCCTAGGTGAGCATATTAATATGTTTTGTCTTTTTGTGGTTTGTTTGTGCCTTAAACCGAGTACTTTTCTCCTTTTTCAGATGGTGCTATGGCTGCCTTGCTTGAGAGTGAGGAGGATGAGGACGATGATGCGTCCCTTGTCCCGCGTCGGTGAGTTGTTTCCCTGTTTTTTCTGTTGTTGAACACCTCTTCTTGTTCTAACTTTGGTCTTGTCCTCTTGTAGTAAGCGGCCATCGAGCTTGAGTTCTTCTGGGGCTCTGATACCAGCCGCGCCACTCCTATTGCAGAGCGGCGGTGGTGTTTTTGCTTCCATAGTTCCTCCTGTAAGGTCTTCTTTTGGTTTCATGAAGAAGAAGATAGCTGAGTGAGTGATTCCTCGTTATGTTTCTTTGCTTTTGTTTTCCTTTTTCCTGACTCATATTCTTATCGTTGAGTTTCCTTATCATCTTGCAGGCCCTCGCCTTCCCTTAACCCTCCGCCGACCTCTTGTCAGTCCTCTGACGTGCCTCTGTGTGCTGAGTTTGGGGACTTAGCATGTACGGTCGGCGAGGTGGCTGTGAGGGGGACAGGGTTCCCTGATGAACCCGCTGCTGCTGACTCGGTGGCTCTAGAAGTGACCGTGGCCACGGCGGTGGGTTTTTCTGAGGAGGTAGCTGGGGCTTCCCAGGATATGGCCCTGGCCTTGCCTTCTTCGCATTGGGTGGCTTCTCCCTCTGCTCCTCTTGGTGCTGGTGCTCGGCGCTTGGATGATGATGTATTGCAGCAGTTCGATGCCACTCATCGTTTGTCAGAGCTGACTGCCACCTAGGGGACCCTTTCGACTTCTTTTGGGGAAAAGCTCTAGGTAAGTTTTTCTGAAGTTCTTTCTTTGGGTGTTCGTCTTTGCTTTGTTCTTATGCCTTCTTCCTCTCTCTCTTTTTGTTTAGTCTTTTTCTCAGGATCATACTGGCTTCTTTTTCTCGTCTAAAACCGAGAAAAAGTTGTCCTCTGAGGTGAGTGCCCTAAAAGCAGAGCTTGATCTCTGTCGGGCCGAGATGGAGACTGAGCGTCAAACGCACCAAAAGGAGGAAAAGGCTCTTCGTGCCCGGGTGGTAGAGGCAGAGAAGCGGAGGGATGCTGCGGTGGAGGCCATGAAGAATGAGTGCAATGGTATTGTGAGTTCTTTTTGTTTCCTTTTGTATTCTGGTTTCGCTTTCTGCTAACTTCTTTTTTGGTGCTTGTTCTAGCTCTCCGAGTTGAAAAACAGAAGCTCTCGGAGGGTATTGAGGAAATGAAGATAACTGTCCGCAATAGTCACAACAGGGCTAAGGAGGTAATTACTCACGCTGAAGAAGAACTCGCGCTTGCCAAGTTGATTAGGCATGGAGCTGACAGGGATCTTGTGTAGGTCCAAAAAACTGTTGAAGACTTGACTGGTAAGTTGGTGATGGCTACTGAGAACTGGAATGCTTTGTGGAAATCATTTCGGTCAGTAGCCGGTCTTCTCCGGACTTTAGCGGATGATGGTCGATCTTGGGCTCAGTTTATCCCCCAAGTGCCGACCCGTTTCTAGGAGTTCGTGAAGAGGTGCGCCCAACTGTGTAATAGAAATGTTCTTGCCCAGGTCCGAGTTCTTTCTCCGGGGTTTCCTTTGTCCAAGGTTGCTAATGAAGCCAAGAAAGTCAAGGTGGAATATCGAAGGCTTAGGAGGATTATTGATGAGAAGGTGAACACTAGCTTCTTTTTTGAATGAAGATTCTTTATTTTTTTGGATGTCTTCTTTGCTGGATTATTGTAAACAACCCAGTTTAAGATCGTTGTCTTGATACTTTCTTGATCCTCGAGTGCTTTTTTACATCTTTTCGTTTGTGCCGTGTAATAGAACACTATACTTCTTTTTTGAATGAAGATTCTTTATTTTTTGTGGATGTCTTCTTTGCCTGTATTTCTTCATCTTGTAAACAACCCGGTTTAGGTAGATCGTTGTCTTGACAAACTTTCTTGATCTGTCGAGTGCTTGTCTGGCTTTCGTCTGTGACTTATAAACAACTCGGTATAGATCATTGTCTTGACAAAATTGTGCTCTTGTTAGTACTGAAAAGACTTAGGGCCGGTGATCTCAAGTATCTTCAGCTTCTTCTTTTCAGCTTTTCTTTTAACTCGAGATGTGGTCAGCATCTGGTCCTTTCCCTGGTTGCAAAAACATCTTAGGATCGATAAGCCCTCGAGCACTTCATGGTTGAGTTCTAGAAGCCTCGTCTTGTTCCTTCAGGTCCTGCCGAGTAGGTACAAGCGTCGTCTGAGTGCTTTCCTAAGCGAAACCATGTAGCGCTTCTTGGGATCTTCGAGTGGTTTATGCTTTTTGAAGGAAAAGTACATCCATCTGAGTGTAGCCCCCGAGCCTCTTGCTATTTGGAATAAGGAGCTGGAGGGTCTTGTCTTGAAATTGCTCTGATTTATGCTCAGGCTTAGTTTCAGTCGTTTTACTTTTTGGTTCGGGTGTTAGCTTATTAGCTACCCTCATCGGTGGGCTCAAGCATCTTTTCAGCTCTTTTGCTCTCGGCCGGTTTGCTCAGGCATATTTTCAACCATTTTGCTTTTTGGTTCAGGTGTTAGCTTATTAGCTACCCTCATTGGTGGGCTCATTCAGCTCTTTTGCTCTCGACCGGTATGCTTAGGCATATTTTCAGTCATTTTGCTTTTTGGTTCGGGTGTTAGCTTGTTAGCTACCCTCATCGGCGGGCTCAAGCGTCTTTTCAGCTCTTTTGCTCTCGGTCGGTATGCTCAGGCATATTTTCAGCCATTTTGCTTTTTTGGTTCGGGTGTTAGCTTATTAGCTACCCTCATCGGCGGGCTCAAGCGTCTTTTCAGCTCTTTTGCTCTCGACCGGTATGCTCTGGCATATTTTCAGCCATTTTGCTTTTTTGGTTCGGGTGTTAGCTTATTAGCTACCCTCATCGGCGGGCTCAAGCATCTTTTCAGCTCTTTTGCTCTCGGCCGGTATGCTTATTGGAAACAACTCGAGGATAGCCATAATAAGACATATGTTGTCGAAAAAACCATCTTTATTGATCATGAGCGTTGATAAGCCATAATAATTCATATGTTGTCGAGGAACACCATCTTTATTGATCATGAACATTGATCTCTTGTGGCTTGTGTATATATTCTTCCTTGAGTTGTTTTCATGCGTAGAATCTTCTTAACTGGCTGATGTGCCATGTATTGTTGACTTCTTTTCCATCTTCAGTTATCAACTTGTACGTGCCTAGTCCGGTGACTTTTGAGACAATAAAAGGACCTTCCCATGGACTAAGTAGTTTAGTTCGTCCATCAGTTTTTTGTATTCTTCTTAGTACTAGGTCTCCGATTTGTAGTGATCGAGGCTGGGTATTCTTGTTGTAGTGGTGTCTTAATCCTTGGAGGTATCTTGCTGATTGAAGGGTAGCGTTTACTCTGACTTCTTCTGTACTGTCGAGTTCTAATCTTTGGGTGTGTTCTGCTTCTCCTTTGTCGTATTGTTCTATCCTTGATGACGTCTAGATCAAGTTGGCAGGTAGTACGGCTTTTGATCCGTAAACTAGGAAGAAAGGTGAGTATCCGGTGGCTCTGCTTATTTGAGTTCGTAGCCCCCATACGACCTTGGGTAATTCTTCAATCCATTTGGATCCATAGTCTGCTAGCTCTTCGTACAATCTTGGTTTTAATCCAGCTAGTATGAGTCCATTAGCCCTTTCTACCTGTCCGTTGGCTTCTAGATGTGCGACTGATGCGTAATCTATGCTGAAGCCACAATCTTGTGCCCAACTTTTGAATTTTGTAGCTGTGAAGGGAGAACCCAAATCTATGATGATTCAATTGGGCATGCCGAAGCGGTGCATAATGTCTTGGATGAACTCGGCTGCTTTGGCTACGCTGTATTTTGCGAGTGGTTTGTATTCAATCCACTTGGTGAACTTGTCAATTGCTACAAAGATGTACTCGAAACCGCCTTTTGCTTTCTTGAGAGGTCCTACTTGATCTAGCCCCCAGCAGGAGAAAGCCCAAGCGGGTGGGATGTAGATGAGATTGTGAGCTGGCACATGAGCTTGTCTTGCGAACATTTGACAACCTTTGCATTTTTTGACAAGTTCTTCTACGTCTTTCAATGCGGTTGGCCAGTAGAATCTGGTGCGGAATGCTTTGCCGACTAGTGTTCTTGAAGCGGCATGATTTCCACATCATCCTGAGTGTATTTCGTCTAGAATCTCTTTGCCCTCTTCAAATGAGACACATTTTAGGAGTACTCCTAATAATGCGGCTCTTCTGTAGAGTTTGTCCCCTACTAGAACGTAGTTTTTGCTTCTGTGAACAACTCGGGTAGCTTCCTCTTTATCTGCTGGCAACTTATTCTCTTTGATATAATCAATAAAATCCTAGGTCCTTTAGGTGTTGATTACTAGAATCTGGTTGCCTTTGGCTGGGAGTTCTGGGGTTATCTCACCGGGTTGTTTCATAGAGGGAGCTGATAACTCTTCTATGAATACGCCGGGTGGGACCTTTGCCCTGTCTGATTCGAGCTTGGCGAGGACATCTGCTGCAATATTGGAATCACGCAGGACATGTAGAATTTCTAATCCTTGGAAATGTTTTTCGAGTTTTCGTATTTCAGCACAGTAAGCACCCATGTTTTCTTTGGTGCAGTCCCAATCTTTGTTGACTTGGTTGATGACTACTGTCGAATCGCCATATATGAGTAATCACTTGATTCCGAGGGTAATTGCCACTCGGAGCTCGTGGATGAGGGCTTCGTATTCTGCTTCATTGTTGGTAGCTTGCCATAATATCTGAAGGACGTACTTGAGTTGTTTTTCATTTGGAGAAATGAGGAGAATGCCTGCACCGGCTCCACCTAGCTTGAGTGACCCATCAAAGTACATCTTCTAGTGGTCAATGATGGTATTTGACATAGGTTGTTGAACCTCTGTCCACTCGGCTACAAAATCGGCAAGTGCTTGAGATTTAATTGCCTTCTGTGGGTGAAATCGATATTGAGAGCACCAAGTTTAACTGCCCACTTAGATATGCACCCTGTTGTGTCTCTATTGTGTAGTATGTCTCCGAGTGGGAAATCTGTCACCACGGTAATCTTGTGGCTTTCAAAATAGTGGCGAAGCTTGCGTGAAGTGATCAGGAGAGCGTAGAGTAGTTTTTGCACATGCGGGTACCAGATCTTTGATTCTGACAGTACTTCGCTGATGTAGTATACGGGGCGTTGTACCTTATATACGCGCCCTTCTTCTTCTCTTTCTACGACTATCGCCGTGCTGATCACAATAGAAGTTGCCGCAATGTATAGCATCATGTCTTCGTCTTTCTTTAGAGGTGTGAGAACTGGTGAGGAGGTGAGGTATGCCTTAAGTCTCTTGAAAGCTTCATTTGCTTCTTCTGTCCACTCGAACTTGTCTGCTTTCTTTAGTAGTTTAAAGAAAGGTAACCCTTTTTCGCTGAGTCTTGATATGAAGCGATTGAGGGCCGCCATGCAGCCTGTTAGTTTTTGCACATCTTTGACACTTCGAGGAGGGCCCATCTCTGTTATGGCTCGAATTTGCTTGGCACTGGCTTCGATTCCACGGTGACTGACCAAGAATCCGAGTAGTTGTCCTGAAGGAATTCCAAATACACACTTATTTTCACCTCCACCTTTTCAGGTTTTCGAAGGTTTGCTTCAAGTCTTCAATTAGTGTGTCCGGGTTCTTTATTTTTACTACTACGTCATCCACGTATGCCTCTATGTTTTCACCGATCTGATCACCGAGGCGCGTTTGGATAGCTCTTTGGTAAGTGGCACCAGCATTCTTGAGTCCAAACGACATGGTCTTGTAGCAGTAGGCACCGATTGAAGTGATAAAAGATGTCTTGCTCTGGTCTTGTTCCTTTAAAGTGATCTGGTGATATCCTGAATAGCAATCAAGGAAGGATAATAGGGTAGATCCTGCTGTTGAATCAACTATCTGATCAATGCGTGGTAGCCCAAACGGATCTTTCGGGCAGTGTTTGTTGAGATTTGTGTAGTCGACACACATGCGCCACTCGTCCGTATTCTTTTTCTGTACTAGGACTGGGTTTGCTAGCCAATATAGATGGAGGATTTCTCTGATGAATCTAGCTGCCATTAGCTTTGTGATTTCTTTTTTAATTGTTGCCTTCTTGTCGGGTGAGAATTGTCGTAGCCATTGCTTCACAGGCTTGGAGCCTTCATTGATATCAATTCTGTGCTCAGCCAACTCTCTTGGGACACCTGGCATGTCGGCCGGCTTCCAAGCGAAGATATCTTTGTTGTCCCAAAGAAAGTTGGTGAGCGTGAATTCCTATTTTGCCGAGAGGTGGGCGCTGATGGTTGCTGTTTTGGAGGGATCGCCGGTGCCCAGGTCGATTTGCTTGACGTCGGCTTCTTTTGGTGGTGCGAGGATGCTGGGTTTTTAGCCGGTATCTCTAGCTCTTCTGGGCTCATTTCTGCTGCGATAGTGGCTATTTCTTTTCTACCATCGGCGGCTTGTGCTTTTGCTACAATTTGGATTGCCTGAACGTAGCAGTCAAAAGCGCGCTTCAAATTACTCCGAAGAGAAAGGACACCGTTAGGCCCGGGCATCTTAAGCAATAGGTACGGATAATGCGGTATCGCCATGAATTTTGCTAGTGCTAGGCGCCCGAGGATTGTGTGATATGATGAATCAAAGTCTGCAACTTCAAACTTGATGAACTCTGTACGGTAGTTCGAGGGAGTTCCAAAAGTAACCGGTAGAGTGATTTGTCCAAGTGGCATCGCTGCCTTGCCGGGTACTATGCCATAAAAAGGTGTGCTCGTTGGTGTAATCATCTCGGCGAGGTGTAGTCCTATCTTCCTTAGAGTTTCTGAAAAAATGATGTTGAGTCCAGCTCCCCTGTCGATTAGTACTTTTGTGACAGTCATACCGGCAATAGTTGGATCTAGAACCAGTGGGTAATGGCCTACGTTTCCTACGCTAGTCCATTGGTCTTCTCTTGAAGATTGGATTGGATACTGTGACTAATTGAGATATCTTGGAGTGGCTGGTTCTGCTGCCATGATGGTTCGTAGAGCTAACTTTTCTTGATGTTTGCTCCTGGAGTCTAGGGCTCTGGCGAAGATCACTACTACCGTCCCCCTAGATTTTTGGAATCCCTTGTCTTCGTGGTTGTTCTCATCTTTTTTCTGATTGTCTTCTTTGGTATTCTCCTTACTATCTTTCTTGTGTATCGATCTTTGAAGGTGTAGCAATCTCCGATGGTGTGATTTTCTTTGGGGTGCAAGATGCAACGCATGTTTTCAATGTCTTCATACCTTCTGAGCTTGGAAAACTTCCTTGATTTGTCAGTTACAGCTACAGTGTTGTTTGGTCCACGTTTTCTCTCTTGATGTTTGTTGTTTCGATGATTTTGCTTGTCTGGGTTGTCTCGATTGTTTCTATTCGGAAATCTTTCTCGTGTCTTCTCCTCCGCGGTAATCATCTTTTCTACTGTTCATCTGAATTCTTCATTGTTTCTCGGGTTTTCTTCGCAGAAGTCTTGAAATTGCCACCTAGCCATGATTCTGTGAGAGAAAGCTTCAATTACTTCTTGTTCGGTGATGTCATGTACTTGAGCTCGTAGTTCGCCAAATCGTCGATAGTAATTTCTGAGACTTTTGCCCCCTTTCTGCTTGAGTCCTTTTAATTCTGCATGGGTGCTGGGATGCGTAATGATACCCGCGAAATTTTCACAAAAAGCTCTTTGCATGTCCTCCCAATTTCTGATTGACCCTGGATTTAATTTGTCGAACCATTGGAGGGACATGGTTTCTAGGGCCATGGGAAAGAACAGGGTCTTGATATCGTCATCTCCTCCGGCTAGTTCAATCGATTGCGAGTATATCCTAAGCCACTGCCTTGGTTCAGTCTTGCCATCATACTTAGAGTGGTTGGACGGCTTGAACTTGTGAGGTAGTCGTATTGAAGCAAGTCTGTTTGCAAAATAGGGGAATCTATCGTGCGTTCCGGTTTCTTTGTATTCTGATTTGGCATCTCCTTCTGGCCAACTTTTGTTTTGGTGAGACTAGTTCTGCGAGGTTGTCTGAGCAGGTGCTTTGCTTCTGGTCTTTCTTGGTTGTTCAACTCGGTAGCTTTGACTATGGTCCCTTCTACTTTCTCTGTTGTGACTTCCGCTTGGTCCAAGTCTCTCGAAAGCGGACTTCCTTTGATTTTGATCTTCTTGCCTATGAGACATTGATCTGGTGGGTAGTCTTAAGCGGGCCTTCCTTCGTGCATCCTCAGGGCTATTGACCGGAGAAAATCCCGGAGCTGTTCTTGTTTTTCACTGGGATGTGAGGTCGCTCTGAGTTCTTCTAGTGCTTCTCGGATCTTATCGTAGGGTGTATTTGCCGTGCATCTTTCTTCGACTTCTCGTTCTGATTTTCTTCTATTGTAGTCGGCCAGTTCTGACTCATATCTGACCTAAGCTTCCTTGCGCTGCCTAGCACAGTTTTGGCGTCCTTGTTTCAACTTGTTTTTTCTTTCTCTGGCTTGCTTCTGATTCTCAGTCTCACCATCATGCCCCTAGGTAAAGGGTGATATGTTGGACTCAGATTCATCCGATGACCTAACGTCGGGTACTTCTGGGGGGACCAATGGTGATCGAGGATGGCGAACCATGAATACTTCTCATGCGTGAATTGTTCTGCTATCAGCGTCGGTTTCCACACTGTCGGAGTTGTTGATAACTTTAGTAGAGGCTTCGAGGTCGCAGATTGAGTCTCCTTCTTGGTAGGGTAGAATTGTTGTCGTCATCGTGTCGACTAGTCGGGTTCCGCTATACTCAGGAACAGAACCTGGCTAGTGGACGATGCAGTCTTGAGATGTTATAGTCAGTATCAGACCTTCCTCAGCTCCCTCCAGTGGCATTCTAATCACCGGATCAGGGGATCCTTCAGGCCGTGCCTGATAAGATGTTGCCGTGTTGTGGAGTCCGAACGGAAAAAGACCCGACTTCTTGAAAAGACTCTGATTGTACTTCGAGTTGTATTCTTAATAGGACAAAGCCGCGTTCTTAAGCCCCATTGGAAAAGAACTCGGTTTCTCAGAAGAACTCGGGTAAGACTCCATTTCGGATGCAGAACCTGAGTTCGAGTTGGATGCACAAAGTCGCGAAATCTGAAACGAATCGGACATCGCGAGCTGCGCGAATCTTCCAGTGAGTTGACCTGTCGTAGTCGCTGAAATAGAACGGTCTTCATGGTGATTCGAATCTTCAAGGAGACGGCTTTGGAGCTTGCCATTGTCGTCCGCCTCGCAGATCCATGAGCCGAAGATGAAGGTTGATCTCGTCGAGAAGATCATGCTATCGAGGTCCATCGAGCTCTTGGATGCAAATTCGCCGAAAGCCCCTATCTGGCGTGCCAACTGTCGATGTTTGACCACCGATAGCCTGCCACGGGGTTACCTGGGGCAGTATGTTCGGGTTTCAACGTATGCGGAACTCGACGATGAACGCAAGAGACAGTCGATTTATCCTGGTTCGGACCCTCGATCGTTGATCGAGTAATAGCCCTACGTCCAGTCGGCGTTAGCCTTTTGCGTTGGATTTGATTGTCAAGTGTTGTGTTGTTCAGTCCTCTCTCTAGGAACCCTGCCCTCCTTTATATAGTTAGGAGGCCAGAATCCTAGTCGGTTTACAATGAGAGTTCCTAGTAAGATTACAGAATAATACTATTAAGATTATATGGGGAGAATCCTAGTTAGACTAGAACTTCTCCCTTTCTAGCGGGGTATCCCGTGGGTCCCGCACCGACAGGAATCAAACCGTTTTAGAAGAGGTGACACATCATATGTCCATTCCTCAAATTTGGTCGAATGACTATATTATAGTCCTCATAGTATGACTAGTTATTAGCTTATGAGGAATTGGAGGTGATGGATCAACCCACTCCATTCCAGGAACCAAACAAAAAAAAGTCTAGAGTGGAAAGATGATGGACTAACTCATTTCTCAGAGTAAACACTTTATAAATTTCTCTAAAAACTTCTAGTAATCTAGTACTTATAATATATCATTAAAATTGCTAAATCATGTAGGAGAATGGACTATATAGGGCCATATGGGGGTAATAATATAAAAACGAAGGTTGATTCGTTATCTGGACTAGCAAACATAATATGACAATATATTATTAAGTCTCTATCAAATTAGAACACAACCTTGATAGAGTTTTTCTCCTATTCTAAGGCACAAAAGTATTAATGGTAAATACATAGCTTTAATTTTCATACTATTTAGGTGTTGGTAGAGTTAAATATAAGTTATTCGCAACTTTCTTTGAGGATTCATAAATATGTAATTCCACTATCTTATTAAAGTCGCCAAGATGGCAATGAATTGGTCGATGTCATGTCAAGGATTGGTTTGACCGTTGATGACTACGACAAAAATCTCTTCTGATTTTCCACATGCTGGTTCTCGTTGAGAATGGATTTATTTAGATTAGATTTGATAAGATAATGCTCAAGATTTCACTTGATGCCTTTACGACTTGCTTACTTAGACCATCGGCTAATCCTCTAACAAAAATAAATTCTATTTCTAACCAAAACTACAACAACTTAGTGTGAGAATATTTGTTTATTATTGAAGGTTTAAGAGTTCAAGTACCAATAATATTGTATTTATTTTTTATTTTTTATTTTTATAAGGAAAAAAGATACTTAGGGAAAACGAAAAAAGGTATAAATGTATGGGCAAGTGGCCAAGCAGTAAAAAAAACGAAAAAAATGAACCTCCATCCAAAATGTGGCGAGTGAACGTGGTACCGAACGTTCCGTCGGGGCGAGTGGAGACAGGTGATTGGGCTGACGCGGCCACACGGAGGAGAAAGGCAAAATAGTTATTTTGGTCCTTCAACTATTACTCGAGATTTAATTTTATCTTTAAACTTTTAAAACGGTCGTTTAAGTTCTTAAACTTTAGTTTATGGATCAATTTCATCCTACAACTATGAAGATGATCGTTTTAGTCCTCAAACTTTATATTAAACTATCAAAGTGCATTTAACTTTTATTTTCAACTCAATTTTGTCTATTCAAAAAGAGAACCTTATATTTTAGACACAATTTCATCCATAAATTATCAAAATTATATATCTACTATTGTTTCAATACATCCATATATTCTATGAATAAACAATGTTCGATGCAACTGTAATTGCTCCCATAATATCATTTAGTCGGATATATAGATCGGATATACATAAATGGTACCATCGTAAGGTAACTCTAAAAATAACAGCTTGAAATTATTAATGATCACGAAAGAGTTTTTGGATGAATATTATTTTTCTATCTCCGATCGCTGATGGTGTTCGAGTTAACCAGGTGCAACAGTACAGCGTTCCACGTAGAACGTAGACAACGTTGTGTTGAAAATAAAAGTTTAAAGAACAAAATACACTTTGATAGTTTATAAATGAATCAAGCCCAAAATGTAAAGTTCGAGGATTAAAACGATCATCTTCATAGTTTTAGGATGACATTGAGCCTAAAAGTAGAGTTTGAGGACTAAAACGGCCGTTTTAAAAGTTCAGGGACAAAGGCCCTATTTAGTTCCAAGCCAAAAACCCAAAATTTTCAAGATTCCCCGTCACATCAAATCTTGCGGCACATGCATGGAGTACTAAATGTAGACGAAAAAAAAAACTAATTACACAGTTAGCCGAGAAATCGTGAGACGAATCTTTTAAGCCTAAATAGTCCATAATTGGACATTTTTTGTCAAATAAAAACAAAAGTGCTACAGTAGCCAAAAGCCAAAAAATTTCGGAACTAAACGCGGCCAAAACCGAGTCTCGAGAAATAGTTGAGGGACCAAAATGACTATTCTGCCGAGGACGAACATGGGAAAAGGAAGCGGTGTTCATTTCGGTTCCCTACCGACACCACGTGAAGTTGTGTGCGTTCCACCCGACGGAAACAAAAACGAACGTGGGAGAGAAGCGGGTGGCCGAGGTGCCGAGCCATTGGCTGATTAGGCCAGACAAAAAAATATAGCAGAAATTTTGGCTCTTTAATATTAGGTATATATAGATGCATGCATCTATGCAAATAACAACTTGTTCCACCAATCAGTTTTTTTTTTGGCGAAGGTTCCACCAATCAGTTTGATATACAGGGCAATTTCAAACTTGAAGTCAGCCTCTACGATCTCGAGTGGACCACTGGATCCAGTCAAGAAAGTCACAAGCCTTCAAGTTATTTTGCATTTCCAAGTCAACACTTGGCCCAGTCAATCTTCTTCTATGGCGTTCTGTTCAGCTGTCAGCACGGTCAATCTGAGTTCGCTGCTGCCTAGCAAAGGGCGGGACCTCCTCAGTGTCACGGCGACATTTGTCACCGAATCTGCATCCCCAGCAAGACTCCATACATAATTAGAGAGGGGGACTTAAACGCTGCTGTTTTTGGTGTCCTTTGGCCAATATTCTCAAGTTTTCTTGACGACTTCGGCATTGCAATTTTTCTTTTTTATAAACTACCGCGGTGCACCTTTCTTGACCAAGTCTCAGATTCTTCCATGGTCGTGTCTACTCTTCTTGGCTATGCTTCCATTGATCTCTCCGGCCTCTGTGGTACAAATCCATCTTTTTCCGACACACCGTTCTACTGCCGGACATGGAAGCCGTCGATAATTCACGCCATGATCAAGATCACCGCGCCGCTGCAGCGTTCAGTGTCGAGCTGGAGGTAGAGCACGTCGGAGAGCGCAAGAATGGCGCCGCCCCCGCCCGTACCGTCCTCGAGCAAGAAGAACCCGAGACAAGAACAGAAGGCCGGCGGCGACCTGGTCGCGCGCGGCGCCTCGCCCGGAGGCTCCACCCGGCGACCGTCGCGCGCGCGTGCTGGCGCTGGTTGAAGCACCCGGCGCACCTCGCCCTGGTCGCGTGGGCGCTCTGCGTGGCGGCGTCCGGCTCCATGCTAGGGCTCCTCCTCCTGGGATCCCTCAACGGCGCCTTCCCTCGGAGGTCGGTCCGCAACCGGTGGATCGAGATCAACAACCAAGTGCTCAACGCGCTGTTCACGCTCATGAGCATCTACCAGCACCCCGCGCTGTTCCACCACGCCGTCCTGCTGCTCCGGTGGCGCCCCGGGGACGCCAAGGTGCTCAGGGAGGCCTACTGCCGGAAGGGCGATGGCGCGGGCGTCCGGCGCGGCGAGCGGGTTCACATGTCCGTGGTGGTCGCGCTCCTGCACGCCGCATGCTTCTCGCAGTACGCCATGTGCGGGCTCTACTGGGGGTACTCGCGCAGGGCACGTCCGGATGACGCCCTGACCTCGCTCACCGTGGTCGGCACCGCGACGCCGGCGATCGCCGGCCTGTACATGTACTTCAGCCCGCTAGGGAGGAACCGCGGGGGACGGAGCGTGCACCAAGAGCCCAACGAACGTTCAGCAGCCTCCTCCGACGACAACGGTGGGATTGTCGCGGTTGAGGTGGCGGTCGGCGCGGAATGGGCCGGCAGTCTTCTCGACGTTGGCGACGACCCGACGGCGTGCTGGCTCTCGTGCCTCTGCACGTTCTGCGTGTTCGGGTGGAACATGGAGCGTCTGGGCTTTGGGAACGCGCACGTGCACACCGCCATGTTCGCGCTGCTCTGCTTCGCGCCGCTGTGGGTGCTCAGCGCCGCCGCGCTCAGCATCCGGGACGACGACGTCAGCTTCGCGGTTGGCGCGACGGGGGTGGTCCTCTGCGCGCTCGGCCTGCTCTACGGCGGGTTCTGGCGCGCGAGGATGCGGCGGAGGTACGGGCTCCCTTCCACCAACGCGTGCTGCGCCGCCTCGCCATCGCTCGCTGACTACGGGCAGTGGATGTTCTGCTGGAGCTGCGCGCTGGCGCAGGAGGTGCGCACCGCCGACATCCTCCTCGACGTCGAGGCCGGAAGCGTCAACCGCCCAGACTCCGAGGGCCGGCGAGTTGATGCTGCTGATGCGCAAACTCTGCAGCCTTTGCCGAGGGAGAGTGGAGTCAAGTCGTTTCATCAGGGAGGGTCTTCCCATCTTGCAAAGTCGGAGACAATCGACACCCACTCTGTTCAGCTGGCGAGTTACTCGACGAGTCGAGGCGACGAGTCGCCATTGCTGCTGCACGATCAGGGGAGCAGTGCTTCTTCGGGAGAAATGACGCCTCCTGTGCCGCCATCGATACCAGAAGGAGAACGTCGATGAGTTCAGTAATTACAGAGTAGTGGTAATACATCGAGCTGCGCTCCAGGAATGCCAGTATGTGTGTACAGATTGCAGAGTCCGCGTCCTTTTTTTTTTGCCTTCACTTTTCCTTTCAACTTATTTCTCTCGGAATTCAGATGTTTGCTCTAATCTTGTGTTTTTAGTTTTTGAATCGACGAGTAAAGAGGAACACGATATCCATGTTCAGTCAAACAATTGGGCCAAAAAGCACAGCTCAGTGTTCGTGGGAAGCCATCGTTTGAAGTAAAGCGGGACATTGATCCAAGGCAACGGACTTCAATGGATTATTACAAGTCCCTCTTCGTGAGTTGCTTTCCTATGTGGCCTAACTAGTGTTGGCTAGCGCGGACAATGTGACCAACCATTAGGGGAGGTTGGAGGCAATGTTGGCTAGCTTGGGAGGACCATCAACTCGTACTTGCACGTGCTATGATTGTAGATTAAATAAACAGAAGTATAAAATGATTATGTTTATTAGTGACTACTACTCCCTCCATTCTAAATTATAATACGTTTTGCCATTTCTAGATACATAGCTTTTGCTATGCACTTAGGTATACACTATACCTAGATGCATAGTTAAAGCAATACATCTAAAAAAGCCAAAACATCTTATAATTTAGAACAAAGGGAGTACCTCCCTTCTCAGAAGAATGCAATTCTACCTTTACCCTGAGTTAAATCTTAGTGTCAACATTTACTTGAAATTATATTCCATGGTAAGTTTAGTGACACTTATTGATATTATAAATATAGATATATTTTTTTATAAGATTGACTAAACTTGAGATTGTTTGACTTTTGATATAGTATTCTTTTAGATGGAGGGTTAGGAATAATCAAAATAATTTAGCATTGCGCGCATACTCATTGTTCATTTTTTTAACACAATACCTATATAAAATTTGCAATCTCTATCTAATTGGTGATGAAATTATCAATTACTCTATATAATTTTCCATATGTATCCATAACTTTCCTCCTCCATGGAGGCATTTGATACTACTACAGAACCCACAACTCCCATTAGTCCATCACTGTTGTGTGTGCTAGAGCCACAGCAGTGATCCAACTTCACTGTTGGGTCTTAAGACTAGAGCCAAACAATGATTCGTTCCCTATTGACCCGTCAGTGAAGGCGTCTATCATTGTTGGCTCTAGCCATGAACTAACAATGATGTGAGGAATATCATTGCCAGGTTAGGCAACAACCAGACAGTGATATTCCTCTTCCAGTTCATGGCTGGACTCGACAATTGTATTAGTATTGGCAATATCACTGCTAGGTTTCGATAGACCTGGCATTATCCTAGCTACAGTATAAATCCGCAGCCACCTTCTTCCTGCCCCTCCTAGACTGGGCACACCCATCCTTTTTTTTTGACGACTGGGCGCACCCATCCAAGGAGGCATATTTCTCCATATCTTTCTCCATTATTGTTACAACCATTTTTCACCAAAATGCTCATGGTGGGATTTGTTTTCGAAGAATGAACATGTTCTCCTTTGTTTAAGGTGGGTAACTAGCAATTCTTTAAATTTATAGCCTGTTTCGTTGGTTATATTGTTTTTTATTGTCATGCTTGCTCTTTCTCTATTATAGAGAGCATAGTTCAAAGCATCCTTCACGAAGGCATTCGAATTCTAGTGAATCTATTTGGTGGCCAGTAGTTTAAAGTTAGTAGCTAGTTTGGTTCGATTTTTGGAACACTTGTGCATTTCTATAACTTTTTGCTTCAATGACAGCGACAAAGAGCTTGGTTCTAAGTTGCTAGAGTATAAGATTATAGAAATACAAGAACAACTAGCTGGGTTTATCATGGATGAGATGGTCGTAGAGAGGATGGAAAGTTTAACATTTTATTTGAGCCCCTAAATCGAAGTGATTTATTTGTTGGAGAACTCGATCTCCGACAGGTACGAAACGGTGACGTCTTCGCCTAGGCAGAGGCCACAGGCGAAGGCTGAGAAAGTCGTAGGTGGGCCCTAACTCAATTAGGGTTTCATAAATGAATTCACCAACCTTCCCTTACACAGGGTTCAAGTCCCCCTTTTATAGGACACTGTTTGCTACCTTCCCACTTTACATCTTTGCCCCCCGACAGCTGGGGCACATTCTGAGAATATCCCTCCCGCTAATACAAACTGCTAAGGGTAGCCTAGGTATACTTTTCTTGAACCGCCTCTGCTTCTTGGGCCGTGTCAGCATGCCTGCAAGGGGCCCACAGCCCAGTATCGTACTTCCGCGGGAACTTTCTCCTTTCTGGCAGAGGTTTTCAAAGGTTCTTCGTGATCTCCGCCCTGGAAGCTTTCTCCTGAGCCTCCCTCTCACTGCTCGGTCCGTCGCCTTCGCTGATACCACCGGAGCCTCCGCCTAGTGCCAAGCCCGGCAAGCCTCCGTCGCAATCCATCGACCTTTGCCGAGCGGGGCTGCAGGGGCGAAGGCCTCTGGTTGATTTCCCTGCACATCAGTGATGCAATCGGTTAAAGTTAGTGTCTAGTGCTGTAGTGCGCCTTAGTCTCCACGGCTCATATTCGTGCCCCAACAGCTCCCCCTTGAGGGCATGGTCTGACGCAGGTGGGCCTTGTTCCTCAATCTCATTCGAGGTTATTGAGCTGTGGAGGCTTATGCGCGAGCGGAGGCTTCCCCCTTCCCCCCTGGGACGCGCTGTGTCAGACCTCTTTCGTTTTAATGTGCTCTCTTTTGATTGGACACGACGGCTCTAGAACTGATGCACTATGGAGCGGATGCGACCGTTGGGCGTGGAAGTTAAAGCGTCGGTTCGATGGCTATACAAGGGGGGGAGGTGAAGGCTCCCCCATCCCCATCCGAGCCATCGCTTTCGTTGTCGTTGCTTTCTAAGTTCTTTCTTTGTCCTTAGTCTTCACTTAGTTGGCGCTTGCCTTCGCTTTTCTTTTGTTCATCCTGAGTCTTGGAAGTGGCTTAGCCTGTTAGTCCTCCTCCCCGCCGGGCTACTTTCTTCAGTCCGTACCGCCGTCTTCTCGGTGTTACGGCGAGTGGGTGGTCTGCACATTTTGAGGAGTGTATGGTTGCTAGTGTGGAGGTGTAGGGCCTTGAGGATGATCTTGCTAGTGTTGAAGCCTCCGTCGCTGACTTGATAACTATTGAGGAGGCTGGAGATATGGTTGGCCCATCTAGGACATGTGATTTTGGGTCTTAGCTGATGATGAAGGACATGATCAAGGAATTGTGGAAATTGGGCTGCTTTGGTGAGCCTAAGGTGAAGCCTCCACAAGGAGACACAATTCCTAAGCCACAAGCTGCTGACGTCGTGGTCTTCAAAGATTTTTTTCTTTGTGGCCTTTGCTTTCCTGCATCAAGTTTTGGAACCATTTGAGGTACAGTTGCATCACCTTACCCCCAATGGTATCGTCACTTTGAGTAAGTTCTATTGGGCCTGTTTGTCTTATGGTGCAGAGCCCAATGTTGGTACCTTCTACGAGTACTACAAGCTCCAACAGTCAGCCTAAACGGGTGGACGAAGGCCAGTGGATAGCCTAGTATGGGAGCCGCGCTTTCATACCGAGGAGGAATCAGAAGGGTGAGAATTTGGAAATTTCTTTTGCTCAGAAGAACAAGTGGTCAAAGGATTGGATGCAATACTAGTTTTATGTGAGGACAGGCGATCTAACCTCCACTAGTGATGATGGGAGGAAGAATACTCGGCATCCGCTGGCTTCCGTGATGACCCGATGAAGCCTTCGACTCAAGGGACTCCAGGGCCAGGGACTACTAATGGGTGCGAAGCCTGTGATAAGGCTTTTGCTTTGGCTTGCCGATACTCTGGAGGTCGGGATCTAGTGGAGGAGATGGTGGCGGCTAACTGTTGGCCGCTTGGCAGGAAAATGCCTACCACCTATTGAGATGGTACACCTTCTGGTTTTTGGCGAAGGTGTTAGGGTTCCCTTCCCCCAGTTTGGCTTTCAGCGGAAGGAGGGTGGAGCTACTGAGAACTTTGTGAAGTCTATGGAGGCGGGGACGCATGAGATACTCGATGAGATGTTCGATAAGGAGTACCTGGCATGCAGAGCCATCGCTAGTTCGATGCCCCGTCTCAATAGGGTTTTTGAAGAGTTTGGGATTCACCACGAGGAACATGATGTACCTGCGAAGGTGCATAAGTCCCTTGAAGACAAGACGAAGAAGGCCGCCGCCAAGAACGTGATTGCTGCAGCTGAGGCAAAGAAAAGAAAGGGACTGGTGCATCTAAGGTTATCAGTAAGAAATAGAAAACTGCGACCACCTCTACTGCCTCCGCTAGTGTCGATGAGGAAGTTGCGGAGAATGTTGGCGGAGGCTCTGCTTCTGCAGGTGCTGGGATGGAGGGCGAGCATTCTACCACCTCTACCGATCTTAGCGACGCCACCTTTGTTGAGGCTGCCCTCCAAGGAATGGGTGGTGGTCCTACTGCTGAAGCCTCCACCGTGGCGCCTATGCCTGGCATCTTGGGCGATTATTCATCTAGCTCCAAGAGCGAGGACGGTGATGGTGGTGATGCCTCCCCCTCGAAAGATGCTGATGTTGGGGGTACGGACTGTCGCCCTATGAAGGCTCCTCTAATTGAGGAGTCTAGAGATGAATTGGAACAAGAGTCTCCTCCGGCACAACCTTCGAACCCGACGCTCCTAGTTGGTACTCATCGGGAGGAGGACAGAGAGATGGATGCAGTGCAATGTACTTTATTTTTGAGTAAGTGTTCTATGACTTTTACTCCTTTTTCTCTATGTTTTAGTTTGATGCCTATCTTTAAGCTTCTCTTGCTTTGGCTTTGTCAAGTGACCTAGCCAAGGCTATGGAGACTCCATTGCCTGGGGAGGTGCCTCCTGTGGCTGGGCTGGACCTTGCCTGGGTCAGTTTGGGTGCCATTTTGAAGGCACCTTTGTTGGCAGGTGGAGCAGGGCCTTCAAACCCTGGCTAAGCCAGCGGCGAAGGTCTGATCATTTTTAATCCCTAACGTGTTGTTGTCTTTGCTTGGTGTTGCTTATACTTGTTTGTTGATTTCTTTTTAGGAAGCTCTACTAATACACTAAGTGGGTGGCCCGAGCACCTCCATGCTCTCTGCACGGAGATAGGAGGTTAATTGTGACCTTCACTTTTTGATCCACGTTTTTGACTTACGTTGCTTATGCTTTGGTTCTCTTGATAGGTCAGGCTCGTCACCATTTCAAGAATGTGAACTTCTACCAACTGCTACAATACAACTTGGAGCATCAATGCCTAGTGGGTTGTGGTATTTTCTGACTTGGGTACCTTTGGCTTCGCTGTACTGATGATTTCCTTGGTAGGGCCATCATATGGTGGAGGCTCTGGAAGAGCGGGCGTCAAAGGAAGTTATCGATCGCGATGGCGCCATTGAAGCTCAAGGTGTGGCTTGCGGGAGAAGTTGAAAACCTTTGCGTAGCACAAAGTGATGTTGATAGCCTGAGGGATGAGATGTCCTCTTTGAACAGGGCCTTGGAGGGCTCGAAGGCTGCCGAGCAATTAGCTCTTGACCGGGCCAAGAAGGCCAATGAGACTTGTGACCTCCTTCGCAAGGAGGTGGAGACTGAGAGGCAATCCAGTGCCGCCCTTGGGGCTCAAGTTGCCCTCCTGACCAAGCGTTTAGAGGACGCAAGTGCAGTTGGCCCGGCCATGGCCCAATTATACACAAATGCGCTTGGTCAGCTTGGGGGCGCCACTTCTTCTTTACCCCAGGAGCCTTCGGCGCTTAACATCTTGACTTGGCTAAAATCCAATTTTGCCAAGCTCCCTGACTTTGTTGGTGGGGCGGTCGACTTTCGGGTGCTGACCTCTCTACCAACTTTTCTAAGATGCTGAAGCAGGACGGCTGCTCGCACGTTGAAGGTTTGGAGGAGAAGAGTGATCTTGAGGGCCCAACTGAGCTTGGAGTGACTTCCCGAGGCGTTAGAAGATCTGTCCGTAATTTTATGAAGTCGTTCTAGGTGAAGTTTGGATGGGCGACGGCTCGTTCGATGGCAGAGGCACGGCATGCAGCGGTTGGTTTCTTTCTTTTGGCTACTTCTTGGCCTATGATTTTTTGGGTATGTCTCTACATCGTTTGTTTTTGTGTGCTTACGAATTCTATACTAACTGCAAGAATTACAAAAATTAGAGGCTGCACGTTCTACCTCGGGGGTGCCAAGTTCCAAGGTTGGGGAAGCGTCGACCCCAAAGGCTCCATCGGGTGATGTTGAGGCCGCGAAGATAGGGAGGATGCCTCTACTCCTGCTAATCTAGAGGTGTAGTGTCTAGGTTTTAGTTAGTTTTTTAGGTTTGATCAAAGGCGATGTGTTGCGAATATTCACCCTTTTGTGTATATTGTAGGTCTAAATTGCAACTTGTCCTGCGCAGGTTTCCTCCTCTGGGCCTATGCAGGACGTGGCACCTTTAACTATGTACCAAGACGGTGTTTATGTTAGTGGTGAATTGTGGCAATATTGGTGTGAAGCTTTTCCCCGACGTTCTATTTGTGAAATGTTCACGTTTGTGATGTGCGATATTGATGACAGACGTGCGAAGTTTACTAGGTCACTAGCCTGGTGAGGGCCTCGACCGCTGGTTTAGTTTTAGTCTTATGCCAAGTTGTTTGGTTGGCCTTCACGTCTTTGTAATGTTTGCTTTCAAGGCTCGATGCCTTTTGCGTTTTGCCTTTGTATTGCCTTAGGGCTTTTGTCATGGCTTTAAGTTCATCTTTGTATGATTGCACTTCCAGTGTGCTCTATTGTGATTTGTTTGTATTCTTTGAATAAAATTGACTTTGAATGGTTAGTTGGACACTTGTTTAATTTTAGAATCTTGTTTGAATTACAATTTAGGCCAAAGAGTTCTAGCTAGTGGCGTTTATTTTCTTGCTCTTGCCTCTGCTTCTCTATTCTCTGGCTACCATTAGGGATGAGCTTGCATGTCCACATGGAAGAGCTGAGGCACTAGTTTACGACTTTGTGTCCTATGCGGAGGCTCCGTTACTTGCCCGCATCGGTGTAGTCCTCGCTTTTTGATCTCTAGCTATCGACAGGGAGGTTCTAGCGTGTCACTATGGAGAAGCTAAGGTGCTCGTATTTGATCTTGCAGTTGTTGCGAAGGCTTTGGCACAATTTGAGCACTCATTGGGGGTGCTAGTCTTAAATCTTTATGCTTCTCCAGAGGCCACAATGCAATTTGAGCAAGGAAATGAGGTTGAGGAAGCCTTTCTTGGGCGTTGTCTTCGCTTGCGCCTGGATGGGAGTGTTGTTGTCTTTGGCCATGATAGAGCAGCTACGCTCCCATCGAACATGGTTGATGCCGAGCTATTCTGATTGGTATCTTCAGTTGTAGGGGGATGTTACGAGTCTTCATGCGACACCCTTCCGCAACCTCTGATACTTACCGCTTGCTGGCGGACTATGATTCCGTAACACCTTCTGGAGGCTATACAACACCATGTGGTAGATGCGTACAACCTCTCCATGGCCTTTGCCAGGCTACGCGAGCTGCTTTAGTTACGAGTCTTTGCATGGTATCTTGTGGTCGCTTTATTTTTAAGGATACTCCTATCTCCATTGCTTTCTTGCCTTGCTCTATAGTATGTTAGGCTTTGGTTGCCTTGACCTCCCCCAAGCGCTCTCTGGAGTTAGTGATATGGTGATGCACTGACTGAGGCTAGTGGGGGGCACTGTGTTTTATAGTCTTATACTTGCACGATTTAATAAGTTTCGGTGGTTGGCCGAGGTTTATTGCTTAGATGCATTTTAAAGTTGTAATAAGATTGACATATTTCTTTGTACTTGGCGTATCTTTGCTTCTTTAATTTTGTTGTACTTTAGTCATTAATTCCTAATTGTTACCTGGTGCTTGATAAGGACAGGTCTTCGCCAGGTATTTTTTTTCCGATGCCTACGACAAAGGTAGGTCTTTGTCAGGTTTTATGACTTGTTGGCTATTTTTTGATGAATCCTTGATGCCTGATTGTGGATAGGACTTTGTCAAGGTTGTAGGCTAATTTAGCCGTGGAGGTCGTTCCACACTTTGAAGCCTTTAGCTAAGGCAATGGAAGGTACTCTTTGTCGTGATGTCGTTGTCGAATGTTGTGGCTCCATTGCTAGCCACTTTCAACCTTCGCTTTGTATAGTTTTCTTGGGGGGATTCCTCTTTATATTTTAGAGGGTTTTATATGGGTCCTGCCTCGTTAAAAGCCTCACCTCGGCTAGAAGCCTCCTTTTTGTGAGGAAAAGAGTACAGTCCCTTTTGCACAAAATGTAAAGGGAATACGGAAACTATAGAAAGACAGGTGAGGTGACCTTCGCTTATAGTTCCGCGGTGGCCACCCTTATAGTTATATGTAGGACCTACGCAAATTGTCGATGTTCTAGGTGTGAGTCATTGTTTTACCTTTGCCGTCTATCAGGTAAAATGACCTCGGTCTTCCAGTGGCCTTTGTCGTGTATGGATCTTCCCATTTAGGTTGGAACTTTCCTGCATTGGCCGCATTAGGTTTCCTTCTTAGGACTAGGTCTCTGTCTTGAATGAGCTTCCTGATTACCTGGCTGTCTCTCCACTTTCTGGTTTGTTATTTTTATTTGGTGATGTTTTATATTGCTTCCAATCTTATGCCTTCGATTGTTTCTTTGGAATATTCTTCATCTACTACCAAAGCTTGTTTCATCACTCAGAGGCTCTGATGCTTGATCTCTTCGGGTAGCATTGCTTCTTCACCGTACAAAAGCTTGAACGGTGTGAAGCCCATTGTCCTAGACGCTGTAGTGTTATGAGACCACACCACCTTTGGTAGCTTTTCTACCCATTTTCCTTTGTGGAGGTTAAATAGGGTTTTCGAGATTGCTGAGAATATCACTCTATTAGCTCTTGCTACTGCTCCATTTGACTCTAGATGATAAACTGATTGCTCTTGCAGAATTCTTTGAATTTGTCTGAGTCGAACTGTTTCTCATTGTCAACTGTTAGGGTTCCTGGTACTCTGAATCTGTAGATTATGTTCTGCCAGAAGAAATTTTTCACTGATTCTAAAGTGATTGTTGCTAGTGGCTTTGCTTCAATCCACCTTGTGAAGTACTTGATTGCTACTACTATGAACTTGTTCCCCCTTATGAAGGTGCTAATGGTCTGACAAGGTCCATGCCCCATCTTTGCAAGGGCCAAGATGGTGGGATGAGTTATACTACAACCGAAGGCTTTGACTGATGTGGGGATGTGCTCTGGCATGCTTCACATGTTTTTACAATTTCTTCTGCTTCTTTGATGTGAGTGGGCTAGTAGAATCCTTGTCTAATGGCCTTCGCAGACAGTGCTCTTGGGCTTATGTGAGACCCCCAAATTCTAGAGTGAATCTCTCGGAGGAGTTCCTTGCCTTCATCCTAGGTTATGCATTTGAGCAGCCATTGGACTATGCCATTTTTGTACAAGATCCCGTCTACTAATGTATAACTTCTTACTTTGGCAGCCATTCTTGCTATGCTTGCCTCGTCTTCTAAATGCTGTACATTGTTTATCTGGTCAATTATTAACTATCTCCAGTCTTTGGATTCTGTAAGACTTGCTTGAATGCCTTCGTGGTTGCTTGAGTTGCTGGTACTTGGAGTACCTGGTAGAATGTTTTGTCTGGTATTGGTAGATTATTTGCTGTTGCCTCCGCTAGCTCATCGGCCTCTGAGTTCTCTGTCCTTGGTATGTATTTCAAGGTGAACCCTTGGAACCTTCGCTCTAGTGCCCTTACTGTTGCCAAGTATTTGACCAATTCTGACTCTCGTGCCATGTACTCTTTTTGGACTGGCCCAGCCACAACCTGAGAGTCTATTTTTGGTAGTATCATTTTTGCGCATAGTGCCTTTCCTTTGTTGAGTCCTAGTATGAGCCCTTCATACTCTGCAATATTGTTTGTTGCTTGAAACTCTAGTCTGGCAGCATACTTGGATCAGAGGCCTAATGGTGCTATTAGCAAGGCAGAGGCTCCTGCTCCCTGGTGTCCCCAAGCCCCATCTGTTTACAGTGTCCAGACTTGAGATTCAGTTGGTTGACTTTAATGTACCGAAGGTGTCTAATTTGCCATGAAATCTGCTAAGGCTTATTATTTTATCGTTGTTTTTGGCACATAGTTGAGGTCAAACTAGGACAGCTCTGTTGCCCATTGCCCTATTCTTCTAGAGGCCTCTTTGTTGCTAAATATGTCTCCGAGCGGCTGCGACGATGGCACTGTGATCTTGTTCGCTTGGAAGTAATGCTTCAACTTTCTTGATGAGGTCAAGATGGCGTATGCAATCTTTTTTATTTCTGTATAGTTCAGCTTTGCTCCTGATAATGCTTGTGAGATGTAGTAGACAGGCCACTGAATGACCTTGGATTCTTCTTCTTTCTATTGGACGAGTACTCCACTGACTGCGTGGTCGGAGGCTGGAACATAGAATAGTAATGGTGCCTCCGTCTCTGGTACTGTAACTAGGAGTTTGGTATCCATGTAGCTTTTGAGCTGCTAGAAAGCCTTTGACTGTTCTGGCCCCCATTCCACTTTGTCTCTGCCTCTCAGGGCTTTGAAGAATGGAAGGCTGCGTTCTACTGATTTTGAGATGAATCTGTTTAGCGCTGCTATTCTTCCAGTGAGCTTCTGAATTTCTTTTTTGGTTGATGGTTCTACCATTGAGATTATGGCCTTCGTCTTTTCTGGATTGGCTCTTATGCCTTCAAGTCCTATAATATACCCGAGCATTTTGCTTCGGCTTACGCCGAAGACACACTTTTTTGGGTTTAGCTTGAGTCCAGCTTACCTGAGGTTGGTGAAGGTTTCTTTAAGATCTACGATGTGGTCCTCTTCATTTTTGCTCATCACCACAATGTCATCGACATAAGCTATGATGCTTTTCTGTAGCTGGGGGCCAAAAACTAATTTTGTCATTCTGGCGAAGGTTGATCCCGCATTCTTTAGTCCTTCGGGCATTCTGATGTAACAATATGTTCCAAAAGGAGTAGTAAAACTTATTTTTTCCTTGTCTTCCTTGTTGAGCCAGATCTGGTGGTATCCTGAGAAACAATCCAGGAGTAAGAAATGTCTGCAGCCCATAGCCTTATCAATGGAGGTATCTATCCTTGGTAGTGGGAATGGATCTTTCTTGCATGCCTTGTTTAGGTCTATGAAATCTATGCACATCCTCATCTTCCCATTTTTCTTGGGTACCAGCACTATGTTTTCTAGCCACTCTGAGTACTTGACTTCTCTAATGACATTTGCATCTAACAATCTCTGCACCTCAGCCTTTGCTACTAAGACTCTGTCTTCTGACATTTTCCTTGGTCGCTGTTTTCTTTGCTTCATTTTAGGGTTGATGTCTTTGTTTTTAGCTAAGGTTTCTATGAGCTCTGCTTCTTCTTCCTTCAAAAGGTTGCCTTCGATAGTGACTTTTCTATCTAGCACTGCATTCTCCAACGGGACTGATTTTGTTTCTTCTTAATCTTTGAGATCTGTTTTTCCCTTTGGCATGTCCGGAGGCTCTGGTTCATTGCTCTTGACTGACTCGATAGAGTTAATATTGCACTGTGACTTGTAGATGGCTCTCTATATGTTTCTTGCCTCTTTCTGACTGTCGTGGACTGTGATAGTACCATGTAAAGCTGGCATTTTCATACACAAGTAGCCCATATGGATGGCTACATTGAACTTATTTGCAAACCCTCTGCCGAAGATGGCATTGTATGGGTAGTAGAGATCTACTACATCAAAGGTCACATAGTCTATTCTTGCATTTTCTTGGCCTCCGAAGGAAACTGGCAGCGATATTTTCCTAATGCATTGATCTTCTTTCCTCCAAAACCGATTAATGGTGAGTCCAAAGGCTGCAACTGGCTTCTGCTTAATTTCATCTGGTCAAAGGCATTGACAAACATAATGTCTGCATAGCTTCCAGAGTCGATGAGAACCCTATTAATCTCCTAGCCTACGAAATTGGCTTTGATCACCATGGCATCAGCATAGGGGTAGCTTTCCAATTGGAGATCTTGTTCTGAGAACGTGATGGGTGTCTTCTACCAATCTATGTAGCAAACTGGTCCCTTAACTGCTATGTTGTTGACAGGCCTGAGATGATCTTTCTTCTGCTTCTTTGTTTGGAACTCCATTAAAGAGCCTCCAACTATTGGCAATATCATGCCGATGGTGGGTAATGGTGTATGTGGATTGAGCTGGTTTTCTTGGTTGGGCTCGTTTTTGGGCGCAGGTAGTTGCAGTGGGGGTGGTGCCATAGGTAATGCCTCAAGTTGTCTGCTGTGAACTTGAGCTGGCTAGTTTGTCTCTATGAATGTTATGTGCGGAGGCCTTGGGTTTATATAAGTGAGGTTGGCTTCTACTCGCTAGTTACTGACCTAGCCCTTGCTGCTGGGTACTTGGCCGCCATGTGGGTAAAAAGTTGGGGTAGTATGTGGCTGCTAAAGTGGAAGGATGGATTTGATTGGAGTTAAGGTTTGGGTAAATTGGGTAGTATGGCTATTGATGTGGTACAACGAAGGTGTGGTTAACTTCTCTTGCGAGTTGTTATGGCGGAGGCTGAGGATTTGCCATGTTCTTTATCCTCTCTTGAGTTTCCTTTGCATCTAGGCAATCTTTAGTGATGTGCCCTTTGTTTTCTCCATGAACAAAACAATACTGCCTTCGCTGTCTTGATTCATGGTTTTTGTTCTAGTTCTTCTTTTGATTATATTTCTTGCCCTCATACTGCTTTTCAGGTGCTTTGTTTGTGGCTGCCTCCGACATTTGCTGCCCCTACTAGCCGTTCCCTTGCTACTCTATATTAAAAACTTGTTGATCTGGCGCTTGTTGAGGCTATGACTGGCCTTGGCTTCTGTTACCCCTCTGAGCATTCCTGCTGCTCCCTTGGTACTGCTTGTTTTGATTTTGCTCTTTTAGCCTTCTACGAAGGTCGTTATCTGACCTGCAATACTTCTTAAACTCACTGTATAGTTCTTCTATGGTGCTTGGCTTCTCTCGAGCTAGATGAGCTGCGAAGGCTCCAATTCAGAGACCTTTAATGGCGGCCTCGATTGCCACATCCTCTAGGACATTTGGTGCCTTCGCTTTGAGCTGCACGAACCTCTAAAAATAGTCCCTTAGGGCTTCACCTTGATTTTGCATGCACTAAAATAAGTCCATTGATGTTAGGGATTCAGTGGTGAACCCTTTGAAGTTGGCGATGATCTTGTCATGAAGGTCCTCCCATGAATATACTGAACTTTTCCTCAACATTGAATACCATGCCAACGCATCACCTTCGGCTGCAATAACAAATGACTTGGCCAAGAAAGTGTCATTCCCGCCTGCGGAGGCTACAACTACCTCGAAACTCATGATGAACTGGCGCGGATAAGATCTCCCATTAAATTTAGGTAGGGTAATGGGTTTATAGGAGGAGGGCTAGGGTGAGTTCTGGATTCCTTCAGACAATGGGGATTTGGGGTCTATAGTTCTGTGGACTTGTGGTAAGGTGTAAGGAGTGCCAAAGGTTGGTTGGGTAGCTATTCTTGGCGAAGGGTTGGGTTGGCTTTGATTTGCTGAGTGAGGCTGGCTGGGTTTGTTGGAAAGAGGCTAGGTGGGTTGCATGCTTTGTATCTCCACTTGCAGAACAGCCAGCTGTTGCCTGATCTCTGCTGCCTACAGTGATGCTTGGACTACCCTTTGGTTTGCGATGAAGGTTGCCACTAGCCTGTCTCTTTCTTGCTACGTGATCTGCAACTGGGCATGCAGTTGCTGAAGCACTTGTTCTGGGGTGGGGTCTAGAGCTCCCTGCTCTTCGGCTACCGGAGGCTGATCTTTGACAGTGGGTTCTTCTATAGCTTGGTCTTCTGAGGCACTAGCATAAGTGATGAGGGCATTACGCTTGGGCCTTCCCCTTATGGTAGGCTCTGCAGGTGCCTTGGCAGGGCTTCTCTTTTTCTTACCATTGTGTGTTTTGCTTGGCCTACACGCGACGAGCGCCAATGTTGGAGAACTCGATCTCCGCCAGGTATGAAATGGTGACGTCTTCACCAGGGTGAAGGCCACAAGTGAAGGCTGAGAAAGTGGTAGGTGGGCCCTAGCTCAATTAGGGTTTCATAAATGAATTCACCAACCGCCCCTTGCACAGGGTTCAAGTCCCCCTTTTTATAGGACACTGTTTGCTACCTTCCCACTTTACATCTTTGCCCCCCGACAGCTGGGGCACATTCTTGGAGTATCCCTCCCGCTAATACAAACAACTAAGGGTAGCCTAGGTATACTCTTCTTGAACCGCCTCTGCTTCTTGGGCCATGTTAGCGTGCTTGCAAGCGGCCCACGGCCCAGTATCGTACTTCTGTGGGAACTTTCTCCTTTCTGGTGGAGGTTTTCAATGGTTCTTCGTGATCTCCACCCTAGAAGCCTTCGCCCGAGCCTCCCTCTCACTGCTCAGTCCGTTGCCTTCGCTGACACCGCCGGAGCCTCTACCTAGTGCCAAGCCCGACAAGCCTCCATCGTGATCCATCGACCTTCACCGAGCGCAGCTGTAGGGTCAAAGTCCTCTGGTTGATTTTGTGACAGAACCATCCAATTTATAAGAGCACAAGTACAATGGCAGCCCGCAAAGCGGTCACACTTTCATACTTGAGCCCATATAAACCTGGTAGTCTGTCGAGTACCATGAAGGGTCTCGATTCATCTCCAACATACAACCAAGATCGTACATGATTCAACATACATGCCACATATTACATAAAGTTCACAAATACATTACCATCCATCGGAGTACAATTAAAAGTTATTATAACACAAGTTCAAATAAAGTAGTAGTAGCAGAAGCAAAGGTAGTTATGAAACTAACATCTCACACCATTGTTCAAATACTTGCCAGTTTGTGATCACATTCCACAAAAGCATCATAGATTAGATATATAGAAGTGCCTTGCCCATGGCCTACTCGTCCACGGTAGGGCAGAAGTAGTTCTTACAATATCCATGATATACTGTGTTATTTGCAAAAAGTGGGAAATAAACTCTGAGTACAAGAAGGTACTCAGCTAGACTTACCCGTCATAAACCAAAAATAAAGTGACACCGAGGGTCATGCAAGGCTTTATAGTGGAGCTAGCTTGACAATATTTTGCATAAAAAGCTACTAGTTCAACTATACATTTTATAATTCGGTTACCAAGTTAATTATAGCTATTCATCTCTAGATTAGCAACTAACCTATGCCAAACATGTGGTATATCATTTAGTAGTATAACAATAGTAACCATAGCCGGTGTAATAATTCCATGTTCATCATAACCATCATATTCTATAATCTAGTTACTACGATGTTGGAGCTAGTCAAGTGTCTCACTATCTGGGAGAGACAGCGATTCGAATCGGTTGCAACCAGCTAGGCAGTATTCCTAACACAAACCTAGGTCTACCAGCCATGGTAGTCTTAGGTCACCTTTGGTACAACTCAGGTCCACATTTCGCGGGTTCGATCAGCGCCGCACAATCAGGGACAACCAGCTACTAGGACGTTCAGGCCTAGCTTGCCCTTGGGCTCATGTCTGGCTCCCCACACATCCTTACTACCTCTAGTGTGCACACTCTTACAAAACAAGGCCTGACCTGAGTTGAGCTACTCAGCTTCGCAGTCGGAACGAGTTATCCGGCTAGCTAAGTGAGAGGCATGCGTTCAATCTTGATAGAAGTGCCAACAATGGTACAGTCCTTAATCGACACGGACGGGACCAACATAGACAACCCAACACCATTACATATAACTTCCTGCCCGATCTCCACTTAATAACACCCCATGGTTATTTTCCATGATATCAAATATAGCCAACCGTGCTCCGGTATCCACCTATATCTCGCAGGTGATAGGAAATCACCCGACCTCTACCGGTCTAAGCATGGCTAAGCATCTGTTCGATCCTAGACCTACATAGGGTTCAAGGTATATTTCTGGATAAGGTAGTTCTATGCATCATGTGTTTCCAACCAACTCTTATAACCTAATGCATCAAACATAAAGGACTCAAGTGATATTTGTAAAAACATATGTGGCTTAGAATGCTCTGGGGCTTGCCTTTCAGAAAGGAGGTAGGCCTATGATCGGGGCACTCCGATAATTCCTTGGGAGACTGCTCCTCGCTTTTGGGAGCTACCTGATGTGGTGCCTCCTAATTCTCTTCCTCCTCTGCCTCGAACTCCAAGAGTGTGATTCCTTCTGGCGATCCTATATGCATAAGTGCAAAATAAAATACAAGAATGCACAGGTAATGATATGGATGGTATGATATGTGTCGGTGTTTCGAGTTGCCATCGACAAGTAAATTTCTAATATTGCATGTCTAGCTCGGATGGTGTGCTCAGAGGACATGAGGTTTATACTAGTTCGGGCAGAATGTCCCTACGTCTAGTTCATTGCTGTTGCTCGTGTTACTAGCACTGAAAGTTCATAGTAGGGGTTACAAATAGGTGAGAGAGTGATAGGCCCCAAGTCTCTGGTGAAAGGAGTGAATGGGTGTTGAGAGAGCTTGGTTGCTGCTCAGCCGTGTGTTCAGGGTTCGATGGGTTCATGATGGTTCGATCAGATCTAGCCTGAATCGATGTGATGTCTTGCGACACCCCTTATGGGACGCCCTGCTTTCCCTTTTATAGGCTAAGGGAAAGCATGGGTTACAGCAGAATAAAAAGAAGAATGAGAGAGAGAGCCAAAGGCCTTCGGGAGCGCTGGGTCCTTCTCCTTCATGCGGGTCCCGCTGACCCTATAGATGTCAATGAGGATAGCCTCGCATCGTGGTCCTGTCCATCACTAGCGCCATGTGCAGGCATCATATGCCAGTCATGGCACTCCACTCCATCCTAGGGAATGCTATGGTGAACTGACGCGCCCGTTAGTATTTGTACAGGGGTTAGGCAGAACAACACTATTACGCCCGATGCTGTTCTTGATGTGAGTCCTCCATTATGGACCGTCAAGGCCACGGGTTACATTGGGGCATGCCGGTCTCTTCCCTAGTGTCAGAGCTTTGACTCAGGCCCTTACGGTTGGATCTAGAGTGGTTGGTGGTGGTTTGGGTCTCCGTCACGCGAGGCAGAGCCCATGGCCTCGATGTCGGGCGAGACGGAGTCCTTCCCCAGAGGCCGGGCGAGGTAGAGCGCAAACCCAAGGGTCGAGCAAGGCATAGCACAAACCTAAGGGTTGAGCAAGGCGTAGCCCACGGCCTTGGGGTTAGGCGAGGTGGAGTCCTCCCCCAGAGGTCGGGTGAGGTGAAGCATAGACCCAAGGGTCGAGCGAGGTGGAGCGTAGATCCAAGGGTCAGGCGAGGTAGAGCGTAGACCCAAGGGTCGGGTGAGGCAGAGCCCGTGGCCTTGGGGTCAGGTGAGGCAGAGTCCTCCCCCAGAGGTCGGGCGAGGTGGAGCATAGATCCAAGGGTTAGGCGAGGCAGAGCGTAGACCCAAAGGTCGGGCGAAGTGGAGCTTGCACGCCGGGGGGTCGGTTGGAGCTATAGTCATGCTCTTGACTGCTCGGATGAGTCAATGTTGATGGTCAATAGCTCCTCCTCTTCGGGTACCCTAGTATTGGTCCCCGATAGTAGCCCCCGAGCCTGTAGAGGAGTAGAAAACTCCTTCGGAGGTTTTTCCGAGTGGGAGGACCTGATGGCCTTGGCCTTCTTTTGTTGCGCACGGTGTGACCTAGGGATGGTGATTCCCTTTCTTCGAGATCGGACCCCTCGGGGGTATAGCCATGAGGTTTGGTGGGTCGGAAAAGGTCCTTCCTTGATTTCGACCCCTTCGGGGGTCTGTTGTTCTGCGACCATGCGTTCGGTCTCCTTGCGAGCCCAACTTTCCTCAAGCCCCAATGCATAGCGGGGGTCCGGTCAAGGGTCGGCTCGTCTTTGTGATCGTCACCCCATCCACAGTTTTTGTAACCAGAGGGGTTGAGCAAGCGTCACTTGCCTTGATGGCTCAAGTGACGCGCTCGGCAAGCTCGCTAACGGGCATGTTTGAGTGGAATCTGGGTCCATCGTTCATGATGGGGTCAGCATAGCCCTCATGTGGCATTCCACTGCTCCTTAACCCGCCTCTTGGTAGATGCCCGGGTCATTCCGGAGAGCGACTCAGGTAGCCCACTGACCTCTCCTCGATTGAGATTCTTTGGGCTTGGCTTGAGGTTAAGATCAAATGAGAAGGTTAAGATGACCCTGTCTACTTCTAAGCGGGCTAGGCAAAGGCCATTGGGCTCATCTGTGTTTTCTCCCCTAGCTCTGGTCAATGTGAGGTGGCCTTGAGCCCTTTGCGAGTCGGCCTTCGAATCCCGGTCAGTTGGATTCCTGAGTTAGGGTTGGGCGGCTCGAGCCTCTGAGCCTCATTGGGCTCGGTAGGGGTCGGCCAAGTTTCATGCGTCACCCCATCCATGGTTTCCGTAACCGAAGGGGTTGAGCTAATGACACTTTCCTCGATGGCTCGAGTGTCACGCTCAGTGAGCTCGCTAACGGGCATGTCCGAGTGGAATCCAGGTCCATCATTCACTGACGGGGTCGGCATAGCCCTCATGTGGCATTCTACTGCTCCTTAACCCACCTCTCAGTAGATGCTCGTGTCACTCCGAAGAGCGACTCAGGTGGCTTGCTGGCCTCTCCTCGATGGAGATTCTATGGGCTTGGCTCGAGGTTAGGATCAAACGAGAAAGGTCTAGATGTCCTTGTCCGCTTCTAAGCGAGGTCAGGCAAGGCTGCTGGGGCTCATCTACATTTTTCTCCCCTAACTCTGTTTGATGCAAGGCGGCCTTGAGCCCTTCGTGGGCCGGCCTTCGAACCTCGGTCGGTCGCTGCTCATATCAAATGAGATGATTACCGCTTTGTGACATGACGCGAAGCGTTGTGATGCAACAATTGCATATGCAATGCTTGGATGTATGGGATGAATGTATGGATGAATGGATGAATGAATGTATGAATGCATGCATGAGAATGGATGAATAAATGATCACGCAATGGAAAAGAAAAGTGGGGGTCGGTAAAGTTACCTCGATGGCTCGAGTGATGGGTTCGGGGAGCTCTTACCGGATATGTCCGTGTGGGGTCCGGGTCTGTCGTTCGTGATGGAGCCGACGTAACCTGCATGGGGTATCCCACTGCTCCCTATCCATCTCTCGGCAGTGGCCCAAGCCGTTCGATCGACTTGGGTGACCTGCCGGCCTCTCCTCGATGGAGATTCCATAGGTGGGCCCCTCCAAACCCTTCCCGAGAAGGCGGAGGCTAAAGCTCGGGAGGCGGGGATAAAAACTCTAATCACGCTAGTGAGCAAAAATGCTGTAGCCACTGGGGCGTAGGTTTCTTGTGGTCCGACCAGGTTTACTCAGAGTTTGTTTCTGCACACCTTGCTTCTAGTTTTTAACATGAGAAGGGATCAGGCATAAAGAATATCTAGCGAATATATGCTCTTGCCAGCCCCCGAGTGAGGCCCGACCCCTTGCCGTTGCTGGGGTCGGGGGCCCAATACCGAAATTGATAAGAGAAAACATGCATAAATTAAGGGCGACCTGCTGGCGTAGGACCTACCTTAATGGCACGAGTGATAGGTTTGGGGAGCTCTTATTGGACATGTTCGTGTGAAATCCGGGTTCGTCGTTCGTGACGGGGTCGGCATAACCCGCATGGGGCACCTGCTGCTCCCTACCTGTCTCTCGGCAGCAGCCAAGCCATCTGATCGACTTATGTTTCCCGCTAGGACAGGACTTACCTATGAAGATAGGGTATGAGAACAACCCGCCCAAAAACTTAGTTAGGCAGATAAGCTAGGCGACGAACTTGTAATAAATGGACAAGCTCTTAGATTTTGTTATGGACAAACAATCTTTTAGCCATTCTCCCCCTTTCGTATAAAAAGGTTGGTGCATTCCGACCCTTTTCGTCGTTAAGGCCATAAAGATTGGGGTGTGGGTGAACAAATTCTGATCACGGTGGTGAGCAAAGATGTCATAGCCATCGAGGTGTAGGTTTCTCGTAGTTCGACTAGTTTTACTTAGAGTTTGTTTCCGTATCCCTAGCTTCTAGGTCTCAACATGAGAGGGGGTTGGGCACGGAGAATGTTTGCCAGGTGGATATACTCTTAGACGGGCACCGACTTTTTTGGTAGCTAAGGCCAAAAAAGCCCGGGGTACAGAGAAAACTCCGATCATGCTAGTGAGCAAAGATGTCATAGCCATCGAGGCGTAAGTTTCTTGCAGTCCGACCAATTTTACTTAGCATTTGTTTCCACAAACCTCGCTTCTGGGTCTTAATGTGGGAGAAAGTCGGGCATAGAGAAATGTCTACCGAATAGGTATGCTCTTACTAGCCCCTGAGTGAAGCCCGACCCCTTGTTGTTGCTGGGGTCGGGTGTCACTAAGGATCAGGGAGGCGATAGTGAAATTGATAAGAGAAAGTATGTGTTTATTAAGGGTTACATCGGGGCATGCCGGTCTCTTCCCTGGTGTTAGAGCTTTGACTCAGGCCCATACGCTTGGATCTGGAGTGGTTGGCAGTGGTATGGGTCTCCGTCGAGCGAGGCAGAGCCTGCGGCCTCGGGGTCGGGCGAGGTGGAGTACTCCCCCAGAGGCCGAGCGAGACAGAGCGCAAACCCAAGTGTCGGGTGAGGCATAGCGCAAACCCAAGGGTCGGGAGAGGCGTAGCCCGCGGCCTCGGGGTCAGGCAAGGCAGAGTCCTCCCCTAGAGGCCGGGCGAGGCGAAGCATAGGCCCAAGGGTCGGGTGAGGCAGAGCGCAGACCCAAGGGTCGGGCGAGGCGGAGCGCAGGCCCAAGGGTCGGGTGACGCGGAGCCTGTGACCTCGGTGTCGGGTGATGCGGAGTCCTCCCCCAGAGGCCGGGTGAGGCGAAGCATAGACCCAAATGTCGGGCACGGTGGTGCCCTCTCCCAGAGGGCGGGTGAAGCAGAGCTTGCGCGCCGGGGGGTCGGTTGGAGCTGTAGTCGCGCTCTTGACTGCTCGGATGAGTCAATATTGATGGTCATTAGCTCCTCCTCTTCGGGTACCCTCGTATTGGCCCTCGATAATATAATGCATAAACATAAATGTCCTTAACAACAAGGTATTAGGGTGATAACAAGATTAACTTTCTTTTACTGAGTAGGTGCATATCTCCTCTATAGTAATTAAACAAACAAACATTTAAAGCATTTTCTGGACTGCAAGATAGTAGCTACTTCTTTTGACCATAACTCGAGTTTTATACACTCAAATAATATGATCTTTGACTTTCTGGAAAGCTTATAAAATTGCATACAACTTTCTTGTAATCATCTTACGGTGATTCAATAGTTAACTAGGTCAAACAATTACACCTTTCAGATCTATCCGAAGGACAAGCCAATCTGACAGTAGATTTCTAGAAGCTATAACTCTCACACAATTAGGCTTATAATCATAAAATTTTAGGACAAGACAAATGAGTAAGTTATCTACAACTTTTTTATTAACAAAATTCCCAGAAAACATCATTCCCATGGTGAAAACATCATGACAACAAAAACTATACCTGCAATCATCTACTTGAATTATAGAGCCCTAATTAACTAGTTGCCTATAACCAATTATTTATGAGCACCACTACTAATATCAACAGATCATATACATCACAAGTACCCTAGAAAACATCATGGTTAGGCCCAAATAATTTATTTATATTCATTTATTATTTTTCCTTATATAATAGGGTGATTTAGAGGATAAATATTTCCAGTGCACAATAAATCCTGAGAAAATTACAGTAGACTACACATGACCCCAATAGTCTAGTGTATATGTTTCATGCCATTTGGATAAGCATAGCAACCTCTACAAAAATGGCAAGTTGCATAGGCTTATAATAGCAAAAATAGTTTAGCCTAGGGAAAGTGTCAAACAATAGATTTCATAATTTTCTCACTTTCACCCTAGCACAAGAACACTATGTAAAAAGTTTCATATTCATAAGTTATGTATATTTACCCCAATTAATTTCACCAGAAACTAGCATTTAATTAAGGTTAAATAGCAAAACCATATTTCAAGTATGCCTACTATAGGTTTAGTATTTTTCCTAGCTAAAGCATATCAACACAAGACCAACAAAATTGGAATCACAATTTTAGCACCTCTCTAGCTCAAGTTATGCATTTTACAAGATAAAAGCTATTTTAAAAGCACTTCACCAACTTAATTTAATTCACATAGAAAAGTACTCCAAACAGCAGGTTTCATATTTTTATCAGATATTACATTTCAAGATGAAGCTAACAAAATTTGTTTCACTCCATTTGGATACTCGTAGCTCAAGATATGATTTTTACAAGATTGCATTCAAATCTAAAAAACAAATAAAACTAAAACATCAAAACCCTATTAAACTCCACGTGCACCCGATCCAGTGCACCACAGAGGCACCGACAGCTGGACCCCGTGATCAACAGACCCCACGCGTCAGCGACACAGCACAGGGGCGGTGGTTTGACCGACGAAATCTCACCAACGATGAGGTCACCATCGCTAGCGTCACCGGTGTTAGACTCCACTCGCCATTCTGAGTCAACTAGTGCCCTTGGTTGGCTCAGAGGCTCGCTAGAGCTAGCTGGATGGCGGCCATGGCGGACGGCGGTGCTACGCGGTGGTGGGCTCTCCGTCTCCGGCAATGATATGCCTGGGTGAGTACTGCTGTGGCTTTAGGGCTACCTAGCGAAGACCTAGGGTTGGTATTGAGCCATGGTGGAGCGGCGATGAGGTTTGGCCACGTGCATGGCATCGTGGCAGCGAGACCACGGTGGTGAGCAGCCACGTTCTGGCGCCGATATGCTGGCATTGGCTCAACGGCCAGCAGGGTGAGCTAGACGTGACCCTAGGCTAACCCTAACAAGAGAAGAGAGTGAGTGAGACGGCTAGGTGGAGCACAACCATGGTGAGTGCGAGCTCGGCGGTGCTCCAGCGATGGCCGCGGTGACGGTGAACTTGTCCTGAGGCTTTACCTAGGCTCGATTAACGCAACTAGCAGCTCGAGAAGGTGGAGCGGCTCATGGCAGAGCTGTGGGCGAGGTGGATTGGGTGGAGGTGCTGCGTGGGTGGCAAGCACTATCGGTGGAGGCATGACGGCGGCACTGCTCTGCTGTTCCGCCCGACGTGCGCGAGAGAGCGAGAGCGAGGGAGATAGAGAGGGTGGGTGAGTGAGAGTGGGAGAGAGTGAGCGAGCGCCCAGCGCCTTTCTCCCCTTTGGCATGACGACATGGGGCCAGCAATGGCGTACGGCCGCCATACGGCGTGCACGCTGATGCCAGTTGGGCACTGTTGCTGCTGCTCGTCCAGTTTCAGACCGGCTATGGCCGACTGACAGTGGCACTTTGCACCTCTATATCTCCTAATCCAGTTCGAGTTAGCAAAAAGTCCATTAATAGAAATTGTAGAGCTATAAGAGATTTACAACTTTGCTTTAGAAAGTTTTGTCTAATTCACGATGGTTTTCAAACTACAGAGCTCTAAATTAGAGTACATGGAAATTGAAATTAGGTTTAGACAGAAAATTTTCTGAGTTACAAAACAGCATCCAAATTGAAATTTAGGAGCTCTATTTGACCCACTTAAGCACTGATTCAACTCATGACCCTTAAACAAAGTTTGTTCTACATGACATGAACTACAACTTTTATTTAGGTCACACAGCCATGCAAGCTCTGTAAGCTATTGTTCAACTTTGGCCAAACTAGCATCATAAAAAAGGCATTTCAAAGTAAACCAACACTTAGAAGCAAATTTGGGCTAGCTCATGAATACAAACATTGTTCTATTTTCCATCCTAGATGTGTCTAAGGTGTTTTTGTGACCTCACAACCATCTCTTGCATTGGTCACACATTATCACAAGCATATGCATGTATATAATCAACATCACATGTGATAACATATAAAGAATGAGATGAAATTTCATATGCTCATGCTCATGAATGAATGGATGATGCCTGTGCTCATGAAATGCAAGTGCCAAATGCAATGCTTAACACTAGGGTGTTACAGTCCCTCCCCCCTTATAGAAATCTCGCCATGAGATTTGAATGACCTACCATTTTTCATAAAAGGCAGGATAAACCTCACGTAGATAATCTTCTCGTTCCCATGTGGTATCTTGTTCACTGTGGTTATTCCACACCACCTTGTAGAACTTAATGACTTTGCTCTAGGTTACTCTTTCCATTTTTTCTAGCACTCGGATTGGTTTCTCTTCATAAGTCAAATCTGATTGGAGCTTAATATTGGTGGGTTCAATGTCTTCTTCAGGTACGCGAAGACATTTTCTCACCTGAGAGACATGAAAGACATTGAAAATAGTACTCATCTCTAGGAGAAGTTGCAACTTGTAGGCGATCCCTTTCATTCAATAATCTGATACAGCCCTACATATATGGGTGCAAGCTTCCTTTTTACTCCAAATCTCTGCACACCCTTTATGGGCAAAACTTTTAAGTACACATAATCTCCCACTTCAAAGGTTAGTGGTCTTCTTCTTTTATCAGCATAACTCTTTTGTTGGGCTTGGGCTGCTTCAATGTGTTGTTGGATAATACACACTTGTTCTTTAGCTTCTTTGACAAAATCAATACCATAGTACCTCCTTTCCTCGGGCTCAACCCAGTTCAAAGGAGTTCTACATTTTTGGCCATAAAGTGCTTCAAAAGGAGCCATCTTGATACTCTGTTGATAACTATTATTGTAAGAGAATTCCGTGAGAGGTAACCACTTCTCCCCATGTAGCGTCATGACCTGAGAAACATATAGCTCAGCGTACTTCCCAGCATGATACTTTGTGTTAACCGGTACAAAATGTGCCGACTTGATGAGGCTATCTACAATGACCCATATAGAATCACGACCTTGTTGTGTTTGCGGAAGGCCTGTAATAAAGTCCATACTTATTTCCTCCCATTTTTAGCCTGGAATGGACAACGGCTGGAGTGGTCCACCAGGTTTTAGATGATTTGCCTTCACTCGGCTACATACATCACACCTAGCAATGTAGGCTGCAATTTCCTTCTTCATCTTTGTCCCTCAAAAACGGTTTTTAAATCTTGATATATTTTGCAACTACCCGGATGGATAGACAACTTGGATGAACGAGCTTCATCTAAAATTTGATTTTTAAGTTCACGATCTTTCGGTACCACAAGTCGGTCCTTGAACCATAACACACCTCTTTCATCTAACCTAAAATGTTTGGTTTCCTATTCCTTCATTTTTCTCTTGATGTGAAACACACCAACATCTATCTTCTGTAGTTCGATGATCTTGCTCTCAAGTGAGCAACTGACAGTGATGTTGTGTAGCACAACAGGATGCAACAGTTTAAACCCATCTTACAAAGCGCTTCTAAAGCATTACAATGATATTTCCGACTAAGTGCATCTGGCACAACATTGGCTTTTCCTGGATGGTAGTGCACTTCCAAATTATAGTCCTTGATCAGCTCTAACCACCTTCTCTATCTTATGTTTAGTTCAGGTTGAGTGAAAATATATTTGAGACTTTTGTGATCAGTGTATATGTGTCATACATTTCCCAACAAATAACGCCTCCATATCTTTAATGCATGAACAACTGCTGCAAGCTCTAAATCATGTGTAGGATAGTTGACTTCATGCTTTCTTAACTGTCGAGAAGCATACGCAATAACTCGACCTTCTTGCATAAGCACACACCCCAAACCTGTACCCGATGCATCACAAAACACATCAAAAGATTTCTCGATGTCGGGTGTTTAAGGTGTTTTTGTGACCTCACAACCATCTCTTGCATTGGCCACACATTATCACAAGCATATGCATGTATATAATCAACATCACATGTGATAAATCATAAATGAATGGATGATGCTTGTGCTTATGAAATGCAAGTGACAAATGCAATGCTTAACACTAGGGTGTTACATATTTCCCTGCACATCAGTCATGCAACCGGTTAACATTAGTGTCTACCGCCGTAGTGCGCCTAAGTCTCCACGGCTCATATCCGTGTCCCAACATTATTTATAATATATACATTATTGATCAAATCATGCTGCACGATTGAAGTATAATCTTGATAGCAGTCATATATGCAAGGCATTAATAATATAGAATATACTGGTATTATACAATAACCTCTATTTTAATGTAATTATAAAATATATCAACCATGGAGAAATGAAGACCACTGCCAGGTTGAAGCCACTAGACTGGCAGTGAGTCCAATACACTTGGTGCACGGTAGTCGGTACAGGCCTCACCCAGTAGTGATAATCATCAAATCACTATTAGGTCTGATGCAGACCCAGTAATGACACTCATCATACCAGTGCCTGGGTAGGCGTGATCCAGCAGGGACGTTCGAACTATCAATGCCAGGTGCAGACATAACACGGCAATGACGTTCGACCTATCACTGCTTGTTAAGAGGCTAGACCCAGCATTGATATCATCCTATCACTGCCAAGTATTGAATCGATGATGATAGGTGAATCTGATACTAACAGTGAGCCCGGGTTTAGCCGACAACAATAAATGAACCTGGAGTTGCATGAAAAATTCACCTTTTTTTAGAAGATTGGTGTACCTGAGTGTGTTCAAATACAATTCACATGTTTCATCGATAGTTTATAGAGCAAATTCCCTGTATGCCATTGGAAATTTAACTCATCCCTTATATGCCATCAAAATTTACTCCATCCCCTCAGAGCCACTAGAAATTTAACTTCATCTCCTACGTGCCATTCCCGTCATCTTTATCCCACAGACTGTGGGGGATATACCCCCGGGTACCACAAGATGGTACATGGGCCGCACCATCCGAGGTGGCCCGGCCCGTAAGATCAAGGCGTGCACATCAAGATTACAAGTTGTACTAGATATTGTAATAGTACCAAATTGGATACTTTACTTGTAACCTTGTCTCTTCGGAGTATATAAGGAGAGACAAGGGTCCCCTAGAGGACAGGTTAATCTGTATACATCTCAATACAATACACCAAAGACACAGGACGTAGGGTATTACGTCGATCAGACGGCCCGAACCTGTCTAAATCGCTGTCTATGCGCCTTGTCACCATCTGGCTCCTGATTACACGCACCGTCTACCGATAATCTACCACCACGGGCACCCCCTCGGTGGACTTCCGACCATATTTCGTCGACAGTGGCGCACCAGGTAGGAGACCCCTTTAGGGGATCGTGCGCGCTGATCTCTGGCGAACCAGATGGCGTACCTCAAGATCATCTACACGTCCTCGGCGACGGCCTGTGCTTCCAACCACTCGTACAGGTTGTCGTTGAGGAGGTGCTCGAACAACAGCAGGCTCGTCGCATCGTCCGATCTCAAGACGTTGCATAGGAGTTTCACCACATTCCCGATCGTGCTCAAGATCTCCACCAACGATCGAGTCGACTGTCGCAGATCCTGCACGGGGCTATACATCTACAAGCCTGGCATCGGGCGTTACGTTGATTCTGCCGAAGATCCAATCGATCTCAGGCTTACGTCAATCGACCACACGCAAGACCTGTGGCTGCACGAACGGTGCAGATAAAGTCGATCTAACTCGGACTCGTCTCGTGCACGAGCGCCAGTCAACGAAAGGACTCAACGCCTCTAGACGATTTGCCGCAGTTAGAGTAGCCGTTCAGCAGCGTGACCCGGCCGGCCGGATCATTCAAGCTCTAAGTCCATGGACTCCGTCAAGATTAATACCAGAAAAATATGAGTCACGGTGACATCAACAACGCGTGCTAGATCCAATCTAAAATTTGCACGAAGGAATACGTATGCATCTACATCACCACGCAAGCAAGCACAAGAAGGCTGCGTCTGAGACATGCCATGCCATCTACAGCATCATGCATGCTTGATGACGCAAGCAAGCAATCTATTGGAAGAACCGATCTACATGCAAGCCAATGACAAACAAGCAAGCTAGATCATCATGCAAGCCGCAGATACTTCCGTGTATACATGCATCTACGCTCGACGTTCTCACGAACAGTTTCGGCAAGCTAGATCATCATCCAGTCGCCGAGATCCAATCAAGACGTACGGCCTACAGCCGCATACATGCAACCTGTTCAACAGATCAATTGGTCATATCAACTAGCAAACCAGGAAATCTAATCTACGATCTACGGACGCCATGCGAAGCTGATTGAAGTAATCCAGATATGCAGCTTGCATGTGCTTATACGGATCTGCATGCATGCAACTATACAAGTATGAATCTACAAGGGCACATGCATGCATGCGGATTGACACCGCTGAGCTCCGACCACGTCAACCACGGACCACGTCGACCACGTCCCGAGCGGCTCCGCCGAGCTCCGACCACCTCGACCACAAGACTACGTGGCAATGATGATCGCCGTGAAGAACGGCGCTACGACAATCGCGACCACAGTCATGACGACAGGTCAAAAAGCTCGAGGACTGGACAACTTCATCGCCAACGACACGTCAAGACATCTCTCGAACATCGCAACACGCCGACTACACCCACCGGTCATCAATAAAGCTAAGTATTATTTTTAATTGAAAATTTCTTCGATCATCATACACCTCCGCCGACCACCCTTAGGGTGCGCTCTGCGTCGAATTTTCTCCATACATACAATCCAAAACATGTATAAGTTTTTACAACGGTTCGCCAATACGTTTTCCTTCCTGCTTGAGAATCCTAGAGCCGGCACTGTCTTCGGCTCCACCCCACGCGTGCATGAGAGTCCGCCCTCTGCGCTACGGGTAGTCGACAGTCGCTCCCTGGTAACACTGCGCTACGGGTACGGGTAGTGGCAGCGTTCCGTACCTCGCGCTATGAGATGTTGGTCAGCCTAGGGCTAGCGCATTCTTCAGGACAGGTTAATACATCGCGCTACGCCACTACATAACAAAAGGGCTAAAAACAGCTAATGTTATTTTTCGAATATTACACCAAGTATAATTCATCGCCAACCGAACACCAAGTGTTTACTTCACCTCCTACAGAGAGGTCAATATATTTCGTACATCATCATGTACTACCGCTCTCCGTGTTTATTTTTCAGGAACACAGTTCGGTCAGTGAGCTCATGCTTCAGGGTTCGCCAAGACCACTACGGTGCTCGAGGACTCTGGCCAGACCACGTTTGTGCTCGGGGACTCTGGCCAGACCACGCTTGTGCTCGGGGACTCGCCAGACCACTCTCCGACCACAGCTCAGGGACTTCGTCACTCGCTTCTCACGCACGGGGACTGCCTCGACCACTCTCCGACCACGGCTCGGGGACTTCATCGCTCGCTCCTCGACCTGTGCTCGGGGACTGCCTCGATCACTCTCCGACCGCGGCTCAGGGATTTCGTTGCTCGCTCCTCGACCTGTGCTCGGGGACTGCCTCGATCACTCTCCGACCACGGCTCGGGGACTTCGTCGCTCGCTCCTCGACCTGTGCTCGGGGACTGCCTCGATCACCCTCCGACCACGGCTCGGGGACTTTATCGCTCGCTCCTCGACCTGTGCTCGGGGAATGCCTCGATCACTCTCCGACCACGACTCGGGGACTTCGTCGCTCGCTCCTCGACCTGTGCTCGGGGACTACCTCGATCACTCTCCGACCACGGCTCAGGGACTTCATCGTTCGCTCCTCGACCTGTGCTCGGAGACTGCCTCGATCACTCTCCGACCACAGCTTTGGGACTTCGTTGCTCGTTTCTCGACCTACGCGCGGGGACTGCCTCGACCACTCTCCGACCACGACTCGGGGACTTTGTGTCTTGGCTACATGCGACTGGCAACTCGCATACAGTTGGGATATTTTTCGCACTTAGACCTTGCTACAAGGCTCATACCTCGCCTTCCAGCAAGCTCAGGGACTACATCGGTACGATGCACCTACCGGTGCATCTCGTATCGCCTGTACGATGATTGGATTCTCAACTTAACTGGGAATTCTTTTTTAGACCCTGGCACCACGTGCCTATGTCACCTACTACCAGGCTCGGGGACTAAGTGGGCACACTTCACCTTGCGGTGAATGTGTTTATTTTTCGACCCCTACGCCTCTGATGATCAAGGACGCTACGCTTCAAGACACACTTACATTTCTTTTCAGAAATACAAGTGGGCACACTTCCTAGGACGGAAATCTTTTTCTTTCTTCTTAAGAGCACCATACATTCTTCGGACAACCTACTTCTCCGGCGACAATGGTGGTCGGAGATGTCAAGAACTCAAGCCTCACTGTTCGGAGAAGGTTGAAACGGCGTGTCGCATCAGAATACATGGCGCTCGGGGACTAGCTGTGGGGGATATACCCCTGGGTACCACAAGATGGTACATGGGCCGCATCATCTGAGGTGGCCCGGCCCGTAAGATCAAGGCGTGCACATTAAGATTACAAGTTGTACTAGATATTGTAATATTACCAAATTGGATACTTTACTTGTAACCTTGTCTCTTCGAAGTATATAAGGAGAGACAAGGGTCCCCTAGAGGATAGGTTAATCTGTATATATCTCAATACAATACACCAAAGACACAGGACGTAGGGTATTACGTCGACCAGACGACCCGAACCTGTTTAAATCGCTGTCTATGCGCCTTGTCACCATCTGGTTCCTGATTACACGCACCGTCTACCAATAATCTACCACCACGGGCACCCCCCTCGGTGGACTGCCGACCATATTTTGTCGACACAGACCATATGTGACGCCATTATCTTTATACCTTCTTCCTCTCTTCCCCAAATCGATCGCGACCTCCCACACCTTCCTGTGATCCCGTCCGTCTCCTGCGTCCCTGCCCGTGCCGCCTCCATCCTCCAGTCCCTGCCCGCGCCACCTCCATCCGTCCCTGACCGCTCCGAGCCGCCTCCGTCCTCCATGCTCTAGTTTATAGGCTTCTTCTGAATGGACGTTAGTACAAGGCCCCGTTTGGTTCCTGTGGGCTAAACTTTAGCCCTGTCACATGTGATCTTTAATACCAATCAAGAGTATTAAATATAGTGTCGGTGTTTTGAGTTGCCACCAACAGGTAAATTTTTAATATTACACGTCTGGCTCGGATGGTGTGCTAAAAGAACACGAGGTTTATACTGGTTCGGGCAGAATGTCCGTACATCTAGTTCGTTGCTGCTGCTCGTGTTACTACTACTGAAAGTTCGTAGTAAGTGTTACAAATTGTTGATCGAGGGACATGTCCCAAGTTTCTGATGAGAGGAGCGAACGAGTGCCGAGAGCTCGGTCGCCTCTCCGCTGTGTGTTCGTGTGTTCTAATTAGTTCGGGGTTCGAGTCCAAACCGGTGTGAAGTGTTGCGATGCGATCGATTCGAGTCCGATGCCCCTTGTGGGACGCCCTGCTTTCCCTTTTATAGGCCAAGGGAAAGCATGGGTTATAGTGGAGGAAGAGAAGAGAATGAGAGGAAGAAGTCCTTCAAGATCGCTGGGTCCTTCTCCTATATGCGGGTCCCGCTGACCCTGTAGATGTCAACAGGGACATCTTCCCTTCACAACCCTGTCTGTCACTGGCGCCATGTGCAGGCATCGTCTGCCAGCCATGGCGCTCCACTCCATCCTGAAGGATGTCGTGGTGAACTGACGCGCCTGTCAGTGTTTGTATGGGGGTTAGTTAGAACAGTACCGGTATGCCCGATGCTGTTCCTGACGTGAACCCCAGGTATGTCCTGTCGTGGGTCGCGAGATACATTGAGGAGTGCCAGTCTATTCCCTGGCATTAGAGCTTTGACCCAGGCCCATACGCTTGGACCTGGAGTGGTTAGCGGCGGTATAGGTCTCCGTCGGGCGAGATAGAGCCCCCGGCCTCAGGGTCGGGCGAGGCGGAGAACGAACCCAAGGCTCGAGCGAGGCTGAGCCCATGGCCTTGGTGTTAGGCAAGACGGAGCCTGCCCTAGAGGTCGAGCGAGGCGGAGTCTGCCCTTAGGGGATGGGTGAGGCAGAGCCTGCGAGCTCGGTGTCGGGCGAGGCAGAGCCAACCCTCAGGGGTCGGGCGAGGTAGAGCCCACGGCCTCGGTGTTGGGCGAAGCGGAGCTACCCTCAGGGGTCGGGCGAGGCGGAGCCCGCGGCCTCAGTGTCGGGCGAGGCAGAGCCAACCCTTAGGGGTCAGGCAAGGCAGACCCCGTGGCCTCGGTGTCGGGTGAGGTGTTGCCAACCCTCAAGGGTCGGGCGAGGCAAAGCCCATGACCTTGATGTTGGGTGAGGCATTGCCAACTCTCAGGGGTCAGGCGAGGCAGAGCCATCCCTCAGAAGTCGGGCGAGGCAGGGCCCGTGGCCTAGGTGTCGGGCGAGGCGAAGCCAACCCTTAGGGGTCGGGCGAGGCGGAGCCAACCCTCAGAGGTCGGGCGACACGGAGTTTGAGCACCTGGGGGTCGGTTGGGGCTATAGTCGCGCTCTTGACTGCTCGGACAAATCAATGTTGATGTTTATTAGCTCCTCTTCGTGTACCCTAGTATTGGTCCCCAATAGTAGCCCCTAAGTCTACGGAGGAGTAGAATACTCCTTCAGAGGCTTTTCTGAACGGGAGGACTCTGAAGGCCTTGGCCTTTTTTTGTTGCCCACAGTGTTACCTGGGGACAGTAATTCCCTTTCCTTGAGCCCCTCCCATAGCAGGAGCCTGGTCGAGGATCGGTTTGTCTTCGCGATTGTCTTCCCTCAAGCGTTTTTTCCAATAAAAATGGAGGGGCCGAGTCATGCCATGATTTTCCTCTAAGGACGAATCAGGGCATCTAATGAGCTATTTATTGGGCTAGTCTGAGTGGGGCCCCCGGCATCCCATTCATGGGGATCCAGCTTGGGTCAGCTTGGCAACTGGCTCTAGATTCTCAGCGGTTAATCCATATAGTTTTCGGGTTTGTTCGATCGGTCCCAAGGGCTAAGTACCTTTCTTTGAGAAAAAACCATGGATCATAACTGGCCAAGACTCGATCGTGGGCTGGGATGCCCGCAGCGCTCATGTGCCTGGGTACTGGCCGCTAGCGGGTCCCATCCCTTTCCACCTCTCACCCAAAAGGCGCCTAGAGTGGTTGTCGAACCCGTCGATGGGCCGACCTATGAAATCCTAGGTCTAGCCGGGCCGTAGAGGCGCTTTTAGATTCATATTCCTCTTACCCACGATGAGTCATGCCCTGTCTAGAGAGGCAAAATGTACAACGAGTTTTCTAAGGAAATGAATAGAGATTGGATGCACGTGTTCCGTGGTGGGACGTTGTGGTAGATCATGGTAGGCACGGAGATCTAGGTGGGCGGTTGGTTTCCTCGCACCCATCGCCCCTATAACACCAAAGGGTTTGCCCCCAGGGTTCCATACCTTACATCCCTGCCTCCATAGCCACGACAAATGCCACCAATCGCCTAGGTTTCCTGCCTTTGCATCCCCATTGTTGTCGAGCTCACATCCGTTCGCCCCACCTCCAATGGATCCGTGGTGCCGCTCTAACATCGCCTTCCAGCGCATGGAAGGCCTCATCCATCGCAGTCTTCTCCACACGCAGACCTCGACCAAGGAGTGGCTGCTGCCCAGTGAGGAGGATCTGTCGTCGCTACCCGACGGCTATGTGGAGTCATTCACCCACTTCCATGAGCGTGGGCTCACAACTCCTGCCTATAGATTTCTCCGGGGGCTGCTGCACTACTACAAGATTGAGCTGTAGCATCTCAACCCCAACAGGATCCAGCACATGGCAGTGTTCGTCACCCTATGCAAGGGATTCCTAGGGATCAGCCCCCACTTTGACCTATGGAGGTACTTCTTCGCCATCACCCTCCAGAAGAAGAGGGAGAACAGCGGCAGGCAGGAGCTGCACATGCCGATGGGGTGTGCCAGCATCCAACTCCGGAGCAACCGGGTCGGTGAGTACCTATCGATGTGGCTATCGATGTCCAACAAGGGGTGGCATTCGTAGTAGTTCAACCTCAAGAACGACGCTGCTGCCCCTCTGCCAGAGTTCACCAGATGCCTGATATAAGAGGCCCTAGACTCATGGAGGAAGTGGGGCATCCCAGAGAAGGACAAGAAGAAGATCGGGACCATAGCACCACCATCCACATCCTCAAGGAGAATGGCCTAAAGGGGTCAGGTGTCATCGGGGCCTACCATGCAAGGAGGGTGGCACTGTTGATGATGCGCGCACTCCCGCTGTACGCGATGGCGCCCGAGGCATCACTCAATGGAACAGCGCTTGCCAAGGGAGAGCTCCCCCACTCTAAGGTCATGCAACACATCAAGGAGGCGATGGAGCCTTCATGGGATGACGCGAGCATCCCCCTCGATTTCGTCTTCCCAGTGCCAGGACATCCTCCGATGCGGCCAGAACCAGGCCACGTCATCTTTGTAAGTTTCCTCTCCTCATACCTCCTCTTCAATTGATTTCCGACCTCTTGATACAAACTTTGAGAGGGACGGGACCAGCCGAGGGACCTCATCTTCATGGACCACCCGGCACCGTTGCCGAGGGATTCATCCAAGAGGGTGGCAAATCACGCCGAGGCCGAGTGGCTGAGGAAGGCAAAGGAGGACAAGAGGAAGAAGAAGCAGCGGAAGCTACAGGAACAGGAATGGGGGAAGGACACTGACAGCGATGATGATGATGATGATGATGATGGCAATGACGTTGATGTAGCTGACGATGTCAAGTGGGACATCCTAGAGAACGAGGATGTGCTGACAGGTATCGGTTCGTCCTTGCAGGAGTCGGGACCCTTCCGTTCCACGAAGGGGAGGGTATGTCCGGGGAGCTGGCGGAGGCGGGATGTACTGTCAGCCTCCCTCAGGAGTCAACAGACGCAGGTGGCTCTACCGCCGCACCCGAGGAGCCAGCGGAGGCGGGTGGCTTCGCCGTCGTGCCCCAAGATCCAAGGGAATCGAGCCCCTATGCCCAGGAGCAGGGGGCAGGCTCGAAACGGCCTTGCCCTGATGAGGCAGAGCAGAGATCGGGGGGTTCGGCCCCCAAACATATCTGCTGCACGACGGCATGGAGGTGAGTTATTAGCTCATTTATTTTCCCCTATTTTGGTTAGATTTCATCGTGACTTATGCTTTTTGTCTCTTGCAGCATCGGGAGGCAGTGTAATCCTTTCGCACTGGCGCCAAAGAAGAGCATCACCCTTCAAGCGAGGTGGTAGCCATCAGCTAGTGTCGCGCCCATTTTGGGCGGGACCGGCGCCAGCGTGACTGTGCCACAGGCCTATCAGGCGCTGCCCATGGTGGCGCCTATGCCCTCGGCGGGATGGGTGGATGCGGGGGTGCAAGGGATGCCTTTAGAGGTCGCGGAATAGTCGGTGCCGGCAGTGATACTGCTATCGATGACGGGGCAGACGGAGCTACCGATCACACTCACGACACCATCTGTGGCAAGCGTGATGCAGCCGGTCAGGACCCCACCCACATAGGCAGAGGTGGCGGCCGCTGTGACAGGCAGGTCACAGCCGGGCGCTATTGTGGCAGCGCTTAAGGAACCAGCACCACCCGCGCCATCAGCGGCCCAGGTGAGGGCATCTGGCATGGGCTGGATGGAGGAGGATGTAGCCGAGGGGTCCCCGGAGGTCATGGTGCTGGGAGAGGAGTTAGCGTCCGTACCGCTAACTCCTTCCATCGTTGGAGGGAGTGTCCCGGTGTGTACATCATGGCGAGAAGGGTCGGCGGCGATGTGAGTCGGTGGGGAGCCATCCCTAGCCCTGACGTCGGTGGGCAGTGACTCACCTATGTGGGGCGAGCCCCTGCTCTAGTGGGCGAGTCTAGAGGATCCGACATCGATGCTCTTCTCTCTCAATGATGCCGTAGAGAGCATGGAGTAGGAGAGCCTCGATGTGGGGGTCGCGTCCGTGCTTGAAGCTCTGGACCACGCCCGAGGTGCCTTACATGGCGTTGTCGTTCCCTCTAGCCGGGTATTTGCTTGACCTTGCTTCTCGCCCTTTTCTTTCTCTATGTATTTTTTGTATTCTGACCATCGTCTCCTTTCAGTCCCTTATCATTCTCAGCCGAGAGAAGTCTTGATTCCTTCATGAGCAGAAGGAAACCTAGAACTGCCTCATCGAGGAGGCATGGCTATGTGGGGAGGTGACCGCTCAGCTTGTTGCCACCCAGTAGAGGGTGGCCGAGCTGACTCCCCTCGCCGAGGAGGTGGACAGTCTTCGGTCACGGGTGGCCAAGGCCTATCGGCATTATGATGAGGCCAAGAGGGCGTTCGAGGCCTTGTCGGCGAGATCATGGAGGGATGACGAGGAGGCCGCCAAGGTCAGGAAGGAATGGGACGAGCTGCTCTAGAAGGACGCTGAGATCCTTGACCTTCTGGCCAAGGTTGAGAAGGAAAGGGAGCTGAAGTTGGGGGCCAAGGAGAAGCTCGTGGCCCGGGATAAGAGGGCAAGTCTAGATGCCGTGGCGGTCGTCCGGCTACGCAAGGAGCGGGATGAGCTACTCGAAACCATAGAGAGGCTCTGCTCGGAGCATGGCATGGCTCATGAGGAGCACGACTAGGCCCTCTAAGAGAGTGACCAGGCCTGCCAGGAGCGCGATGATGCACATGAGAAGGTCAGCTCCCTCTAGGCCGAGCTCAAAAATGTGATGACCCAGAAGCTAGAGGCTAAGAGTGTCTCTACCGGGCTGGTCACGGACCTCGCCGAGGCGAGGAGGAATCTTCAGGCGGAGAGCGACAAGCTTGGTATCCTGAGCGTCACCCTCAGAGTGGTCTACGACGACCTTGAGGTGGTGCGGTCGAAGGGGACCAGTTCGCTCGTGGCCTATGCCATCGAGATCATGACACAGGTGCGCCAGCTCAAGATGAATGCCCTTTGTGCTAGGGTCAATCAATCCATCACGATTGCTCGTTCTCATTATGGGGACAACATCAATCTGGAGGCGAGAGCCATGGCTTCACGCCTAGTTATGAAGTCCATGAGCTAGAGGAGATGGAAGTGGTGGTGGCTCCCCTTTCGCAAGACCTGGCAGACAGGATAGAAGACATAGTTCTCCCCTAGAGGGGCTAGTTAGTCAGATAGGTCAGATGATCATTTTTGTCATAATCAGACAAGTTGTCGACCCCTGTGTATCGTTTAAACAAACTCGTCATCTTGTTTTGTTTGATTGAATTTGTTTTTCCTCCCTTTTTATGTGTGAAAAGGGGTTCATGTGTTTTGACCCTTCCATTTGTTAAGACCGTAGGGCCTGAGGTGTAGGAGGGAAACTCTGATCACGCTGGTAAGCAAGAGTTCCATAGCTGCTAGGGCGTAGGTTTCTTACAGTCCGACCAGCCTTGCTCAGTCATTCGTTTCTGCAGACCTTGCCACTAGGTTTAATGTGAGGAAGAGGTCGGGCGTGGTGACTGTTTTAGAAAGGGTGTATTTATACCCTTATCTATCAGCCCCTGAGTGAGATCCGACCCCTTGCCATTGCTGGGGTCGGGTGTCACTAAAGATCGAGGAGAGGATAGCAAAATTAGTAGGAGAAAACATCTCTTGTTTTCGCACGTACCCCCTCCCTAGGTTCTGAGCTATCATTCAGCGACCGCGTGTTCGGTCTCCTTGCGAGTCCAACTTTCCTTGAGCCCCCACGCATAGCAAGGGTCCGATCAAGGGTCGGCTCATCTTTGTGATCGTCGCCCCGTCTGTGGTTTCCACAACCAAAGGGGTTGAGCTAACGTCACTTGCCTCGATGGCTCGAGTGACGCGCTCGGTAAGCTCGCTATCGGGCATGTTCGAGTGGAATGCGGGTCCATCGTTTGTGATAGGGTCGGCATAGCCCTCATGTGGCATTCCACTACTCCTTAACCCATCTCCCGGTAGATGCCCAAGCCGTTCTAGAGGGTGACTCAGGTGGCGCGATGGCCTCCCCTACATGGGGATTCTATGGGCTCGGCTCAAGGTTAGGACCGAACGAGAAGGTTGAGATGACCCTGTCCGCTTCTAAGAGGGTTGGGTGAAGGCCGCTGGGGCTCATCTATGTTTTCTCCCCGGGCTCTATTCGATGTGAGGTGGCCTTGGGCCCTTCGTGGGCCAGCCTTTGAACCCCGGTCAGATTGATTCTCGAGTTTGGGTTGGGCGGCTCAAGCTCTCGAGCCCCGTGGGGGTCGGTAGGGGTCGGCTGGATTTCATACGTCACCCTGTCCTCGGTTTCCACAACTAGAGGGGCTAAGCTAATGACACTTGCCTCGATGGCTCAAGTATCATGCTTAGTGAGCTCGCTAAAGGGCATGTCCAAGTGGAATCAGGGTCCGTCATTCGCTGACGGGGTCGGCATAGCCCTCATGTGGCATTCCACTACTCCTTAACCCGCCTCCTGGCAGATGCTCGAGCCGTTCGATTGGCTTGGGTGGACCACTGTCCTCTCCTCGATGGAGATTCTGTGGGCTTGACTCGAGGTTAGGATCGAACGAGAAAGGTCTAGATGTCCCTGTCCACTTCTGAGCGGGGTCGGGCAAGGCCACTGGGGCTCATCTAATTTTTTCTCCCCTAGCTCTATTTGACGCGAGGTGGCCTCGAGACCTTCGTAGGCCAGCCTTCAAACCTTGGTCGGTCACCGCTCATGTCGAATGAGACGACTACCGCTTAGTGATGCGATGCGAAGCATTGTGATGCAATAACTGCATATGCAATGCTTGGATGTATGAGATGAATGTGTGGATGAATGTATGAATGAATGTATGAATGCATGCATGAGAATGGATGAATGAATGTTCATGTATTGAAAAAGTAAAGTGGGGCTTGGTAAAGTTACCTCGATGGCTCAAGTGACAGGTTCGAGGAGCTCTTACCAGAATATGCCCGTGCGGGGTCCAGGTCCGTCGTTCGTGATGGAGTTGGTGTAACCTGCATGGAGCATCCTATTTTTCCTACCCGTCTCTCGGCAACGGCTCGAGCCATTCGATCGACTTGGGTGACCTATGGGCCTCTCCTCGATGGAGATTCCACAGGTAGGCCCCTCCAAACCCTTTCGGGGAAGGAGGAGGCTAAAGCACGAGATGTAGGGACAAAAACTCTGATCACGCTGGTGAGCAGAAACACTGTAGCCGCTGGGGCGTAGGTTTCTAGCAGTCCGACTAGTTTTTCTTAGAGTTTGTTTCCGCACACCTTGCTTCTAGTTTTTTAACGTGAGAAGGTATCGGGCATAAAGAATGTTTAGCGAACAGATATTCTTGCCAGCCCCTGAGCGAGGCCCGACCCCTTGTCGTTGCTGGGGTCGAGGGCTCGATAGCAAAATAAATGTGCGTAAAGTAAGGGTGACCCGCTGGCACAGGAGTTACCTTGATGGCACGAGTGACAGGTTCAGGGAGCATATACCGGATATGTCTGAGCGGAATCTGGGTCCATCATTCATGACGGGGTCAGCATAACCCGTGTGGGGCATCCTGCTGCTCCCTACCCGTCCCTCGGCAATGGCTAAGTTGTCCGGCCGACTTGTATTTGCCTCACTGGGATAGAACTTACCTACGAAGATAGAGTATGAGAACATCCCATGCAAGAATTTAGTTAGGTAGATAAGCCAGGTGGCGAACTTTGTAATAGATGGACAAGCTCTTAAATTTCATTATGGCCAAATTGTTTTTAGCCCTTCTCCCTCTTTCGTAAAAAAAAGGTTAGTGCATTCTGACCCTTTTCGTCGTTAAGGTCGTAAACTCGGGGTGCGGGTGAGCAAATTCTGATCACTCTAGTGAGCAAAGGCACCGTAGCTGCCGAGGCATAGGTCTCTCGTAGTCCAACCAGTTATACTCAGAGCTTGTTCCCACAACCCTAGCTCCTAGGTCTTAATGTGAGAGGGGGTTGGGCACGGAGAATGTTTGCCAGGCAGATATACTCTTAGACGCGCACCGACCTCTTCGGTAGCTAAGGCCAAAAAGCCCTGGGTGTGGAAAAAAACTCTGATCACGCTAGTGAGCAAAGACGTCGTAGCCACCGAGGCATAGGTTTCTCACAGTCCGACCAGTTTTACTCAACATTTGTTTTCATAAACCTTGCTTGTGGGTCTTAACATGAGAGAAGGTCGGGCATAGAGAATGTTACTAAAGGTCAGGGAGTTTGATAGCGAAACTGATAAGAGAAAGTGTGCGTTTATTAAGGGTAAAAGCGACGTAGCTACTCGATGTTCCAGGCATTGGCGAAGACCTCGCTGTCGATGACCTTGAGCTTGTAGGCGCCTGGCAGAGAACCTCTGTGATGATGTACGGTCCCTCCCACGGTGGAGAGAGATTGTGGCAGAACTTGCTGCTCTAGATGAGGCGGAGGACCATGTCTCCAACGTCGAAGGCCCGACCCCGCACTCAACGGCTGTGGTACCATCGTAACGCCTATTATTACTTGGCTGAGCGGAGGAGGGTAATGTCGCATGCTTCATCCAGCTGGTCCATGGTGTCCTCGAGGGATGCCTCGGCTCCCTATTCATCATACGCCCTGACCCTTGGTGCTCCATAGTCGAGGTCGGTCGGGAGGATAGCCTCAGAACCGTAGACCATGAAGAATGTCGTGTAGCCAGTGGCCCAGCTGGGGTCATCCTCAGGCTCCAGAGCACCATGGGAAGCTCGGCGACCCATTGTCTACCAAACTTGTTCAACCGGTTGAAGATGCTAGGCTTGAGGCCCTGTAGGACCATGCTATTTGCGTCCTTGATGTGCCCATTTATGCAGGGGTGTGCCACGCTGACCCAGTCGATGCGGATGTGGTATTCATCGCAAAATTAGAGGAACTTCTTTCCGGTGAAGTACGTGTCGTTGTCCTTGATGATGGAGTTCGGGACCCCAAAGCGAAGGACGATGTTGAGGAAGAACAGCATGGCCTGCTCAGACTTGATCATGGAGATTGGTCGGGCCTCTATCCACTTCGTAAACTTATCTACGGTGACAAGCAAGTGGGTATAGTCCTCGGGAGCTCATTTGAGAGGTCTGACTAGATCGAGCCCCCAGATCATGATTGGCCATGTGATGGGGAACGTCTGGAGTGCTTGGACCGGCAGGTGGGTTTGCCGAGCGTAGTACTAACACCCTTCGCAGTTGCACACAATCTGTTCGGCATTGGCTACTGCGGTCGGCCAGTAGAAGCCTTGATGGAATGCGTTTCCAATGAGGGTTCTTGGCGCAGCATGGTGACCGCAGACCCCACCATGGATGTTGCTCAACAGCCGCTTCCCCTATTCGATAGAGATGCAGCGTTGTAGGATCCCGGTGTGGCTGCACTTGTAGAGTTCACCCTCAATAAGGATGAAAGACTAGGTGCGACGCGCGAGCCACCGAGCTTCCGTCTTGTTCGTCAACAGTGCCTCACAGAGGAGGTAGTCGAGGTAAGGCGTCTTCTAGTTGACCAAAGGGTCGGGCTCTGTCGCTGGATCCTCACCGAGCTCCATGACTTTGGGGTCGGATGGAGCCGATGGTTGGTCAGCCCCTGAGCCCAGGGCAGGGGGGCCGTCACTGGCTTGTTTCAACTCCTCATAGCGACTGAGGGTTCATGCTAATCGCTGGCGAAGACGCCTATCAGCACCGGCTCTTGGCCGGATGCCGCCTTTGCCAGCACGTTGGCCGCCTCGTTGAGATGCCTCAGGATGTGATTGAGCTCAAGGCCGTCGAACTTGTCCACCAACTAGCGGACTTCTCGGCAGTATGCAGCCATCTTGGTGTTGTGGTAGCTCGACTCCTTCATGACTTGGTCGATGACCAGCTGGGAGTCGCCCCGGACATCAAGGCATCGGATACCGAGCTCGATGGCGATGCACAGGCCGTTGATGAGCGCCTCATATTCGGCCACATTGTTGGAGGAGGGTAAATGGATGCAAACCATGTACCTCATGTGTACCCCAAGGGGCGAAACAAAGACCAGCCCTATGCTGGCGCTTTTCTTCATCAGCGATCCATTGAAGTACATCGTACAGTACTCTTGGTCGATGACCGCTAGTGGCATTTGGACCTTGGTCCACTCTATAACGAAATCAGCCAGCACTTGGGACTTGATGGATGTCCGAGAGACATACGTAATGCCTTGACCCATCAGCTCGAGTGCCCACATTGCGATCCTTCATGTGGCATCCTGGTTTTGGATGACCTCGTCGAGGGGGAAGGATGTCACGACTGTCACCAGATGTGATTCAAAGTAGTGGTGCAGCTTCCTCTTGGTGATGAGGATGGTGTATAGGAGCTTCTGGATTTGGGGTAGCGGGTCTTGGATTGGGAAAGGACCTCGCTAATGAAGTACACTAGGCGCTGTACTTTGAGGGCGTGCCCCTCTTCTTCTTGCTCCACCACCAAAGCGGCGCTGACCACCTGTGTGGTGGCCCCAATGTAGAGTAGAAGCGGTTCTCCATTGGTCGGAGGAACCAGGATCGGGGCCTTCATCAAAAGCTGCTTGACCGTGTCAAGCGCCTCCTGGGCCTCGAGCGTCCATTTGAAATTGTCGGCCTTCTTCAAAAGCCAATAGAGGGGGAGGCCTCATTCGCCGAGGCATGAGATGAAACAACTGAGCACGGCGAGGCACCTCGTAACTCGCTGTACCCCCTTTTATGTTCTGAATCAGGCTCATCCTTGTGATGGCCAAGATCTTCTCTAGGTTGGCTTCGATGCCACGCTCGGAGATGATGAAACCCAGTAGTATACCCCTCGGGACCCCAAAAACGCACTTCTCAGGGTTGAGCTTAATGCCATTTGCTCAGAGTTTTGTAAAGGTCTGCTCAAGGTCGGCCATGACTTGGTCAGCCCATTTGGACTTGACCACGATATCATCTATGTAGGCCTCAACAGTTCACCTGATGAGGTCTCCGAAACACTTGAGCATACAACGCTGGTACGTAGCCCCAATGTTCTTTAGACCGAATGGTATTGTGACATAGCAGAACGAGCCGAAGGGGGTGATGAAAGATGTCACGAGTTGGTTGGACTCTTTCATCGCGATTTGATGGTACCCGGAATATGCATCAAGGAAGCAAAGGGTTTCGCACCCTAAGGTAGAGTCAACTACTTGGTCTATGCATGGCAAAGGAAACGGATCCTTTAGACATGCTTTGTTGAGACCCATATAGTCAACACACATTCTCCATTTCCAACTCTTCTTTCGTACAAGAACGGGATTGGCTAACCACTCGGGGTGGTACACTTCCTTGATGAACCCAGCCGCCAAAAGTTTCGCTATCTCCTCGCCGATGGCTCTGCGTTTCCCCTCATCGAAGCAACGCAGGCGCTGCTTCACCAGCTTGGAGCCTGGCTTGATCTTTAAGGTATGCTCGGTGACTTCTCTCAGAATGCCTGGCATGTCCGAGGGTTTCCACGCAAAGATGTCTTTGTTGGCGCGGAGGAAGTCGATGAGCATGCTTTCCTATTTGGAGGAAAGCATGGTGCTAATGCGCACCACTTTGCTTTTGGAGCCGCAAGGGTCTATGAGGACCTCCTTAGGGCCCTCCACCGGCTCGAAAGACCCGGGCGACCTCTGGTGGTCGGGTGTTTCTTCGGCAACCTCCTTCCTGATGGTCGCAAGCTCCTTGGAGGCGACAATTGCCACGGCTTGATCGCAGCATTCGACCTCGCACTCATAGGCGCGCTGAAATGAGGTGCCGAGGTGATGACCCTGCCTGGGCCCAGCATCTTCAGCTTTAGGTAGGTGTAGTCGGGTCGGCCATGAACTTCACGTAGCATGGATGTCCTAGGATGGCGTGGAAGGTACCATGGAACCCCACCACCTCGAAGGTGAGGGTTTCTGTCCTATAATTGGATGGATCCCCAAAGGTGATGGGTAGATCGATCTACCCAAGTGGCACGGCTTGCTTTCTAGGCACGATGTCGTGGAAAGGTGCTCTGGTCAGTCGGATGCGGGATCAGCTGATGGCCATGGCGTCGAGCGTCTTGGCATACATGATGTTGAGGCCGCTGCCTCCGTCCATCAGTACCTTGGAGAGTCGCTTCGTGATGATGATCGGGTCGACCATGAGCGGATACCTCCCGGTTGTGGGATGCTCTCCTGGTGGTCGGTCCGATCAAAGGTTATGGCGGACTCCGACCACCGGAGGAAGGTAGGCGCGGCCGGCTCGGCTGTATAGACCTCGCGGCACGTGAGCTTTTGGCGATGCTTGGAGTCGTAGGCCGCTGACTCTCCAAAGATCATGAGGTAGCAATCCAGCGTCGGAAAGCCACCATCCGTCCCCTCGGCGTCATCCTCGGTCGGCTTGGGATCCTTCCCATGCTCCTCCCTATTGAAGCCTCCAAACAAGAACCGCTTCATGAGGCCACCGTCCTTGTATAGATACTTGACGAGGAAGGAATGGTTCAGGCATGGCCCTTCGAGCAGCTTCTCAAAGTGGTCCGGAGTACCCTCCGTGGGCTTCTGGACCCCTTGCAGTCGGCGGTGGCCACGAGCGAGCCCTCATGCCGCTGCTTGTTCTTCTTCTTGACAGGACGGTTGGAGGCGCCTTTGTCGGCGTCCTTGTCCTGCTTCACCTTGCCTTTTAGGCGATCAAAGATCGCTCCAACTGCCTCCTCACCCGAGGCATGGCTTGTGGAGATGTCGAGGAGCTCCTTGGTGGTTCACGGGCCCTTATGTCCTAGCTTATGAACCAGGGACTCGTAGGTGGTCCCAGACAGGAAAGCTCCTATAATGTCGGCATCGGCGACGTTAGGCAGCTCGTTGCACAACCTAGAGAAGCACCGGATGTACCCACAAAGGGTTTCGCCGGCCTTCTGTTGGCAGTTCTTGAGATCCTATGGGTTCCCAGGGCGCTTGTACATGCCCTAGAAGTTTGCCACGAAGATCTCTTTTAGGTCCATCCAACTTTGGATTCTGTTGGGCGAAAGTTGTTCCAACCATGTTCGCGTCGAATCAGCCAGGAACAATGGAAGGTTGTGGATAATGAAATCATCATTATCTGCTCCAACGGCTTGGCAGGCAAGCCGATAATCCTCGAGCCACAGTCCGAGGTTCATTTCCCCAGACTATTTCAAGATGTTGGTTGGTGGTCGGTACCTTGGCGGGAAGGCGGCGTTGAGGATGTGTCGTCCGAAGGCCTGAGGCCTCGGTACATCGGGGCTCAGGCTTTAGTCCTTGCCACTGTCGTAGCGTCTGCCATGATGAGGGTGATAGCCACGGCTAGCTCCCTCTCTCGGGTCATCGTTGGTACGTCTGTGGGCGTCGAGGGTGTCGCGTGCATCATGGTTGTGGCTGAGACGCTCATGCACCGGGACCACGGTGCGCTGCCTGTCACCTTGTGGCGCCTGGTGGACTGATGTATCCTTGTTGGGTCACTCTAAAGGCATGCGCTAGCTGGCGTCGATCTCACGTCACCGAGATAGCGAGCTCTCGGCCTGCTGCGCCGCCGCACGCTCGAGCAGTGTGCGAATCTCGTGGTGGGCCCAACGATCCTGGGGCATCGCGGGCCCCGGAAGCCCACGGAGCAAGGCCGCCGTAGCAGCAATGTTCTGGCTCACCCCGGCGAAGTGTGGGAGGGCTTCATCGTCCACGATGATCCTCCGATTCACGTCACGGGCCATGGTGCGCGCGCGCCCACCATCTCCATGGAGCTCGATCTCCATGCGTTCCTGCTTGAGCTGGAGTTGTGCTTCCTCGAGCTCTAGGTGCCGGGCCTTCAGCTGCTCCACCCACAGGCGGGGTGGGGCCCCTGTCTCCCCCTTGACCTCGTTGTCGAGGTCGTTCATCGGGGTAGCCTCCTCTTTGTGGATGCTTTCGACGTGTCCCTTAGGGGTACCTGTCATGAAACACTCACGAGAGGGGTGATGGCTACCCCCGCTAGAGTCAGAGCTGGAGAGCAACTCCGATTCTGCCACGAAGAGGTCGTGGAAAGACTCCATGACATATTCAGTCATCCCCACAAACTCATCATTCGCGGGGGATGGAGGCGTGCGCTGTACCACAAGGTGGCCATCGGTCTCGGCGGCGTTGCGAAGACCGAACGGGAGCACTGTTGGGGCGCTCCGGATGAGATATTCCGGAGAGAGCGGCTCCCCTCTGACAAGTTGTGCCATGATGTTGGTGAACGAGAAGGTGAAGTGGTGCAGGTCTTCTTGGGATGGTCAGGGTCCTAGGAAGACGCCGAGCTGGCGCTCCAACCTCCGTAGTTGAAGTCGAGGAGCTGGTTGCTCCCGGGGGCGTGGGCCTCCGTTGCGTGCAGCTGTAGCTCCTCAAGTGCCTCAGCGATCGCGTCGAGGCCAGCGAAGTGGAGAGATCGGATGGCGGAGGGAGCCATCGCCAATTCTCCCTCCGTCGTGATGATGAAGTCTAGGTCCCCGAAGCGCACATGCGTGCCCGGGACCTAGCTAACATTGTGATTAGCCATCCGAGGCCTGGTGTGGATGTCGAGACATGCAAAAGTCCCCTACCTGGCGCACCAACTGTCGGTGTTTTGAGTTGCCACCAACAAGTAAATTTCTAATATTACACGTCTGGCTCGGATGGTGTGCTTAGAGGACACGAGGTTTATACTGGTTCGGGCAGAATGTCCCTACATCTAGTTCGTTGCTGCTCATGTTACTAGCACTGAAAGTTTATAGTAGGGGTTATAAACGGTCGAGAGAGGGACAGGTCCTAAGTCTTTGATGAGAGGAGCGAACGAGTACTAAGAGCTCGGTCGCCTCTCTCCGCTGTGTGTTCGTGTGTTCTAATCGGTTCGGGGTTTTAGTCTGAACTGGTGTGAAGTGTTGCGCTGCAATCGATTCGAGTCTGATACCCCATGTGGGACGCCCTGCTTTCCATTTTATAGGCTAAGGGAAAGCATGGATTACAGTGGAGAAAGAGAAGAGAACGAGAGGAAGAACTCCTTCAGGATCGCTAGGTCCTTCTTCTCCTACATGCGGGCCCCGCTGACCCTGTAGACGTCAACAGGGATAGCTTCCTGTCGCGGCTCTGTCCGTCACTGGCGCCATGTGCAGGCGTCGTCTGCCGATCATGGCGCTCCACTCCATCCTGGTGGACGTCGTGGTGAACTGACGTGCCCGTCAGTGTTCGTATAGGGGTTAGGCAGAACAGTACCGGTACACCCGATGCTGTTCCTAACGTGAACCCCCAGGTATGTCCCGTCGTGGGTCGCGGGCTACATTGAGGCGTGCCAGTCTCTTCCCTGGCGTTAGAGCTTTGACCCAGGCCCATACGCTTGGACCTGGAGTGGTTGGCGGTGGTATGGGTCTCCGTCGGACGAGACGGAGCCCGCAGCCTCGGGGTCGGGCAAGGCGGAGTTCCTCCCCAGAGGCCGGGTGAGGCGGAGCGTGAACCCAAGGCTCGGGCGAGACGGAGCTCAAACCCAAGGGTCGAGCAAGGCGGAGCCAGCCCTTAGAGGTTGGGCGAGAAGGAGCCCGCGGCCTTGGTGTCGGGCGAGAAGGAGCCTGCCCCCAGAGGTCGGGCGAGGTAGAGTCCGTCCTCAGGGGTCGGGCGAGACAGAGCCCACGGCCTCGGTGTCGGGCGAGGCGGAGCCAACCCTCAGGGGTTGGGCGAGGCGGAGCCCGCGGCCTCGGTGTCGGGCGAAGCGGAGACACCCTCAGAGGTCGGGTGAGGAGGAGCCCGCGGCCTCGTTGTCGGGCGAGGCGGAGCCAACCCTCAGGGGTCGGACGAGGCGGAGCCCACGGCCTCGGTGTCGGGCGAGGCATTGCCAACCCTCAAGGGTCAGGCGAGGCGGAGCCCGCGGCCTCGGTGTCGAGCGAGGCGTTGCCTACCCTCAGGAGTCGGGCGAGGCGGAGCTAGCCCTCAGAGGTCTGGCGAGGCGGAGCCAGCGGCCACGGTGTCGGGCGAGGCAGAGCCAACCCTCAGGGATCGGGCGAGGCGGAGCCAACCCTTAGGGGTTGGGCGGGGCGGAGTTTGCGCACCTGGGGTCGGTTGGGGCTTTAGTCACGCTCTTGACAGCTCGAACGAATCAATGTTGATGGTTATTAGCTCCTCTTCGAGTACCCTAGTATTAGTCCCCGACATATAGGTTAATTAAAAACTAATTGCACAGATGAAGGCTAATTTACAAGAACGAATCTATTAAGGCCCTGTTTGGCAGGGCTTCACTTTATTAGTGAAGCCATTTTTTTGCTTCAGCTCCATGAACAGTTTCACCGGTGGAGCTGAAGCGGTTTTGGTAAACCGTTTGGTAAAATGGCTTTCCTGTGAGAACATATTTTTAGGGGCCTAGAGGAGGAGCCGGGAGAAGCCACTTTTTTGGCTCCATCCCACCACAAATCACTGTGAGAGCATGTTTTTAGAGGCTTCACAAGTGAAGCTATTTTAGGCCCCGTTTGGCACGGCTCCACTTCACCCATGAAGCCATTTTTTTTGAGCTTCAGCTCCATAAACAGCTCTATGAGTGGAGCTGTAGCCGTTTTGATAAATCGTTTGGCAAAACAGCTTCACATATAGTTTTTGGTAAAATATGCTATTAGAGAACGCCGTGTAGAATGAGGTGAAGCCGAGAGAAGCCACTATTTTTGGCTCCTTTCCACCCCAAAGCTCTATGAGAGCACGTTTGTAGGGGCTTCATCGGTGGAGCCGTTTTATTTTACCCCGTTTGGCAGAAAACGGCTCCAAGCGGCTTCTGAAGCCGCTAGAGAAGCCCTGCCAAATGGGGCCTTACTTTACCCCGTTTGGTAGAAAACGGCTCCAAACGGGTGGAGAAACCCTGCCAAATGAAGCCTAAGTCTAACTAATAATAGATTAATTAGGCTTAATAGATTTGTCTCATAAATTAGCCTCGGACTTCTATAATTAGTTTTATAATTAGCTTATGTCAATAGTCCTTTTAATTAGCGTCCGAAAATTTGATACGAGAAGGACTAAATTCCTATGTGCTTGCTGCTGAATCATCTTCATGATCATGAACTCACATATGTCACATCACACACAGGTATCATTTGATTTGCTTCGACTAATTTCAATTTTTTAATGTGACGCATTTGATTCATTCACGTCCATTTGTAACCACATTTTGGAGACATGCATAGCCCATCTCTAGTCTCTAGAAAGCATAATAAGCCACACCGCCAGTTCAGAAGCATATATGGCATGATTCGCATCTGATCCGATCAGATGGCAAGCACGAGGCCAGGGAGGTTCCTGCGAGCCCGGTCGGGTAGCAGCCGGCTCTGCCACACCTGCTTTGACGGGGACCGCGAGAACGTCGCCTTTGCCTCCTCCGCCGCCGCAGCCGCGGCGTCGGCGCCACCGCCACCTCCGCCGAGCCTCGTCACGACGAGCGCGGTGTTGCAGTACTCGCGCACCTCGGTGACGCGGCCTCCGGGGCCCACGGTCCACGCGTGCACCCAGTAGAGCGCGCCCGTCGCGTCGGTGCCCTCGGCCAGCACGGTCGGCCCGAAGGCGTCCAGGGACCGGATCTTGAACGGGAGGCCGCTGGCGCCGCCGGCGCCGGTGAGCAGGCGCATGAGCACCAGGTGCTGGTGCGCGCGCGGGCCGTGGAACCACCAGTCCACGTCCGGGTTCAGCAGCCGGCGCACGGCGTCCACGTCGCCGCGCTCCAGCGCTCGGTACAGCTCCTCCACCACCGCCTTGCTGCTCACGGCCGGCGACGACTCGCCGTCATCAGGGCAGAAGCCGGCATCGCCGCCGCCGACGGCGTCGCGCCTGTCGCTAGCCAGCTCGGCGACGTGAGTAAATTAAAGGCTCAGGAAAAGAGGGAGGAGAGGAAGTGTAGCCTGCCCTGGTGGAGTGTGCGCTGGAGAAGAGGTCGGTTGGTCCTTATATAGAGGAAGGTAGTCGCTGGTGTTCGCTTGTGATGTGAGTTGGATTATTCCAAAAGCATAGAATTTCTTTTTTGTGGGATAAGCTAGTGGTAATGCGATTCAGTTGCAGGTATATACCTTGTTGCTGCAAGTTAAGTATTGGATCAGCTACTTTTTTGACAATTGGATTCAGCAAGCTATTGCTACGTAGTATGGACTCACAGCGCAGTTACCTCGACATGGAATAGTTTAGTTCATATTTAGTGAAGTGGAAGATGCTTTCCCTACCAATCACCTAAATTTACACAGGAAAGCCACGCGGCTCGGAGGGAGAGAGCATGGACTCATGTCGCAGAGGCTCTCAGAGGGATCAGTCATCAGCGCCGAACACGACACAACGTGATTGGCTGATGGTACAGTTAGGGCTAACTTGGAAGTAAGGGGAGGCACTAGGGATGGAAACTGTCGTGAAGAACTAAATAGTTATTCAAATTATTTCTCCATGAATTTTTCACTCTGGAAAAAGTTAGGGATAGCAAAGGGATTTTAGTTACCAAATTATCCCTTACAGTAACCGGGAGCACTTAGAAGACGCGGATGCTACGTGGTATATGGAGTTGTTGTTATTATTATATATATATGTTGCTGAAAACTGGAGTAATACATGGTTTCTTTTTCTTTTTTATGTCTTGGTGTCATGTTGCAGAAAAGCAACTGAACAGTAACAAAACTCCAGCTATTTTTTATGCTTGGTTTAACAAGTCTCTAGAGTACTTCCCTCAGAATCATATACTAAGTGCTAGTGATACAAAATCATAAAAATCATGGCCCTATTTGCTTGAGCTTATCAGTCAAAATCAGCACTACTTTTCAGTCATGGAATAGTATTTTTCTCTCCTAATAAATCAGTATCAGCGGCGGCAGCAGAAACCATCAGCCGAACAGTGCGCATATTGATCCCATCGGTCCAAGAGTAGTGCGCCGGACAAATATGACAGATCATACCAGGTGAGCAATGACAGGTTTAACTTCTTTATTATTGAATGAATGAATAATAAAAACACACAATAATGCTCCATTGCCAACAATCATTGAAGAAACTATAAGCTGCACAGTGGATTTCAGATTGTTTCGGATGATTCAATAGTGTTCTGTGAGAGAGAATAAGCTGAAACAAGCTAAAACAAGCCAACAGTAGACCAGCCGAACACCCTGTATGTCAATTCTGACATGCTTTAATTTTCTATCCATCCATGACATTACTGAATTTAATTTGGACGCTTGCTAAACTTTCATATGGACCGGACTCCACTAGGAATCTGCCAGCAGCGAATTTTTATTTTGTTATTACCGCTGTTCTGTCGTCGTCGTCGTTTGCATGTACAGTAAGTAGTACTATACGATCTTATTGCACTGCAGCCCGACAAAGATTAAAGAATAATGTGTCCTTACGGTCCAAAGGGGCAAAGAAAAAAATTGGCCATGCATCGATCTTGCTTTTGGCAAAAGTTAATTATGGAATGCATCACCTGGGCGAAGATCAATTGGTGAAGGCTGTGTTTGGTGATGAAGACTGATACGGGAAGCTACTATCCTGACTAGCTAGTGTCAGTCTACTCAGCCTGTCGGTTTCTGCAACGCTTTATATGCGTCAGTGCGTTTCAGGGGCTGCGGCAACCAGGGGAGGAGTACGTTAGTGTTAGGTTTACGAAAGGTTATCAGTGTTTGGTGCAATAGCCGCATGGATTACGAAAGATCGATGGGTCACGTGATAATGTCCTGTGTCGTTCTTGGATTGTGTGGCCGCTTATTAAGCATCTCCTAACTACACATAATTTTGGTTAATTACATCAGGCTGCCAAGCAAAAGAAAAAAAAATCACCTAACAGATGATGACTAAATCAAGTGACCCAATTTGACATATAACTTATTCCGATGTCCTCATTATATCCTGATCTTGAAATGCTATATAAGCACCATGCATCCAATGCTTATTCGATAAGGGAATCGCCTCAGGGAATAGGCAATGGAATGTTGGTAAAGTGCTTCATATTTAAGTGGTGTTTGAGACTGCTCCACAAACTCTGCTCCACAAACTTCACCGTGGAGCAGCTCTACAAAAAACTGGAATTTGTGGAGTACCTCTTTATGTGCTCTCACAACTCCACTATTTTTCCTCGAACAAAGTGTGTGGAGCTGAAACCGTTTGACTAAAAAACGTGAAGCGGAGCTAAAAAACATGGAGTGGAACAGTCTCAAACACCCTCTTAGAATCCTACTTGCGAGCAAGCATATATCCCCCTCAAAACTGGTATGGTATCAACAATATAGCCCAAAAGACTATTAGGCTTAGGCTATGTTTGATTCAGTTTGTAAAAAGTGTTGCTGCTGTAAAAAAAAGTATAACGTCAATCATACGGTTGAAGTTGCTTTTTCCCATAAGCAGCACCTTTCATGTAGTACAATTTTTATAGCACCTTATACTATACTTTTAGCTTTCAATTTTCTGCTTTTCCAAATGGATGAAAATAGATTGACGTTTTAGAGTTATTTTAAGGGAGATAAAGAGAGGAAGTAGGGTTTTATAGTTATTTTAATCAAACAGCTTATAACTTTCTCATAGCACATAGTGTACAGTAGTTTTTCATAGTTCACATTCCACACTAACTTTTTCAAAGCTCACAACTAAACCAAACAATCGATTATATATAATGTCACTAACATGCAGTGAAACGGTCAACCGTGCAGCAAAGCATGCATGATGTCAATGTCCACCATAGTTAGGGATGGATGAAACCGAATCAAATACAGACAGATACCAGTAATCCTGCATTATGTCCCATATCTCACATTCTATCCCCTATTTTTTCTCTGATCTCAGAACAGGATACGGATCATTCGGATATTAATATTTATCTTATATACATATTAGAAATTCGATTTTGAGTATCCAGATTTGAATACGGTCGGATATTAAATATTTAAATTTAGATAGTACTATCCATATAAGGTTTTGACCCTTTTGGGATAGACAAATATTTGAAAATATCCATCTCATTTTCGTCCCTAGCTCTAGTGCTTGGTGCATACTACTTGAAACATAAGCATTACAGGAAGGAGGTCAACCTACCATTGATGTTTGTACATATGTCAATTTTCAGCATGAAAAATTCCTCCACAGAAACTAAACGAATTGCAAGTTATAACGCAATTCACACTAAACCGAGGATAACCAGCCATATGTCAAATTAATTGTCACACCCCAAAATTTCTGATTTTGGGTTGTGCTTAGAAAACAATAAATAGAATAAATGATTTCAGTGTTGATATAAAATTTTCCAAGATTAGTTTAAAATAGTGCAAATTTAGTTATAGAAAAATATGAACTTTCAATCTTTTCCAAATTAATTTGATGGGTTTTGCTTGATGTGATGTTTGCTTGTTGCATGATTTTGTGTGGTGAGTGAGTAACGTTTTAAAAACACGTTTAGTAAGTCGTTTATCCTTCTCTGGCATGTCTCTGTTTTTTTAATCAAATACCTGCTCTCTCGATCTTAATCTTTTCATTTGGAGATTCCTAAGATCCTTTTTCTTGTGCTCCAAAACACTTCTTTGAGTTCATAATCCATCGGCCTATCTCTAAAAACTTTCTGGGAATTTTTCTGGCTTTTTCTAGAACTTTTTCCTATTTTTCTGTGAGCATAATCTAATTTTTAGAGGCTCCAAAATATCCTTTCATGGGCTCCAAATACTTTATTTGGGTTCCTCATATTCCATAATGTCTCTGAGAATTTTTCCCGAATTTTTAGAGCTTTCGGAATATATTTCATGGCTTAAATATCAATTCTGGACTTTTCTAGAATTATTTTATCCACGAAATTAATTAATTCCGAAAATAATAAATCTCTCATTTTTCCCGACGCTCAAAGCCCATGTGCAATAATCTTAATAAATCCTAACAGCCCATGCATTTATTTACTAATGGGCTTTAATATTTATTTAGGCCCATTAGTGCATGTGGAGGGTACAACATCAATTAGTACCATATTGCTAGTTGATGTAGATGTGGGAAGTTTTTCTCCCTATAAATCTGTACCAACCCCTTGGGCAAAGCACACCAAAACTACTGTAAGGGGAGCCCCTAGTTTAGAAAATCACTCGTGTAGTAAATTAAAATTTTCTCCTCCTTCTCTCGCCGTCGTCGTCGCGCTGCCCAGCACAGCCATCCTCTCCTCGGCAACAAGTAAGGCCGCTTGCCATGTTCCTGCCGATCTCCAACGTGGCTACGTCCGATCGAGTCTTTGTTCCCGACAATCTGCTATTTGCTAATCAACAATCACAAGGTACTTCTCTTCATTCTTTGCATCTTATCAACCTTGTTTGTATCAATCCGTTATATGACCCGTCCCCGATGATAATTCCGGCGAACTCCAATAGTGTGCACTGTGCTTCGTTTTTCGACAGTGCTCCCCTTCATTATCGTCCGCTTCTGTACCTGGTGAGCCTATATCTATCAATCTATTCTCCTAACTCTCATCTGCCAGCTCGCTCTCACGTTCATGTGGTCCCATGGTCATTGTGCGAGGTGGTCGTCCGGCTGTCCCACCGTGTCTGCTTGCCATGCATGCATCTCCAACAAAACCAGCCGGCGACAAGCTGCTGTCGATGCGGGACCCACAGGATACCCCGCAAGGAAGAGAGAAGATCTAGTCTAACTAGGATTCTTCCCATGTAATCTTAATAGTAGTATTATTCTGTAATCCTACTAGGAACTCTCATTGTAAACCGATTAGGATTTTGACCTCCTGACTATATAAAGGAGGGCAGGATCCTAGAGATCACGACTTCAACAATGCAACAACACACAATCAAATACAACGCAGAGGCTAACGTCGACTGGACGTAGGGCTATTACTCGACTACAGTCGAGGGCCCAAACCAGGATAAATCAACTGTCTCCAGCGTTCACCGTCGAGTTCCGCATACGTTGAAGCCCGAACATACTATCCCGGGTAACCCCGTGGCAGGCTATCGGTGGTAAAACATCGATAGCTGACGCGCCAGGTAGGGGCTTTCGGTGAATTTGCATCCGAGAGCTCGATGGACCTCGACAGCATGATCTTCTCGACGGGATCAACTTTCATCTTCGGCTCATGGATCTGCGAGGCGGGCGACAATGGCAAGCTCCAAAGCCATCTCCTCAAAGATTCGAATCACCATGAAGACTATTCTATTTCAGCGACTATGACAGATCAAATCTCTGAAAGATTCGCGCAGCTCATGATGTCTAATTCAACTCAGGTTTCGCAACTTTGCGCATCCGACTCGAACTCAGGCTCCACATCCGAGATAGAGTCTTATCCGAGTTCTTTCGGGAAACCGAGTTCTTTTCTGGTGGGGCTTAAGAACGCGGCCCTGACCTATCAAGAATACAACTCGGAGTACACGCAGAATCTTTTCAAGAAGTCGGATCCTTTTCTGCTCAGATTCCACAACGTGGCAACATCTTATCAGACACGGCCCGGAGGATTCCTTGATCCGGTGGTTAGAATGCCACTAAAGGGAGCTCAGGAAGGTCTCGTACTAACTATAACATCTCAAGACCGCATCGTCCACTGGCCGGGCTCTGTTCCAGAGGATAGCAGTACCCGACTGGTCGATATGACGACAACGGCAATTCTACCCTACCAAGAAGGAGACTCAATCTGCGACCTCGAGGCCTCTACTAAAGTTATCAGCAACTCCGACAATGTGGAAACTAACGCCAATAACAGAACAGTTCACGCACGGGAAGTACTCATGGTTCGCCGTCCTCGATCACCATTGATCCCCCTAGAAGCGCCCGATGTTAGGTCATCGGATGAATCAAAATCCAACATATCACCCTTTGCCCAGGGCTACGATGGTGAGACCGAGAATCAGAAACAAGCTAGAGAAAGAAAAAACAAGTTGAAGCAAGGACGCCAACACCATGCTAGGCAGCGCAAGGAAGCTTGGATCAGATATGAGTCAGAGTTGGCCGAGTACGACAGAAGAAAATCACAACGAGAAGTCGAAGAAAGACGCATGGCAAGTACGCCCTACGATAAGATCCGAGAAGCATTAGAAGAACTCAGAGCGACCTCACATCCCAGTGAAAAACATGAACAACTCTGGGATTTTCTCCGGTCAGCAGCCCTGAGGACGCATGAAGAAAGGACCCACTCAAGACTACCCGCCAGATCAACGACCCATAGGCAAGAAGATCAAAATCAAAGAAAGTCCACTTTCGAGAGACTTGGACCAAGTGGAAGTCATAACAGAGAAAGTAGAAGGGACCATAGTCAGAGCCACCAAGTTGAACAACCAAGAAAGACCAGAAGCAGGGCGCCTGCCCAGACAGCCTCGTAGGATTACTCTCATCAAAACAACAGTTAGCTAGAAGGAGGTGCTGAATCGGAATTCAAAGAAGCCGGAACGCACGATAGATTCTCCTGTTTTGCAAATGGACTTGCATCAATACGATTACCTCACAAGTTCAAACCGTCCAACCACTCTAAGTATGATGGCAAAACTAAACCAATGCAGTGGCTCAGGATATATTCGTAATCGATTGAACTAGCCGGAGGAGACGATGATATCAAGACCCTGTTCTTTCCCATGGCCCTAGAAACCATGCCTCTCTAATGGTTCGACAAATTGAATCCAGGATCAATCAAAAATTGGGAGGACTTGCAAAGAGCTTTCTATGAAAATTTTGCAGGGATCATTACACATCCAATCACCCACGCAGAGTTAAAAGGACTCAAGCAGAAAGGAGGTGAAAGTCTCAGAGATTACTATCGATGATTCGGCGAACTACGAGCTCAAGTACATGGCATCACCGAACGAGAAGTAATTGAAGCTTTCTCTCACGGAATCATGGTTAGGTGGCAATTTCAAGACTTCTGCAAAGAAAATCCAAGAAACAATGAAGAATTCAGATGAACAGTAGAAAAGATGATTACTGCAGAAGAGAAGACACGAGAAAGGTTCCCAGATAGAAGCAACCAAGACAACCCGGACAAGCAAAATCATCGAAATAACAGACATCAGGAAAGAAAATGTACACCAGAAAACACCGTGGCAATGGCTGACAAATCAAAGAAGTTTTCCAAACCCAGAAGATATGACGACATCGAAAACATACATTGCCCATTGCACCCTAATGGGAAGCACACCATCGGAAATTGCTACACCTTCAATGACCGATACACAAGAAAAGATAGTAAGGGGAACACTAAAGAAGACAATCAGAAAAAAGATGAGGACAACCACAAAGACAAGGGATTCCAAAAATCCAGGGGGACGGTAGTAGTGATCTTCTCTGGGGCCCCAGATTCCAGAAGCAAACATCAAGAAAAATTAGCACTACGAACTATCATGGCAGCAGAACCGGCTACTCCAAGATATCTTAATTGGTCACAATATCCAATCCAATTTTTAAGAGAAGACCAATGGACTAGCGTGGGAAACGCAGGCCATTACCCACTGGTTCTAGATTCAACTATTGCCGGTATGACTGTCACCAAAGTACTAATCGACGGGGGAGCCGAACTCAACATCATCTTTTCAGAAACGCTAAGGAAGATGGGACTGCAACTCGCCGGGATGATTACACCAACAAGTACACCTTTTTATGGCATAGTACCCGGCAAGGCAGCCATGCCACTTGGACAAATTACTCTACCCGTTACCTTTGGAACTCCCTTGAACTACCGTACAGAGTTCATCAAGTTTGAGGTTGCGGACTTCGACTCATCATACCATGCAATCCTCGGGCGCCCAGCGCTAGCAAAATTCATGACAATACCACATTATCTATACCTACTGCTTAAGATGCCAGGATCCAACAGTGTCCTTTCTCTTCGAAGTGATTTGAAGCGCGCTTTTGACTGCGATGTTCAGGCAATCCAAATCACAGCCAAAGCATAGGCCGACAATGGAAGAAAAGAAATAGCCACTATTGTCGTAGAAATAAGCTAAGAAGAATTAGAGATACCAGCTAAAAAGCCCAGCATCCTAGCACCACCAAAAGAAGCCGACGTCAAGCAAATCGACCTGGGCACTGGCGATCCCTCCAAGACAGCAACCATCAGCGCCCACCTCTCGGCAAAATAGAAACTCGCGCTCACCAACTTTCTTCGGGACAACAAAGATATCTTCGCTTGGAAGTCAGCCGACATGCCAGGTGTCCCAAGAGAGTTGGCTGAACACAAAATTGATATCAATGAAAACTCCAAGCCTTAAAGCAACGGCTACGACAATACTCGCCTGACAAGAAGGCAGCGATTAAAAAAGAAATCACAAAGCTAATGGCGGCTGGATTCATCAGAGAAATCCTTCATCCAGATTGGCTAGCAAACCCAGTTCTAGTACAGAAAAAGAACACGGACGAATGACGCATGTGTGTCGACTACACAGATCTCAACAAGCACTGCCCGAAAGATCCGTTTGGGCTACCACGCATTGATTAGATAGTTGATTCAACAGCAGGATCCGCCCTATTATCCTTTCTTGATTGCTATTCAGGGTATCACCAGATCGCATTAAAAGAGCAAGACCAGAGCAAGACATCTTTCATCACTCCGTTCGGTGCCTACTGCTACAAGACCATGTAGTTTGGACTCAAGAATGCTGGAGCCACTTACCAAAGAGCTATCCAAACGTGCCTTGGTGATCAGATCGGCAAAAACGTAGACGCATACGTGGACGACGTGGTGGTAAAAACAAAGAACCCGGATACACTGATTGAAGACTTAAAACAAACCTTTGAGAACTTGAAAAGATGGAGGTGGAAATTGAACCCAAACAAGTGTGTATTCGGAGTTCCTTCAGGACAACTACTCAGTTTCTTAGTCAGTCATCGCAGAATGGAAGCAAGCGCCAAGCAAATTCAAGCCATAACAGAGATGGGCCCACCTTGAAACATCAAAGATGTGCAAAAGCTAACAGGCTGCATGGCGGCACTCAATCGTTTCATTTCAAGGCTCGACGAAAAAGGGTTGCCTTTCTTTAAACTACTAAAGAAGACAGACAAGTTCGAGTGGACGGAAGAAGCCAATGAAGCTTTCAAGAAACTTAAGGCATACCTCACATCCTCACCAGTTCTCACACCTTCAAAGAAAGACGAAGACATGATGCTATACATTTCGGCAACTTCTACTGTGGTCAGCACGGCGATAGTCGTACAAAGAGAAGAAGAAGGGCACGTGTATAAAGTACAACGACCCATGTACTACATCAGCGAAGTACTGTTAGAATAAAAAATCCGGTACCCGCATGTGTAAATACTACTATACGCCCTATTGATCACTTCACGCAAGCTTCACCACTATTTTGAAAGCCACAAGATTATTGTGGTGACAGATTTCCCACTCGAAGACATCTTACACAACAGAGATGCAACAGGGCACATATCAAAGTGGGCAGTTGAACTCGGTGCTCTCAACATCGATTTCACCCCGTGGAAAGCAATCAAATCTCAAGCCCTTGCCGATTTTGTTGCCGAGTGGACAGAGATTCAACAACCTATGTCAAATACAATCCTTGACCACTGGAAGATGTACTTTGATGGATCACTCAAGCTAGGCGGAGCCGGTGCGGGCGCTCTCCTAATCTCTCTAGATGGAAAACAACTCAAGTATGTCCTTTAGATATTATGGCAAGCTACCAACAATGAAGCAGAGTACGAAGCTCTCGTCCATGGGCTACGAGTGGCAATTACTCTCGGGATCAAGCGAGTACTCGTATATGGTGATTCGGCAGTAGTCATCAACCAAGTCAACAAAGATTGGGACTGCACCAAAGAAAACATAGGTGCTTACTATGCTAAAATCCGAAAAATCGAAAAACATTTCCAAGGATTGGAAATTCTACATGTCCTGCGCGATTCCAACATTGCAGCAGATGTCCTCGCCAAGCTCGGATCAGACAGGGCAAAGGTCCCACCTGGCGTATTCATAGAGGAGTTATCAGCTCCTTCTATCAAACAACCCGATGGGACAAGCCCAGAACTCATAGACAAAGGCAACCAGATTCTAGTAATCAACACTTCATGGACACAGGCTTTTATTGATTACATCAAAGAGAATAAGTTGCCAGCAGATAAAGAGAAAGCTACCCGAGTTGTTCGCAGAAGCAAAAACTACGTCCTAGTGGGGGACAAGCTCTACAGAAGAGCTGCATCATCAAGAGTACACCTAAAATGTGTCTCGTTTGAAGAAGGCAAAGAAATCCTAGACGAAATACACTCAGGTTGCTGCGGAAATCATGCCGCTTCAAGAACACTAGTCGGCAAAGCTTTCCACACCGGATTCTACTGGCCAACAGCTCTGAAAGACGCAGAAGAACTTGTCAGAAAATGCAAAGGTTGTCAAATGTTCGCAAGACAAGCTCATGTGCCAGCTCACAACCTCATCTGCATCCCACCTGCTTGGCCTTTCTCTTGCTGGGGGCTAGATCAAGTAGGACCCCTCAAGAAAGCAAAGGGCGGTTTCGAGTACATCTTCGTGGCAATTGACAAGTTCACCAAGTGGATCGAATACAAACCACTCGCAAAATACAGCGCAGCCAAAGTAGTCGAGTTCATCCAAGACATTATGCACCGCTTCGGCATGCCCAATCGAATCATCATAGATTTAGGCTCTCCCTTTACAGCCACAGAGTTCAAAAGTTGGGCACAGGATTGTGGTTTTGGCATAGATTACGCAATAGTCGCATATCCAGAAGCCAACGGACAGGTAGAAAGGGCCAATGGACTCATACTAGCCGGGTTGAAACCAAGACTGTATGAAGAGCTAGCAGACTATGGATCAAAATGGATTGAAGAATTACCCAAAGTAGTATGGGGGCTATGAACTCAAATAAGCAGAGCTATCGGATACTCGCCTTTCTTCCTAGTTTACAGATCAGAAGCCGTACTACCTGTCGACTTGATTTGGACGTCACCAAGGATAGAACAGTATGACGAAGGAGAAGCAAAACACACCAGAAGATTAGAACTCGACACTACAGAAGAAGTCAGGGTAAATGCTACCCTTCAATCATCAAGATACCTCCAAGGATTAAGATGCCACTACAACAAGAATACCTAGCCTCGATCACTACAAGTCGGAGACCTAGTGCTAAGAATACAAAAAACTGACGGACGCCATAAACTACTCAGTCCATGGGAAGGTCCTTTTATTGTCTCAAAAGTCACTGGACCAGGCACGTACAAGTTAATAACTGAAGATGGGAAAGAAGTCAGCAATACATGGCACATCAGCCAACTAAGAAAATTCTACGCATGAAAACAACTCAAGGGAGAATACATGTACAAACCACAAGAGATCAACGTTCACGGCCAATAAAGATGGTGTTCCTTGACAAAATATGTATTATGGCTTATCAAACGATCATGATCAATAAAGATGGTTTTCGGCAACATATGTCTTATGATGGCTAACCCCGAGTTGTTTCCAAAAAGCAAAATGGCTGAAAATATGCCTGAGCATCCCGGCCAAGAGCAAAATAGCTAAAAAGACGATTGAGATCGCCGATGAGGGTAGCTAACAAGCTAACACCCGAAGCAAAAAGCAAAATGACTGAAAATACGCCTGAGCATCCCGGCCGAGAGCAAAATAGCTGAAAAGACGCTTGAGCTTGCCGATGAGGGTAGCTAACAAGCTAACACCCGAAGCAAAAAGCAAAATGGCTGAAAATACGCCTGAGCATCCCGGCTGAGAGCAAAATAGCTGAAAAGACGTTTGAGCCCGCCGATGAGGGTAGCTAATAAGCTAACACCCGAACCAAAGAGCAAAATGGCTAAAACATGCCTGAGCCTACCGGCCGAGAGCAAAATAGCTGAAAAGATGCTTGAGCCCGCCGATGAGGGTAGCTAATAAGCTAACACCCAAATCAAAGAGCAAAATAGCTGAAACATGCCTGAGCCTACTGGCCAAGAGCAAAATAGCTGAAAAGATGCTTGAGCCCGCCGATGGGGGTAGCTAATAAGATAACACCCGAACCAAAGAGCAAAATGGCTGAAACATGCCTGAGCCTACCGACCGAGAGCAAAATAGCTGAAAAGATGCTTGAGTCCGCCGATGAGGGTAGCTAACAAGCTAACACCCGGACCAAAAAACAAAACGACTAAGCCTGGGCATGGATCAGGAAAAATTCAAGACAAGACCCTCTAGCTCCTTGTTCCAAATAGCAAGAGGCTCGGGGGCTACACTGAAGACACTTGAGATCACAAAGTCTGTCAAGACAACGGTCCACACCGAGTTGTTTATGTGGCGCAGATAGGAGCCAGGCAAGCATTCAATAGATCAAGAAAGTTCATCAAGACAACGGACTACACCGAGTTGTTTACATGGCGAAGACGAAGGCCAGACAAGCACTCGACAGATCAAGAAAGGTTGTCAACACAAAGATAACATGCAAAGTTGTTTACATGGCAAAGATGAAAGCAAGACAAAGTACTCAGCAAGTCAAATAACTCTGATCACTTAGACAACTCATCCAAAGAATAAACAAGGCATCTAGGCAGAGAAGACATCAACAAAAAATCTTCATTCAAAAGGAAGTATAATGTCATATTACAAGGCACGAGCATAAAGGTCAATTACATCAAGCGTCATCATCAGGAGAAGAGATAACAATATTAAGATTATCTACAACTCTACTGGCTAAGTCTTCGACCTCAGGCTCCATCCTCTCAACGGCATCAATGTACTCTTGACTATTGGCTTCCTCTGCTATCTTGGACAAAGGCGCCTCTGGAGCAAGAACCTGGACCTAGGCAGGACATTCTTGGTACACAGTTGGGCGCACCTCTTCACGAACTCTTGAAAACGAGTCAAAATTCGGGGAATTAACTGAGCCCAAGATTGCTCATCATCCGCTGGAGTTCGGAGAGCGTCGGCTACTGAACGAAAGGATTTCCACAAAGCTTTCCAGTTTTCAGTAGCCGTCGCCAACTTGCCAGACAAGTCTTCAATAGTTTTTTGAGCCTGCACAAGATCTCTATCAGCTCCACGCCTAATCAACTTAGCAAGCGCGAGTTCTTCCTCAGCATGAGTAATTACCTCCTCAGCCTTGTTGTGACTAGAACAAACAAGAGTCTTCATTTCATCAATACTCTCCGAGAGCTTCTGCTTTTCAACTCGGAGAGCTAGACAAGGCACCAAACAACAAGTCAGAAGAAAGGAAAATTTTGAATACAAAAGGAAACGAAAAGAACCTGCCATACCATTGCACTCTTTCTTCGCTGCCTCCAAGTTCTTCATGGCCTCTGAGTTCTTTAAAGCCTCCTGGATAGCAGCATCCCTCTGTCTCTCGGCCTCAACAACCCGGGCACGAAGTGATTTTTCCTCCTTTGGATGCGTTTGACGCTCAGCCTCCAGCTCGGCCTGGCAGAGACCAAGATCTGTCTTCAAGGCGCTTAACTCAGAGGACAACTTCTTCTCGGTTTCCGACGAGAAAAAGAAGTCGGTATGGTCCCGAGAGAAGGACTGAACAAGAAGAAAGAAAGAAAAAAGGCATAAGAACAGGAGAAAAATGAACATCCAAAGAAAGAACTTCAGAAAACTTACTTGGAGTTTTTCTCCAAAAGAAGTTGCAAAGGTCGCAAAGTCTCCCCAAGAAGCGGTCAACTCTGACAACCGATGAGTGGCGTCAAATTGATGCACCACATCTTCAGTAGAGAGAGGAGCGGAGGGGGAAGATGGCCGATGCGGAGAAGGTAAGAGCAGGGACACATCATGGGAAGTCCCGGCTACCTCCATAGATGAATCCACCACCATGGCCACGGTCACCTCCGAGGCAACCAAGCTAGCAGCAGCATCATCACCAGGAAACCTTGTCTCCCCCACAACCACTTCGCCGATCGTGCGCTCCGAGTCCAGAGGCTCGGTACTTGGTGGCACACCAGAAGACTGGCAAGAAGTCAACGGAGGGTCGAGAGAAGATGAAGGCCTAAAAGTTGATAAAGAAACTCGCCAATAAGAACAAAAGAAAAGAAAAACAGAAGCAAAGAGATGAAACCAAAAGTCACTCACCCGGCTATCTCCTTCGTAAAACACAAAGAAGACCTCGCAGGGGGAACGACGGCAGCAAAAACATCACCGCCACCCTACGACAGGAGCGGCGCGGCTGGTACCGAAGCCCCAGAGGAACCCAGTACCGGAGCCCCGGAAGAACTTGGCGCCGGAGCCCTAGGGGAACTCGAGCCCAATGACCGCTTGCTACAAAAGAGCCAAGACGAAGTCAGAACAAGAAAAAGCGCTCAACAAAACAAAGACAAGTAAACAACTCATCGACGCGTAACGAGGGGCACATCATCGTCCTCATCTTCCTCAGTCTCCAGCAAGACAGCTACAGCACCATATGAAAACAGAGAGAAAAGAACTTGGTCAACGGCACAAATAAATAACAGAAAGACCAAACATATTAATATGCTCACCTAGGAGCACGCTATCTATAACTGGAGTACCTGGATAAGTACTCGGCTGGCGAGACTTCTTGGAAACAGGAAAATCAGACGAAGAGCCATCCGCCCGCCCCCTCTTCGAGACGCTACGAGGACCTCGGGGGACTGGACGAGGAACATATTCTTCATATACATCAACAACTCCGGAAGAAACTCCAGGAAATGATGTGGTGATTTGGAACTTACTAATTATAGAAGCCCCAGCAAGATCCTCCCCAGTATTCACCACGGCAGGGAGGACATCAAGGGGGATTGGGTCAATAAAGTTGCGCCCCAATTCCTACAAAGAAGAGTAAAACAACCAGATGAGAAAGATTAAACAAAGGTGGAGACAACAAAGGAAAATTCAAAAAGTACTCGAATAAAGAAAAACAATTCACAGCAGGAGGAGGGTTCTTAGTGCAATACTCAACAACAGCGTGAGGAACGATGTTCACTCCTTTCAGCATCTTCTGAAGGCGCTCGAGCACCTCCTCGTCGGTCAACTCAAGGGCAGGGACCATACGAGAAGGATCCTCTACCCTAGAGTACTCAAAACCAAAGTTTTCTCGCTCCTTAAGAGGTTGGACTCGACGGTGAAGAAAACTAGAAATAATACCAAGGCCGGTCAAACCTTGCTGTTTTAGAGTACTTATCCTCTCAACAAGCGGCTTGATCGCCTGGTTCTCATCTTCCATCAGGAGTTTCTTTTCTCATTGATCATTAACCGTGGGACCAGAAGAAGAATGAACGGAAAGGGGAGGAATCATGTTGGTGGAGTAAAACCACTCAGAACGCCAATCCCTCACAGAGTCAACTAAGTCATAATCAAAGAATTTAATTTTGAGACCCTGACAGAACTGAATCCCACACCCACCAAGAACAGAAGTGTCATCACGGCAGGGTTGCGGTTTCAGATGAAAGAAGAAACGGAAGAGGGAAAGAGAAGGAGGAATTCCAAGAAAGGTTTCGCAAAGATAAACAAAGATAGAAAGATGAAGGACAACATTGGGGGTAAGATGGTTCAAAGTAACCCCAAAATAATTAAGGAATCGATGGAGGAAGGCAGAAGCGAGAAGGCAGAGTCCAACACGGACAAAGGAGACAAAGAGGACGATCTCACCAGGACCTGGAGCAGGGACCCGATGCTCGCTTGGAGCTCTCCATTCAGCAATGTCCTTGCTCTGGATCAAGCCGTCGCTGACAAGCTCACGAAGCTGGTCTTCGGTTGTTGTCGGAGCCGGCCAAACCTTCTGGGCAGCCCTCATGGCCACAAACTCTTGGTTCTCAATCAAAGAAAGGGATGACTCCTCGTCCACTAAGGCTGCCTAGGACTTATTCGCGGCCTTCTTCCTACCCATGAACTAGCGGAAGTGAAAAGGCACTGGGGAAGACGAAGCTAGGATGGCGGCGCTCGGGTGACGGCGACAATGGCGGCGACGGATTTCTGAAAGCTAGGGTTTTTAAGGCAAGAGCTGGGCAGTAAAGAAAAGGAAGATAAAAGGTCTTTAAATAGATTTTACAGCGATAAAAATGGCCCACCAGGCCCGTTAAAACACGATGTGGGAACGCAACGGTCCATTTGCTGACACGGCTAAAATGACGGACGGCACAAATCCACACAACGGTACAGTTTAACGGGCAGATTTCAGACTTATTCATCCAGCACCACGGCAGAATTATCAGATTACTACAAGAACAACCCGTCAACTATGAAAAAATGAAGGGCTACCTCACAAGGAACAAAAGAACCCGGTTATTACAGAAAGAACTCAGGAGTCTCATGAACAACCAGGATTACAGCATAAAAATGAATGACAACTCAGAAGACAAGATTCTTTCCATTACAAGTGGCTTCAAAAAATAGAAGATTACACATCTTACAAGACCCAACGAACTCGGTACTACGACAATCAAGGTAGCAAAGAGGAACCCGGGCACAGCTAGGCTCTGGAATGACTACGTGTCCCAAATTGCTACCTAGTAGAACAAACCGCACTCGGCTACACTATTTTCTTCAAAGGACGGACGCGGTGCATCCAAGGTGAAAATCAGCAGCACGACGGGACAACATAGACCAGGGGAACTCGGCAGACATCTGTCTACCCAAGCCCGACGTGATGCAGGATCAGGTGTTGATCTACACCGGACAGTCGCAGGGCGGGCAAGAAAGATCAACCCAGAACTGTTGGATGAAGGAACTTCCAAGTACAATGCTGCTGCGGGATTAGTCTATCTCTAATTCCTATCACAAGACTTCCTCCAGCTACGACAAAGACGCACAGGAAATACAAAATACGCCCGGGGGTTGCTCTACTTCACAAACTACCATATTCATGACCACGAAGGCTTCAACAAAATGTTCAATGGATGAAAACAAGCACTCCAGAAGGGTATTTATAGATCGAATGAGCGGCGCACATGGACTAGGAGTACCAACGAAACAAGCCTAACAAAGAACACAGTGAAAAGACAGGACTCAATAATAGAAGACTCAGGCGAGAAGGAACAAAACTCAAAGACGAGCATATTCGAAAGAATATGCCAACACTGTACAACCCGTGAACATGCAACATTTACTCTCAACCACCAGCACACAACTGCACCTGACAAACGGCAGACTACCAGAGAATACGCCAAGACAATGCATCCGAGTTCTTTTTTCGAAGAACCCGGATAAATGCTCAGAGGCTGCAACAGGGGAAGATTTTAGTTCTTCGAACAAATCAGACTCAAGACCCTCCAACTCTTTATTCCAAACAGCAAGAGGCTCGGGGGCTACACTCAGTGAGTGCACTTTTTCTTCAAAAAAGCGCACGTCACTCGAAAGGTTTTTCCAAGACAGCAATTTTCAGACAGCATAAGATTCAAGATCCTCCAGCTCCTTGTTCCAAATAGCAAGAGGCTCGGGGGCTACACTCAGTGAGTGCACTTTTTCTTCAAAAAAACGCACGTCACTCGAAAGGTTTTTCCAAGACAGCAATTTTCAGACAGCATAAGATTCAAGATCCTCCAGCTCCTTGTTCCAAATAGCAAGAGGCTCGGGGGCTACACTCAGTTAGTGCACTTTTTTCTTTAAAAAAGCGCACGTCACCAAAAAGACTTTTTCAAGACAAAACTACTTCAAGGACTCATGACAAAAAGAAGCCGGACCGAGCTATATCCGAGTTCTTTTTGACAAAAAAACCCGGGTACATGCTTGGGAACATTTCAACGAAGGATCAGAGCGATTTCAAGACAAGACCCTCCAGCTCCTTGTACCAAATAGCAAGAGGCTCGAGGGCTACACCTAAAGGGGAGTACTTTTTTCTTCAAAAAGGTACACACCACGCGAAGATCTCACAGAGCGCTACACCGTTTCGCTCAAGAAAGCACTCAGACGACGCTTGTTCCTGCTCGGCAAGACCTGAAAGAATAAGACGAGACTTTCAGAGCTCAACCATGAAGTGCTCGGGGGCTTGTCGGTGCGGGACCCACAGGATATCCCGCAAGGAAGAGAGAAGATCTAGTCTAACTAGGATTCTCTCCATGTAATCTTAGTAGTAGTATTATTCTGTAATCTTACTAGAAACTCTCATTGTAAACCGATTAGGATTTTGACCTCCTGACTATATAAAGGAGGACAGGATCCTAGAGATCACGACTTTAACAATGCAACAACACACAATCAATACAACGCAGAGGCTAACGCCGACTGAACGTAGGGCTATTACTCGACTACAGTCGAGGGCCTGAACTAGAATAAATCGACTGTCTCCTGCGTTCACCGTCGAGTTCCGCATACACTGAAGCCCGAACATACTGTCCCAGATAACTCCGTGACAGGCTATCGATGGTAAAACATCGACAGCTGCCTGTTGCCAAATCTTGCAAGTCGTCGTTGCTCAGAACCAGCACCAACGTTGTTGCTTGCATCACTAGCAAACTCCTGATGGCCGATTAATAAAAGGTCAGTATCACCTCATTGTCCATTATTTTAGTGATCAAATATTGTGCTGATGTCATGCCTTGTCATTCATGCATAATAAATCATCATTCTCTATTTATTCCTCAGTCAAGAAATTGTACCGTTCATATACGGTCGTGGAGCTGCTCATGCTGCCACTCAGTCTCTGTAGTTATATATGTTCATCATTGTCGTTATCTTATTTCCATCATATCTTAATCGCTTTAGCCCCGCTTTAATCTATTCTTTCCGTGTCGCGTTGGAATCGATGTAGTCTACTGTATGACAACGAAGTTTAACACGCTTTATGTTTTCTAAATTTTTAGTTTAAATATTTAATTTTGACTAATCTCTGTTCACACTGCTTTCCAAATTAAAAATAACATGGAGATTAACAATCATCTTTTTGTGCGCCACTGTTAACTTGATTAATAGCAACATAAATATGTTTGTAAATAATAATTTGGTTAGTGCAAACACGCACCATGTATAATTCGAATAAATGATCTGACATGTTACTTTATTTTGCAAAGTTAAAATCTAACTTGCTTAAAACTATACGATAATATTTATAAATAAAACACGACTTGCTTTAACTTAGCTTTTATATTAAAATTTAATTTGTTTAATCTGGATTAATAACTCTTCAATGGTTTTGTTTAATGATAATAAATCAAGTTTGTAGTTGTTTGTTTTTCTTTTATAATATAAAACTCCCATTACTCATTTCTTTTTAACGATAGTTCCATTATCGGTGTTTCTTGCGTTCTCTCGATAGTAGCAGCGAGTTCTCTCTTAGCACGTTGTTTTAAAGCTCTTGCTCTACTGTTCTTAGTTGCTTTTATTTGTTGCTTGTATGATTGCCTATGTGTGGTGCTTGCTACGAGTAGACGAGAACCGTTTCTGGATGCTGAAGATCAGAAGGTGATGACCGAAAGCTGATGGAGTTGAGCAAGTGTTTAAGGCAAGTATAGCATGGGATCTTTCTTGTTGTCCTATACACCTTTAATCATTTAATTCATACTGCATGTATCTACCTTGACCGCCAATAAGGATTTTCTAGTACCTTGTTACCCTGTACCTTGATACCTTTGGGTTATTGCATTGGGTAGTATGATGCTAGTGCTCATCTACAACCATGATCTTGTAACTTGACTAATGGTATATGCAATAAACACTAAAAGATGTTTTTAGCAACATGGAACAAGGGGGCTAGAGCATTGAGTTGTTTTATGGTGCTCTAGATCTCTCTCCCTAAGGACTTATCTGTAAATGATCATCCGAGACTTACAGTACAGCTGTGAGGGCTACATGGCTCTGACTTTAGCTCAGTATGAGGACCTTTTCTAGCTTGTTAGTGGTTACTTTTATTGGCGTAAAAATGGCTTGCCGAATCGGGTATAGGATAGTCTCTACTCTTATGTGTATAGCCATGATGGAATTGTGCCATTCGACAGGGCGGTTCCTATATCTGTTTGCCTAGTGAATCTAATGGGCCTAACTTGTTAGATGAATCTTTGAAAGGCTTTATAGTGAACCCTGTCGACCTTCCTTAGAAGTGGGTCAAGAGATTAGCTACCTCGGGCGAAAGGGTAAATCACGACTCACAGTGAAAGTATACAACCTCTGCAGAGTGTAAAACTGGTATATCAGCCGTGCTCACGGTCATGAGCGGCCTTGAAACCCTTACAAAATAGATGATGAAAACTGATGATACTAATGATAAAGATGCTCACTGATGATTATTGTTTATGATATTTATTATTCATGTTTATCTGATCATGTATTTATGGGCTTGTGATAAACTTGTTGCCACCCAATTGCTAAAAGATGACTCATTAAAAGCTAACCGCAGTTAAACTAGTGTTAGCCTTTTTAGCCTCATGAACCCCATGTTATATTTGTTGAGTACGACATGTACTTACGCTTACTTTATTTTTCACATATTTGGATAAAAATCCCGGATGGGTATCAAATTGCTAAAAGTTTGGAGGAGTTAGGCTTGTGATCAAACAATCAGTTGTCCCTGTGGAATTGGAGTCTTCGCCCGAAGATCGAAGTTGTCTTTCCGCTGTTGTCTAGGTTATATCCTTTATACTATGTACGTTATATATTAAGCATTGTGTATTGATATTACCCTTATTTGTAGCTATATGTGAGATTTGACTTACTGGGCTCACATATGGTGTGTATTTGGTTTTGTTCTTAAAACCGGGTGCTACATTAATTTAGGGGGATAATTCCTCTACTCAGGATCTGCATGATATTTGGCACATGCTAATGGTCTCCACTCTGCAGTAAGTTACTCTGACAGTTGCTCTCTAATTACTTACAGATTTTATGTTACAAAACTGAATAATTATTAATACACATGGTATTGCATTGCGCTATGACAATATTTATCTGAGGATCTGAATAACTCATGTGTGCCTCTAAGAATGTTTGACTGAGCCTTTTTCTGAAAGTATCATGTACATGTGTGCTATACTATTGCATATTGCTGAGTGCTTTTAACTAGTGGCTGCAAATAAAAGAGCAGGCAATTGCTGCCGACCAATTTAGAGACGCTGAAGATGTTTTCTCTATCCATGCGACTATTCTAGAAGATTATACATACAGAAGATATGAATCAAACTAGGAAGAGAGGCGCGATTCGCCGCTACCGCATTGCTTTGTCATGCTAATGGCCCTGCCTGTGTGGGAGGCACACATAAGCAGCTTTTGTACTGCTAGCCTGATTAATTATATTCATGTTTTGAGGCTGATGAAACGCATATAGGTCAGAGTGGGCTAGCCCGTTAAAACTTAGACCATCGCACATGGTGAGGTCCAGTGAGGCACCTAAGAGAATTAGATATAGGAACCTTCAAATCCTATAATCAATGATCCGAAAGTCTAACAGTTGATTTCGTATGAATAGACAAACATATATGTATCAAACATGTATATGAAGTATGATACAACATGACAGTCACATACAAAATTCTGAAAACATCAAAATCCTAGCATTACAGGATATATATATATATATATATATATATATATATATATATATATATATATATATCAAAATCCTAGCATTACAGGATATATATATATATATATATATATATATATATAAATTTTGATCACCAGAAGAACTTACTCCTTTACAACTGACACCTTAATAACAGTATGGGACTCAGTGCCTTGACGTGATTGATAAAGAGTGTACGTTGTAGGGCTTCATCTTAGCCTAGTTTGGTACTGTTGTTGCTGCATAAACAATCTATTGAAGTTGCACCTACCTCTAACATATATCCACAATTCATTTCAATTCTGGAAGACTTTGTGCCTTTTTGAGAGAAAAGAAATATCATTTTTGTTGACTATACATCATGATTTTAGCTATTCTTGTCGTACCTATCGCCATGTATATGAACCTGTAATCCTACGCAAGAAAAAATGATATTAGATAGTGGTATTTCCATCCTGTAGTTTAGCACAGATCATTATCAAATGAAATAAGATATAAATAGAGATATGCATTGTATTTCTGAATTCATATCATGTAATTCGGTCTTCTTTGCATTTTATTTTGGAAGAATCAGAAGACACAAATAGAAAAAGAGAGCCATTTTTGTGTTTAAGTGCCAATCATTCATTTTCAGTTGAGGGCATAGGTGCAAAGGTTGTCTGTCTATGATAACACACATGATACTTACCTTGGCACGATAATTATATCCAGTTCATGTGTAGCCTACATAACATCTAAGATATGATCCATGTCCACAGACCATTATGTAGTTGTAGTGCCAAGGTTATCTGTGCTAGCTATTTTGCTTCACTGTCCCTACGTGACACAGGGAGAAAAATCTTTCAAAATTTTATTTGTTGATTGTAGGCTAAGTGGCTAGGCTAGCTAACTTAAGTCATACAGAAAGAAGGAAATAATTGACACACAACAGATATTGGTACACAATGAACAAAGAATCTATCCCCTCAAGCTTAAATGCACATGGTCTTCCACAATGAACTTTTGACTCACCAATTTGATCGAAATAATGGAGGTCTATATCGATGTGGTACCCGTTTAGTTCAAATAAGCTAAGTAAAACAACACTTGAAAATGGGCATAACTTATGAGATGCACCACACAGAAGGAACAATTTTACCTTTGTGTACGTAGGATTACAACCATGTCCACAGCATGTCAAATCTTGACGGGTAATCAGAAACATGAACTATGGCCCATGCTAATGGCATATATCCTAATGAACATCGAAAAACAGGACTCAGAGGTATGAGAAAAAACGGAGGTCCACCTCTGCAAAAGAGCGGTTTTAGTTTTTTGCTCAACAAATAGATAACCAAAGAAAAGTTTCAATACTGATTGCAATTCACACAATGCACTCATAGATGTCTCACGGAACCAAATAAGGTGAATGTAATAGAGGAATCCTGGAGCCAAATAATTACCTGTAGATCAATTGTGTACTATATTGTTTATGCTAAAACACAATGAGAACCATACATACAGAGGGTAAAACGGAGAACATGAAACAATCTGACAGGAAAAAGAGATGGAGAAGTGCAAATTTACAGTGCTGACTGCACTCTAGCAATGTACAAAATGGGCTCATTCAGATGTTTCACAGGATGACAGAATCAAATAAAGAGAAGTCATAGTAGAGCCAAATAATTACTCCACATAAAATTCAGAGAAATCGTAGAGCGAAATAGTTACTTATAGATGTTTGACAGAGTACATGTAAATCAATTTTGCACAAAATTATTTACACTAAAAAACAATCAGAATCATACACTCATCATAGTCAGAACACAGAGAGGCAGATAAGCTGATCTGGGCAGTGGCTCGTGTAATGTTTTTTTAGGGATCGGTAGGAGTTTCTCCCTGCTGCTTAAATATATATATTATAAATAGATAAACGAGTAGTACAGTACAGAATGAATCAAAATCGTAGATCAATTTCGTGTAATGTAACAGCGAAAACAAAATTACTGGTGATTCTATGAACCACTGGAATCCAACCATAAAAAAACTTTAATGCAAAAAATGGTAGGAGTATCTTAAATTCTAAAAACACTACTAATGTCTCATTCTCATTACTGAATCAGATAATCGAAGTCAAATTGGTATGGAGCAACCTAACCATCATTGATCAGTGTTTTCTAGCCTGTTCGCTGGTTGGTTTCTGGGCAGATAAGCCCGGCTGGTGCTGGTTTGTTGTGAGAGAAAAACACTATATCATGGCTGATAAGCCCCGGCCGAAACGGACGAGCGAACATGCTCTGAATTGGTTTGGACGCTACCACCGATGCTCCACCTGCGGACCTGCCTGCCTGGGAGAGAGGGCATCAAATAAAAAAATGGCATCATGTATCATATTTGCATATTGGCAGTGGTTCCTTGCCTGACCATATCAGGCTGACATCTGAACTTAACTGCATAGAGTGCAATTGGCTATATGTGCATCCTCTCGCACCATGAGCTGCTCGAACCCTAGTAGAATAACTAATCAGTGTGGGGAAATTTGAGTGGGTGAGTGAGGGAGGGAGGGAGGGAGGGAGGGAGAGAAAATGAGCGAGGAAGGGATCTGGCACCTAGGAGAGAAGGGGATGTTGCACCTCGAGAACTCGTGCATCTGTCGGACATGGAAAATTGGAAATCACGGTGGAGGCAAGTAGCCAAGACCTAACCAAACATAGTTTCTGTCCAAGAAGATCAAGATCGGATAGGGAAGGAGGAGGGGGAGTGAACCTTAGTGCTAGGAAGACGGCGAGGTAGAGTTGGGGAGCCCATGCTTGCTAGAGGAGATGACGATGAGGGCGGGCTCTTACCGTCGCCTGTGCCCCATGGTTGCCGACGACCCAAGCGCCGTCGCCATCACTGCCTCTCCGTCCTGGTTCCACGGGGAACCGTAGGCAAGGCCTGCAGCCGTCGCGAAGCGTGAGAAAGCGTTGCAGCTGGGGGAGAGGAGGAGGAAGAAGTGCGGACGGTGGTGGCGTAGGCAAGGCTGGCCAGCGCCGCCGGGGGAGAGGAAGCGCCTCAGCTAGGGGTAAGGCTGGATAACGAGCCGGTTCGGCTCGTTTGGGCTCGGCTCGTTCTGGCTCGTTAAGATAACGAGCTAGCTCGGCTTGGCTCGTTATCCTAACGAGCCAGAAAGCCAGCTCGGCTCGGCTCGTTAAAAGCTCAAGCTGGCTCGTTAAGCTCGCGAGCCAGGTATAAAAAATACACAAAATATAATATTTGCATTTATCTAAAGTTTGAGAATAATAATAATACAAAAGAAATGCATCTAGACCAGTACCAGTCAATTTATAGGGTCTAGACCAGTTACCAGTCAATTGTAAAGTGCAAGATATGAAGTAATACAAAAACTAATACAAGTTTTGATACTTTTTTTTCCTGAAAGCTTGGCTCGTTTAGCTCGCGAGCGGCTCGTGAGCTGGCTCGAGTTGGCTCGTTATAGCTAACGAGCTAAAATCTTGGCTCGGCTCGGCTCGTTATCATAATGAGCCGAGCCGAGCCGAGTCGAGCCAGCCACGAGCCGAGCGAGCTAACGAGCTTCGAGTTTTTCGTCCAGCCTTAGCTAGGGGAGAGGAGGAGGACGCAATACGGACGGAGATGGCGAGGCGCAGTGCCGTGTGATTTCTTTTCTTTTTTCTTTTTTGGCGGAGAGAGCGAGAGGTAACCGGCGCAAGGCCGTAATTAATCGGGAGAGCCCAAATCGACGCTCACACACGCACGAGCCCACGTGGATGCTTAGGATTCGTGAACAGTAACTAAACATGAACCAAATCGACGCTCACACACGCACGAGCCCACGTGGATGCTCAGGATTCGTGAATAGTAACTAAACAGGAACCAAAATGCTCTGGTTACGCGGAATCTATGAGCTATATGGAGTAGTATATATATATATAAGTGGCACTCTCGAACGTCAGGTGCTGTGACCGAGTGACGGCAGGTCTCTAGTAGCTTCTTCATGGATGGTGGTGTGGCGTCGCTTTCGATCCCCATGCGCAGCCATGAACTCACATAAGTTACTTTACACCAACTTATCATTGCATAGATGCTTCTTATATACGCTCACAGTTTCATAAATATCAAGGTGTTCCAATTGTCTAGTATCACTACACCACAACACCACATCACCGTCAGACATCTGACGCTAAAAATTATTATCATCGATAGACGATCTGTCGCTAAAGATAACTCACGGATGATCTGTCGCTAATTCCTCATTTAAAGATTCATTGTCTGTCGTTATAGGTAATCATATTTAACGTTGAAATGTCTGTCGCTAAAAATAGGTGTACCGTCGATCTATCTGTCGCTAAAAAGAAGTGGCCCCCACCTAGCTCGCACACCCGGCTTACATTGAACTCGCGCGCCCGCTTACATTGAGTTTTTTTGGAACACTTACATTGAGTTCGCGCGCAAAATTTTTGCCTAGCCCACAAATACAGTGAGAAACCCTAGACCATTTTCTTCTCCCAGATCCAAAATTCAGGCATCGCCGCCTTTTTCCCTCTCCCCTTGCTCTCCCAAATCCCGCTAGCCCCAAAGCTCCCGCCCGCTCGGCCCCTTTCCCTCCCTAAAGCTGTTGCGCCCGACGCCCTCTGGTCCCTCCCAAATCTGGCCTGCCCCAAGAGCACATTGTGTCCATATTAATTCTTTTAGAGGCCAAGTAGTATGCTAGGAAGAATTTAGGCTTGTGTTTTTTTTCTAATGAATCAAGTTAACCATAAGGTGTGTAATGCTGAGTGATAGTGCAACTCTACATGAGTTCTACAACTTTGTTGTTGATAATTTTTTAATTTAAAATCAAATAGTGCATAAATGTTTATTCTTAAACAGTTTTTTTAACAGGGCACTTAAGAAATAAATAAATAAATAAACTGATTTGGAAATACTCGTATGGCCTTTCTTACCACACAGTGTAGCCGCACAGGCCATGCAGTCGACCAACCTAGGCCTAGGCCGAGAATGCCCCTTGGGCAAGCTTCTCCCGTAGGCCCGTTTAGTGCGCAGCTCATCGCAGCCATCAATCCTAATCGGACGACCAGTCTTCTTTCTCCGGTTGATACAAAACCGGCTGCCCTCAAAATCCTGAGGCTTTTACATGTGTACCCTTAAAAAAGATGCCACACTCCTGCGTACCCCTCAAAAGTTGGTCGTCACCTACATGCCCTCGCTCGAACTTTTCTTTTCCCTCACGCCATTCCGTCGGCATTCTGTTAGGTTTTGGCCATTTGGCGGCTCTGACATGTGGGACCGGGCTAGAAAAATACCCTCCTTGCCCTCTGGGTCACTGACATATTGGGCCGCATCTCCTTCAGTCTCACCCGAGCCTCTCTCTCAGTCTCTCCTCATTCTGGTTCCTCACTCTCTCACCCGAGCGCGGGAGGACGCGGCGGCGAACCCTAGCGGCGGTGGATCTGGAGACGGCGGCAGTCGGTGTTGGCGGCCCGCCCTCGAAATCCTAGCCCCGTGGAGCAAGACGGTCGGGCGGAGCAGGCATGCCGTGGAACGGACCCGGCGAGAGGCCGGATTGGTTCCGGGAAGAGTGAGTACCGCTCCTCCTCCCTCCTTGACTTCGCCCCTCCTTGTATTGATGTTGATTGCATTAGTGTATTGCGCTACCGAATCGTGTTTAGGGTTTATTGATTGCGTGCTTGTTCATCTGTAGGATGGACCCAAATAGTAGTTACAACCTAGAAATGCGGATTGTTGGTCCCAATTGTCGTGCAAAGTGGTTTTCTGTGAATGAAGTGGTGGATGCAGACAGAACTTTGTTAACTGGGCTTATGGAAGATTTGGTTGACAAGTATCCTCCTAGCTATGGTGATGTAGCCACATTGTTTTACTGGTGCATGCATAGTAAAGTTCACATACCTGTGTGCAATGACCAAGAGATGCTAGCAATGTTTGAAAAAAATAGGGCAACCAGAACATACTTGTTGACTGTTGCATATCATAGTCCTGGTACTCAGCCTGTGCTTCCTGATTGGGAGTCTGGTAGGCCAAGGAAATCTGTTGAGCCCCCATTCACTCCTTCAGTTGTTTCTCCAAGCATAGCAGAACCAAGCCAGCTATCTATGTCTCAGCCACCCAAAGCAAGCCAACCTGAGTTCCTGGCTAACCTAAATCCAATGAATGAGCACATGGGGATTGATGATGAAGGCTTGTATATTGATCTTGGTCCCAACCACCCTCCACCTCCTCCTACCAGTTCTCAGAGCCAAGGGGGAGTAAAGAAAGGAAAGAAGAAATAGATGAATCCTCTGATGAGGAAGTTGCTGATAGGGATGATGAAACCAGTGACGAGGAAGATGAGGAAGTAGAAATAGATGAATCCTCTGATGAGGAAGTTGCTGATAGGGAGCCTAAGCAATTTCAATTTCCTAATGTTGAATATGACAAAGATGACCCTCCTATGACAGTGGGAACTATCTACCCAGATATGGCTTCTTTTAAGATTACTTTAGATAGTCATGCTGTTAAACATGTGTTCAACTATGAAATTGACAAGAGTGATACAGGGAGGTATACGGTGCACTGTTCTCTGAGGAATGAGGGATGCCCGTGGAGACTGCATGCCTCAACTTCAGCTGATGGACGTGGCATTCAGGTGATGTGTTAGTTCAATTTGTGGTATTGACTGCTACCTGTTTCCTTGCATGTATCTAGCTGCTAACATGTGTTTCTTTTCAACTTTTTTCCCAGGTGAAGGTGAACCCACATGAGCATGGAAATGGCTGCCAGAGCACTAGGAGACAAGGATCATGTGTTGGACTTAGTCAGTTTTGGGTGTGCAGCAAGGTAATTGATTGGTTGAAAGAGTATGAAAATGTTGGTGCAAAAGAGCTGTAAAGGAGGCTGAAGGCTCTGTACAAGGTTTAGATCAGCTACAGGAAAGTGTACAAAGATAAATACCTTACAATGGATCAACTTTATGGGCCTTGGGGCAAGAGTTTCCACAATTTGTTTAGGTTTAAGGCCCAGTTAGAACAATCTAGTCCTAGTTCAATTCTTATCATTGATCATCACACCATCAATAATAAGGTCAGGTTTAACAGACTATTTTTTGCTCTGAAAGCATGTGTTGATGGATTTCTTAGGGGATATAGACCATATCTTGCAGTAGATAGTACCTTTTTGATAGGGAGATTTAGGGGACAGTTGTGTGTTGCATGTGCAGTAGATGCCCACAACTGGATGTATCCAGTTGCTATTGGTGTGATTGACTCTGAAACCAATAAAAATTGGATCTGGTTCATGAAGAGATTGAAGGAGGCAATAGGCACTCTAGAAGGCATGACATTCCATACAGACTGTGGGCAGGCACTAATGAATGGAGTCAGTCAAGTTTTTCCAACAACTTAACATAGAGAATGTATGTATCACTTAGTACATAATTTCAAGAAGAGGTATAGTGGTAGAGTGTTTGATGATCACTTATGGGCTTCCTCATATTTATGGAGCCCATACATGTTTAAGAAGCATTATGAAGCAATGGCTGCAGCCAAACCAGAAGCAATCAAGTACTTGCAAGAGAATCACAAGAAGCTTTAGACCAGGAGCCAGTACACCACACTGTCAAAGATTGACTATGTGATAAATAATTTGGCTGAGTCCACGGAATGGCGTGAGGGAAAAGAAAAGTTCGAACGAGAGCATATAAGTAACGACCGATTTTTGAGGAGTACGCAGGAGTATGATATCTTTTTTTAAGGGTACGTAAGTACCTCCAAAATCCTAGAGTATTTCCTTCTCCATCAGCTTTTCACGCACGCAGCAGCTAGATGCGGCAACGACGACGCCGAGCGCGGAGAAGGAATGGCGCCACCTCGGGGTCCCTCGCCGTCTGGCATCCCTCCTCCGAGTGCTGCCGCCTCGCGTTGCTCCGCCTGCGCGCCGGCCGGGTCGCCATTGCGGCGCCATCGCGACCCCCGCGCCCCCCCCCGGCACTCTCCGCAGCAGCGGTCCCAGGGCGCCCCGCATCCGTGGCCATCCACCGCGGAGGTGCGCGGCACCATCGAGCGGCCTCTGGGCCAGCGCCCTTAGCTAGAGGTGAGCACGCACCGGAGAACAGTGACGGCGGCGACGCAGCTCCCTTCGGTGGCCGCCGGCGACTTTGCGCAGGGCTGTAGGGCCAAGGGCGAGCACGACGATGTCTTACGGTGAGTGAAAAGAGCTTATCTTTCATCCTAGGATTAGAATTTTGACGGGATTTGGTGAAGCTTATGGACTGTTTGGGGATTTTCAACATCTAGGGTTCGGATTGAACTGATTTGGGGGGAAAACGCGACTTAGGGAAAACTAGGCTTATTAGATGTTTGCTTTGGCTTTACTTGACATTCAACTAGACAGGTGGAACCAAAATCCTCTCTATACACTATAAGTAAGCAGTAGCAATTATATTAGAATATTTGTAGTAGATGAAATATGTGAACTAAAGTTCAGAACTAACTGTTATTTGTAGTAGATGACTATTTAACTGCAGTAGGAGGAAAAACTCATATTGTACACATTGTTATGTTCAGACATAGAGTCTCCACAACACAACCTAGGTGGTATTTGTAAGCTAGAAGGAAGATATGGGACAATGGCAAATTGTGCTGTATGCTTGGCTTACTTGTACTAGAAGGTGCTTTTTGTTTGTATTTTCTCTACTAGCTATTTCTGGTGAGCTTCTCTTTCAGTAGCGGAATTATCTTTCAACCTGCAGGTTTATTTTTGGAGCTCAATGAGGACGTGTGTTCAGAGTTAAACTGCAGCAGCTCGTTCAGCTTTCAGGTTCAGAACTACTGTTATTTTTTCTTTTTTTTGGTTGGTTTGGTCCCTACGGCAGTTCATGTAGCTGTTATGGTCACCAGAAAAAAAAAATATCAATAATTTTTCATTCTCTAATACATGAGTACATGTCTGGGAAGGAACCATAGAGAAATAATCAACAAACAGAGGCAGCATAGGTCCATACACAAATATGCTTATCCTAGGCTGATTGAATTGTACTCTAAATTATAAAAGTGGAAATGACTTATGTTTGTTATCTTCTTTGGTTGCAGGATGAGTGGAATATGTAGTATCACATATATAAGTAGAAAAATTCACAATGATGGATGTGCATAATGAATATATTTTGCTAATTGCCTTATACTAAAATCAGAATGCACTCGTACTTGGTTCTTATTTTGAATAATATATCTATGCTCCTTTATCCATTTTACTGAACTGAAGACCAAAGGTAATTATATATGTACTGCCAGATGAATTTAAGCTGTTTAGGCCGTGTTGTTCTCTCCAAGCTGTTGTTCGGTGCAAACCAGCAGCTGCAGCTTGAGCTGCTCTTGATTTCTTGGTTGTGCTGGGTCTCTGACTCTATTGCAGTAGCAAACGGCAGCAGCTGTTCTCGTTTTTTCTGTCGATAGCTTTGCAGCTTCCTCTCTAGTACGTGCCTGACTGTTGCTCCGAATTTGTTTCTGTGCAGCAGGTCAGCCCATCGGCAGTGAGCACAAAATTGTTCCAGCTGGCAGCCTTGATATTCATATCAACAACAGAAGCTATTCTTTAATAACAACAGCTGTAGCTGTCTGCTTTCTCGACCGTGATCAGCTTTGCAACTACAGAGTTTGGCTCTATTCTTAAATTTGCAAAACTGCAGCACATTACTTCCAGCAACTCGGTTATCTTATTTGGAATGCAACAGTGAAGGTAATTGTCACTTGCAGGCAACTTTCATCCTGCTATCAGTTTAGTTTAAAACCTTTAACTTGGATTAGTTGTTTGCTTGCCTTGGTTCCGAGTTATTTTGCCTGCCTTGGTTTTCAGATTGGTAGCAGTAGTAGCAGCCTGTTGTATTCCTCTCTAATGAGAATCAGCAGCTGCTACAATTCGTTCTTGTTATCAGTTCTCTGAAGTCTGATTAACAGCTTGACAACTAAAGACTGCAGGTTTTTATTAACTAGTGCAGCAGTAGCTCGTGCTTTTCGCTGGTAGTTTTTCTCACTGCAATTCAAATACATGGCAGCAGTAGTAGCTTGGGACTAATTCCATTCCTATGCAGTATGTCGCTTTCAAGCATTTGTGATTCAACTGTTCAAACCATCAGTTGCTAATCACTGAAAACATTAGTTTGATTCTCTTTGGTTGGTCAACGCATAGGAATTCACGTGGAAGATGCAATCACTACATTGAGTAGTGGCACACTTTTTGGTACACCGTACACAGGAGTTGCAGCATGTGTCAAAACTGTTTATTTTGATTTTGAGAAAAATACTACTTTGAGTAGTGGCACACTTTCTGGTACACCGCACACAGAGGAGCAGGGTGTTCCATCTCTATCGCACTTGGCTTCCACATTTATTCTTCTATGTATAGTTGTTGCTTTCTACTTGTGATGCTTGCTCGGCCTTGAACTCGAAATAATGTCAGAACTTCTATTCTAGCATGATAGTATCCTAAGTTTGTCGTCTTTGCGCATCAAAGCATGAGCTTTTTTTTATATGGTCACATATGCAAAGCCATGCCATTTTTTTATAAAAAATGTAGAGGTGTTGTGGCCAAGTGGCAATGCAAATGCTAGTTGTCAGTTGCTGATCTTATTTCTAATTGCTCTCTGTTATGAAATTTTGTAGTGTGAACAAATATAATCTGAAATCTGCTCGCTACGAAGACTCATGGATAAGACATGGATTAAAGATGTGCACTCATGTAACTCTTTTGGTGCTTCACTTTGCTGGATGATGTACACAAGCATATGGTGTACAAGACAAATTGGATGTAACATGTATTGACCTCAATCTATGTAATATATATATATATATATATATGTGTGTGTGTGTGTGTGTGTGTGTGTGTGTACCTTCATGTGACATGTGGACACTATATTAAGCTTGAATCTTGAATCTAGGTATGATATGTGATATGTGCTACATGTTTTCTCATTGTATTTTTTTTTGTATATTTATATTGTCCTGTTGAACCATCTGTCGCTATAAATATATGGGCTATTGGATGTTCTGTCGGTATATGCTTGGTAACAGAGCATCTATCGCTAAAAACTAGCAATGGACTATCTGTCGCTATAAATATTCAGGCAGTAGACTGGCTATCGCTAAAAGTATTGTCTGACGTTAAAGATTTTTAACGATAGGACTTACACCGTCTGCAGAAGTCTGTTGCTATAACTTTTTAGCGTCATATTATCTATCGCTGTAGCCGCTTTTAGCGTTAGACCATCCATCGCTAATCTTGATGTTGTGGTGTAGTGTATTGAAAGTTTCAATGGTCATGATGATTCAGCATATAAGCTGCGTGATTAAGAAAACTTCTACCTCTAACCAGACATGTCCCAGTACACAGATGTCAAATGCCATTTGATAACGGTTCTGGTTTATGTATGCTATTACATATGTTGAACAGTAACTAAGATATTAAATTATCCTACTAAAATAGTTTAGAGTGGTTTTGATAAAAGTTTTGGCTGATGAGGCATGTGGGCCCCACAAATCTTTAGTTTTAAAGTCATGCCTTTTATTGAATATTTGTGCTCCTAAATGATCTCAAATAAAAAAAAACTAGAAAGTTTTATATCTCTTTTAAGTACTATAAATTTGGTATAGAGTGTTTCTCCATCCGAGTATATTTGAAAATTTTAAAATTTTGAATGCAATAACCAAAAAGCTTAAAACAATTACCTGGGCGTCTAAATAACCTCAAATAAAAGGATTTTCAACCGTAAAGTTACAAATCACCCTTCCCCTTTGATCTTGTTGTTTGTATTGTACTAATAAATTGAACACATGTCAAAGAAAGGCGAACAATCATTAAGGCCTTGTTCGTTTGCGGAGGATCCAATCCAGGAGCAAACTCATTCTGGGCCAGGAATGAGTGAATGCGTCACTGTCACTCATTCCAGCTCAGGATTAATTCCAGAGGGTCGGAGGTCCGGTTTCGTTCCGGGTCACGTAGACAAGAAAAAGAGAAGCAAGTTTTTGTTCCGGGTCCGTTTTCATTCCGGGTCGGCATAAAACGAACGCACATTTTAATTCTCATCCGGATTAAAAACATGCCGCAACAATCCACCCGGAATGTGCCAATCCGATGGAAACGAACAAGGCCTAAGCAGTTGCCCTTCTCCGGCCCGGGAAAAGCTACAAACTCATTATAAACTAGGGGCTTTTTTTATTCGTGATCGCTACTATTGTATTGTATACTGTAGGTGAAGCTACTGCTTCTACGACTGCTCCGCTTCCTCGTCTTGTTTCTACTTTGCTCGTTTGCGGGAAGGCTTAGAGTCCTTTTTCGCTAGATACAAATTTGTTGGGCTCTACGATTTTGATATAGTATTTACTAGCAAATATGTCCGTGCCTTGCGATGGGAGAAAGAAAAACCTAAAACCCAACTGTTGCTGCTTACACATCTGCCTTATTCCCCCTCTGCCACTGGCTGAGCACAGCTACCATAATTATCACTCGTCACGAGCGCAGCCGCTGGCTCGGATTAATCCATTTGTCTAGGTTGCACCGGTGTTTCTAGTAGTGCATTGAGGAGCGCTCGTAGGTGCTCATGGGCGGCGCCTAGAAGATGTGGGCCATCTCCTTTGTGAGCACTTTCCAGCATGGCGAGGAGCCGTCGTCCTCGCTTCCCTTCATTTGTCACATAGGGCAGTCCCAACGATGTATTGATGATGGTTTCTATCCTCGTTAAATGACTTGCTATGTAAGTAAAACGTTGACATGGCAACGTAATTAATGAAGAAAGAGAGTAAAAATCATAGAAATGGTTTCCTCGTGAAGAAATCAGGTCTACTCTTGACCCAATGCACCAAGAAACCATGAAATCGCCATTGGGAAGAAACCACTAGTTTTTAGGGAGCTCGTATCGCACTCCCATTAGAGGAAGAAGATAGAGTTGGGAGAGAGAGAGAAAATAATTATTACTCATAGAAACCATGGATTGGAAAGCAGTACTTATTTGGTGCGGCATCCTATATTATACTCCCTCCATCCTAAATTGTAAGACGTTTGACTTTTTTGACCCCAAGTTTGACTACTCGTCTTATTTAAAAAATTTGTGTAAATATAGTCAAATTTAAGTCATTCTTGAAGATTTTTTATTAATAAACCAAACCACGACGAAAGAAGTGATATTTTACACAAATTTTTGAATAAGACGAGTGGTCAAACTTGGTGTTAAAAAAGTCAAACGTCTTACAATTTAGAATGGATTGAGTAGAAATTATTAGTTTTTTTCATTGGGACTACCTTAGGTCCGTTTGGATTGTAGTAGCTTCTAGAAGCTGGCTTCTAGAAGCCAACCAAATATCCAAAAAGGCATGACTTTTGTTTAGCTTTTATAATCTAAAGAGCCCAAGATTATACAATCAGGTAAGCTAGAGGAAACCAGCTTCTAGAATCTGGATATCAAAATACAAATATGTCCTTCACTTTTTCTCCCTCTGTGGAGATATCCCCTTGTGTGAGGGTATTATGGTCATTTTATTTTTAAAAGCAGCATGCTCTAGCTTTTACAATCTATGGACCAAACATCCTCACAAAACCAGCTTCAATATTCTAGCTTTCAACAATCTAGCTTACAAAATCTGGCTTCCACAATCTATATATTGTATCGAAACATAGTCTTAGGCTTTCGGGCTAGGTGAGGCTGCACTAATCTCCATCAAGGGTACCAGTCGTTGCTTCTCCAACATTAACATCACCCAAAAGACTGCAAGAAGGCTCGTATTTTTTTAGTACAAACGAAATTGTTTTGATTTTTTTTTGATACATGTGGATTTGGATAGGCGTCTAATTCATGCGAGAGTGGAGAAGGCAAAAATAAACCATAGTTAAGTATTCTATCAATTTTCGGTGTCATTTCTAATTTTAAATCTCGTGTCCGAACTACTCTTGAGTTGAGTTAGACCTTAGTGTCGAGATCTGGAAATTTCTCTTTAATAAGTAACGGGACGTACTTTTTAAAACCCACCTAGAAAGCCGAACAGCAGGAGAGAGCGTCTCCTTTCTTATGCCAACGGCCTTGATGCTATCTCTATCTTGTCCCTAAAATAAATCAAATACACCAGCACAACTTCCCAATCGGAGCAGCCCAGCTCTAATTTCCCGTCACGCCAAATTCCCATCCAAGAAGCATGGCAGCATAAAGTTTGCTCATCTCGTTCCTATTCTGCTCTCTCCACCAAGCAATAAGCAGTGGCTGGCCTGGCCTGGCCGTCCCCCTCCCCTTCCTCACGTGCAAACAGGCAGCACATCTCCTTCCCCTTGCTGACACCAAGCACCATAAGAACCAGCCCATCCCAGAACCCCCTCTCTTATTCGATACAAGTGAAGCAGCAAATCGCAAAGAGCAGTTGCAGACCACCTCGCACGAAGCATCGGCTCCAGCTGCATCTCTCTAATTCCCTCTGTCAATTATTCAGCCAGGTCTTCCATCCTGTCGGCGGCTACTGCAGGTGCAGCACGCCAATGCAAGGGCCTTGAAAGCCATCCAAAAAGCTCGCCGGGTAGCAGCGCCTGGCCGGACCTCCCCATCGGCATCTTCAGTGCTAGGTCAGGCTCCGCGCCCTCACGACGCGATCTGGGGCGTGTGCATGAGCCGGGTGGAGCATCGTGCCGGCGCTGCGTCGACCTGCAGCCCTGCAAAGCTACTCCCCTTCTCGTCTTCCCTCTCTGTACCACGTTGAGGACTGATGCGCCTTGGCCAAAACTGGCGAACATGGAGGGGAGTCGCAACTCGCAACAGGCGACGCGCATGCAGGGAGGGGGCGCCTTCTCCTAAATTGTTTCTGCTATCTACCGAGTCCTGGCAGGCCACGGGGAATAATATATTCCTAATTCCATCGGCGTTCCGTGGCACGCGGCTGTACTGGAGTTTCTCAATTTCTAAAGCTCGTCATTATTTTGAATCTAAGTCGGTTCACAAGATTTTTCTATTTTACCTATACTATTATTTCCTCTGAATCGGAAACCGCTAAAAATAGAGAGAGAGAAAAACAGTTGCAAAACATGAATAAAAAACAATCACGTACGGTGGGAGAAAAGCCGGGAAAAAACCGTTTCAAGCAAAAATAGTTTGGAAAACAAAAAGAGCTGGAACAGAAGCAACAGGAAGAGGAAGAGGAAGAGGAAGGAAATTGGCTGCATTGTTAGGAATAGATGCACGAATGTGATGTATGACACTGAACATGTAATATTTCCCTATTAGGTATCACTTTTATTGGACTTGTATATTGGATGAGGCTTGGTGCTGTATGGATACTTTTGCTACACTTTTATTTGATGTGATATTATATATCTATATTTGCATGCTGTGGTGTGGAATCAGATGTAACAAGTTGTGTAATGATGCTACCAATTTAAAAAAAAATAGGGGTAAAATCACAATGTATTCAGATAAGTAGGGGCAATTTTGCATGGGCAAACTTGTCCTTATTGAGCCTATTTGACATCGTTACCTGCTGTTCACGAAGTAGGGGTAAACTTAAGCTTTGTTTTTAAAAAAACAGGAGTAAAATCAGAACGATGACAAAAGCAGGGGTAAAATCACAATTGGACGTCAAAGTAAGGGCAAGAACACAATAGCCCAAAATAAACATGGCAAAAGAGGATTACCGGACAAAAACCAGAATCCGAACAGAGATCGGAGTTGGACGAAAAAAATTGTGACAGAAATTTTATCTGTTTATTATTAGATATAGATAATATATGTAGGATAGCTAATTGGGTTGTTTGGCACGGCTTCTCTTGAGAGGCTCCTCTGGAGGAACCAGAGCAAGCTCCTCTACTTTTTACTGAAAAATGGTTCCTCTACGATAGTGTTTGGCAGGGCTCATCCGCAGGAGCCTGAGCCGGAGCCGGAGCCGGAGAGAAGCTCTACCAAACGGGCCCTAAGAATCCTAATCCTAATCCTAATCCAAATAGATTTCTTTTATTTTTGATAATCTAAATAGGAATCCCCCTTTGATTTTCGTTAATCCGAATAGGAATGCTAATCCAAGTCTTATTTTGTTTGAGGACCAGCTCTTTTTGTTTTCCAAACTATTTTTGCTTGAAACGGTTTTTTCCTGGCTTTTCTCCCACCGTACGTGATTGTTTTTTATTCATGTTTTGCAACTGTTTTTTTTCTCATCCAATATACAAGTCCAATAAAAACGGTAGCTAATAGCGAGATATTACATGTTCAGTGTCATACATCATATTCATGCATCTATTCCTAACAATATAGCCAACCTCCCTTTTCTTCCTCTTCCTGTTCATTCTGTTCCAGGCCCTTCTGTTCCTTCTGTTCCAGGTCCTACACTTCCTCTTCCTCTTCCCCTTCCCATTCCTCTTGCACTTGCACTTGCACTTCACATGAATGGAGAAGAATGGTTTAGTACACAAGTTGACTCAATAAGCATGAGTAAAGAAGAAAAAAAATACAAATGAGCATGACTCACATTGATGCTTGTGAAGATGATGGCCATGTTCGTTTGTCTTATAATCCGTATTTTTTGGCTTATCTTTTCAGCCGAAACAATATTTTCTCTCAAAACAAATCAGCCGGAACAGTATTTCAGCTTGTTTTTTTAACGAAGCGAACGTGGCCGATTCATTTTGAGAAGATGAGTGGTTCCTCTTTTGACTAGCAGTTGGACCTTCTTGACAATGCTTGGCTATACGGCCTAGTTCATTACATTCAGAACATGGTCTTCTTTTTCTTACTGGTGGTGGCCTCATTATAGGACTTGATCCTAGAATTTCTTGGTCTTCCTAGTTTTTTTCTCATTTTAGGCTTCTTGATTTTATAGCCCAAATCAACATGTGGCCAATTATCTTTGGATGTCATTGGATTAAAAAAACATACATATGCCTTTTTTAACCGATCACCGAGAAGTATTCATGCACAAAGTCATCCATAAGTACCTATCTACTAATTTTAGAAATGAAAGCTAAAGCATGGGCGCAGGGTGTACAAGTACATGTTTTTTTTGTCCTAAGTTGATTGCGTACCTGAATCTGTTCACAGTTACTTCAGCTGTTCCAGCCTGTAACACCTCGGGTGTTTAAAATACTAAAACCTGACATGTCATCATATGCATTGCAAAGCATTTGGCATTTGGTAAAAACTTTGAGATGCATACACTAAAACAAGTTTATATTCATGTGGTATGTGTTGAATTGTATTGGTTGACTCTAGTTCAAAGTTTGTTTGGATTTTGAATTTTTCGAGAAAACCCCGCTTTTCAGCATTTAAATCCTACCCTGAAAATCCATTTCAAAATCTAAGCATAATTTGGGGTTGATCCCAAAAGCAAAAGTGTAGAGCTTGGCAAGTTATGCAAAGTTTGTTTTTGGAGATTTTTGAGTTGTTATGAAAATTTGAGAGTAATTTGTGAATTTTGGCGTATGACAATTTTGTAATTTCTGTGAACAGTGTTCACCGTCTAAGCTACATTGCCGTCGGACCTTCTTCGGCGTTCCAGGCGCATCGTGGCCGTCCTTGATGTCGCGCTGGCACGGAAACGGCTTCGTCGTGGCTTCCTTGAGCTTCTGCGCCGCGCTATAAGTACCAAGATGTCGTCATCGTCGTTTTTCTTCTTCCTTTGTTTTCACCACCGCCGTTGTCATCGCTCCAACAAGCTCGCGATCGTCTCCCCGGTCATTGTTGCCATCTCGGTAAAGGCCGTCCTAGTCTCGTCTTTTCCTTACGAATCCAACCCACCTAACATTGGTCGCCTGAAATTGCCGAGAACTCGCTGTCCACGTTTTTCTTCCTCGAGGTCAGCAACTTCACCGCTGCGGGTGTGTCATCGTAGCCAGAGTCCTTCGGTGAGCCATTGTTTGTAATCAGTGTACTTACAGCTTCGTTTCGATGCTGTAGTACTTAGTCAGTTGTTGTTTACTCATTTTGATCACTGCAGTCGCCGGTTCTCCCTCACCGACGATCTTTGCTCCGCATAGTTTACCGTAGTGGTCGGATAGTTCACCGTAGTGGTCGGATAGTTCACCGTAGTGGTCGGATAGTTCACCGTAGTGGTCGGATAGTTCACCATAGTGGTCGGATAGTTCACCATAGTGGTCGGAGAGTTCACCAAGTGATCGGTCTTTGGCGTGGTCACATCGCGCCACGAATATGGTTTGGTTAGTTTGGTTTGTAATCTGATCAAGGGAAGGAAAAATTGTATCCAATTTATTAATTTTTGCATCCATCATCGAGCATCATGTTTCATATTCCGCATCATGTTAAACATGGCAATGTTACTACGTGTAGTAAACGAAGGTGAACACGTGGTAGTTAATCAAGTTGCGGAGGAGGTTGATCTGTCTGTTGAGGTCGGATCGAAGACTTGTGAAACGTCGCAGGAGCCGGACTTTTCCGTCAACGAAGGCAAGCCCCGGATGCATACAACCCTACCTTGTGTTTTACAAATTAATTTCGCTTTTGCTTTCCGTTACTGCATTAAGTGATTAAGAGTTAAGTAAGAGCCTAATTGGTGCATTACCACCCTTGTTATTCCATATTTACCATATTACCAGTTTTGAACTCGTATATGCCTAGTTTTGCTTAGCTATGCGTAGAACGATGAAGTCGGTGACTACCTGCCACCTGCAAGTTTTAAATGGAATATTGGTTAATTATGTTAGCATGTGATATGGGAATGTGGAGTAATAAATCTAGACCGGGCGGACTCGGTGTGTGAGCCACAAGACATGGAGGTCTTGTGAGCGGGATCTTTCCGCCTGTGTCGATTAAGGCACGTCCGTTGTTGAATTGCATGAGGTGAGAATTTGTAGTACTAACCACATACTCCGGTAAGCCTGAACTTGGCAATTCTATTACGAGAATGGCTACTCACGCACTGGGAGTGGAGAGATGGCGGGAATAGCGTGTACCCACGTGGCAATAAATTTGGATTGGTGGAGTAATCTTGTATTCTCGGGTGGCGCGGACCCGTTCTTGTTTTAGAGGATCCGAGAATAGGTTGGTATATGTAGGTCGAGGGACCCGCATATGTCGTGGTGGTCTGGAATCCCATTTGGGTTTATAATCGGTTCGAATCGTCGTTGCTCCTCGGTTATGGAGACTCAACTCACTTTATTCATCATCGTAGTAATTAATAAGCTGGAACTTGAGAATGGTTGATGAAGGTGTTGGATATGAAGTTTCATGATCTCATTACGGATCGTGTCATCTTTGTATATGATTTTATGAAGTTTAAACTGTTGAAACAAAGAATTTTGTCAAAGAGCTTTTACATAAAATAACTTTGATTATTGCTAAAACCATACCTTGAATCCTCGAGCTCGCATTCACGAGTTATCAGTTCTTATTTCGGTTAAGTCTTGTTGAGTACTTTTGTACTCGGGGTTCGTTGACCCTTGTTGTGTGTGAGCCTCATGAGCAGATCTGTTTTGGATCGTCTTTGCATGATGATTGTACCTTGTGATGGCGTTGAGAAGTAATTGTGTGGCCCTTAGGCGAGGGGCAGCCTCATTGTGTGTTTTGTATTATATTATAATACCGCTCCACTACTTTGGTTTGTATTAATATCGAACTTAGTTATACGGTTTGAAACAAATGGTTTGTAAACTATGTTATTGTAAGTCTTCCACTACTTTTACTCGATGTATTTATTTGAATAAGCTGTTGTATCTGCAATGACTACGTAACGTGATCCCGCTTTCGGAAATCGTGGATGATTCGGGGTTCCCGAGGACACCCGACAGACTTCTTAAGTTACCGAGGAACATATGCATTGTTGTTAAAGGTCTTTGGACGGTGACAAATGTATGTGGGTCCTATAATTTAGGAGGTTACGCCACAGAATGGTATCGAGCATTCGTTACAAAGTTTTTGTGGTATTGGTTTACTGAAAACTTCAAAATGATTTGGGATGACTAAATTTAACTTGATTAATTTGGTCCAAATTGCTTCCGACTTGTCTTATTTCTTTCTCACCATTCCTTAATTGATTAAAAGGGTCTTGTGTGGTGGAGTAGTAATTTTACTATGCCCTATATAAAAAATAAATAAATGTTGTTTATGTGCATTATAAACTTTGATGTTTTTGTTCGTAAGAACGATTCATACATCATGAATAATTCACTCGTTACTTCCTTCACCTCTTAGTCTGGAGTTGAGTAGTGAGTCCGGTTTGAGGAATGTAATCCATCATAGCTGCTCTTTAGACTTTGATCAAGTGGTCTTACTAGGATTAAATTGGTTTCTCTGAGTATGGCTCGTGCCAAGATGACACCAAGTAAGTCCACTTTGGACCCAAAGGAGTTCCTCGTCACCAACTTGCCCCTAGAAATGATGGTGCTAGCGATAGTGATTCTAGGCCCGATCCAAGCAGAGATACAAAGAATTTCTATAGAATTAGCACAAGCTACTAGAGATAGGGCTTTGGATGCTATACAGTAGGAGAATTACAGGATCAATTGAGGCGTCTCACCACGCGCACATGTGAGGCTGCGAAAGTATATTAGTTCATACGGTGGAGGGACGAAATGAGGCTTGGTAGAGAGGAAAATGTAGCTAGAGCTAGAACTCATGAGCTAGAGTTCTATGTAGAAGATTTAGAAGAACATAATACCTATCTACATGAGGAAGTGCATAGGCTTAGCAATCTCTCGAACCCGAATCATGAGCCTCAAGTCGATGCCATGGACCTGTGTGTCATCCTTGCCAATGATAGCGAATCGGAAGAGGAAGAAGAAGAAGAGATCTGAAGAATTAGTAATGATCAATGAAAGTGATGATGAAGGCGGTAATAATTCGGAATGGATACCGAGCCTGAAGTTTGAAGTAATCTGAGAAAAGAGTAGAGTTGTATAATAGTTAATTATGGTTAGGCTATGTATCTTGTTTTGGTACTTATAGGGTACGGTGTTTATAGTAGTAAACCCTATGTAATGTGTCCGGAGTAAGCTTTTGTGCAATCTAATAAAGGCTTGTGAATAAAGTTTGGTTTGTTATGAGCAGATGCGTTAAATGCGCTGTGAGGATCGCATATTCACGGTACTTCACAAGATGATGATGATATCCCCAACCCACCACCAATGCCGAACCAATCTGGTGATGCTATGCTATTTGCATTAGTCAATGTGACTGTGGAAAATTCTCGTTTGCTTCATGAGATGGCTCAAAGTAATCAGAATCGGATGCATGGAAACCGTGGCGCAATCATAACGGGCATGAGGCTACCTATGTGGATTTCACGGATACAAAACCCCGGTGTTTATCAAGGCGGATGAACCATTGGAGGTCGATGGACCTAGCTTAGGACCATGGAGCGAAATTTGATCTTATTCATCGCATAGAGTTTCAAAAACGGTGTTTTTGCTTGACAACTTAGAGGTGCTGTTGGTGCTTGGTATGCAAATCTGATGGCCATGCAACCCTTGAGCGTCCGTTAACGGACAGAATTCACACTTGCTTTGAGCCCATTATATCCCGGAAGGAGTGATGGCTATGAAGCTGGATGAATTCCTTACTTTGAGGCAAGGGATCAAAGCGGTTATGCAAAGTATGTGGGAAGATTCAATCATCTATCGCAAAGTATGCATCCGAACATGTCAATACGGATGCCAAGAAAAGAAATGGTTCATGAGAGGTCCGAATACCAAGCTGCAGACAATGATGACAGCCTGTACCAATATCACTTATCATGAGGTAGTAAATATTGCAATTGCTTTAGAGGCAAAGTATCGGCAGCATAAGGAGCTCAAGAAGAAAAAGAATGTGCCGTCTGGACCTTTTGGTGGAAACCAAAAGAGGCAGAGAGCGATTTATCATCCAATAAACCATTATCGTCCTCCTTATCGTCCACCGCAGTTCCAAGATGGGCAACAGTCAAATGTCCGTCATGCTATAACCTATCCGAACTCACAGTCAACCAATGCTCCTAGTGGTAATGCTCCAACGTCACAGGGTCACAACTATCCGTGTTACAATTGTGGAAGGACTGGTCATTTCTCCAGGGAATGTCCATACCCTAGGCAGGCTAATCAAAATTATCAGAAGGCCCCTGCCAATCAACAACAGGGTCAGGCACCAAACAAGAACCACAATCAGAATGCTCAGAAGGGCAAAGATGAGAGGAAGACAGGACGGGTGTTCTATATTCAAGCTGGAGAAATTCCGGAGGGGGAGCCAGTGATGATGGGTATGTTTCCTGTTGCCAATCACCCTGTAGTTATACTTTTTGATTCTGGCGCATCGCATTCATTCATCAATAGAACATTTGTCGTGAAGCATGAAATTTCAATTGGGGCAACAAAGGAAAGTTTCTTTATACAGTCGCCCGGGGGACGTCTGTGTACTAAGGAAATGGTATACCATGTACCCGTAAACCTGGGTGGGCATATTTTTCCCACTACCATGATTATCCTTAAGGATCAGGATATAGATGTAATCTTGGGAATGAATTGGATGTATCAGCATAAGGCTATTATAGATGCTTTGAATAGGACTTTAAGAGTAAGTTTGCCTGATAGTAATTCTCAACTTCTCCTCCAACTTCCAACCTTAAAAAGATCAGTGGGCCAAGTTTGTGCAACTGCCGTCAAAGAGATTAGAGATATCCCGGTAGTACGTGAATTTCCTGATGTGTTTCCTGAAGATTTACCCGGTCTACCACCTGATAGGAATGTACAGTTTAACATAGAGTTACAACCTGGAACAGCTCTGATTTCTCAGAGAGCCTATAGAATGCCACCTAAGGAATTGGCTGAGTTGAAGGCTCAGTTACAAGAATTAATTGAGAAGGGGTTTATCCAACTTAGTTCCTCACCTTGGGGATGTCCGGCAATTTTTGTGAAAAAGAAAGATGAGACCCTGAGGTTATGTGTTGACTATCGTCCGTTGAATGAAGTGACCATCAAGAATAAGTATCCATTACCTCGGATAGATTTGCTTTTTGATTAGTTGGCCGGAGCCAAAGTTTTCTCCAAGATAGATTTGAGATCAGGGTATCATCAAATCAAGATAAAGCCTGAAGATATTCCCAAAACGACATTTACCACGAGATACGGATTATATGAATACTTGGTGATGTCTTTTGGTTTGACCAATGCTCCAGCTCATTTCATGTATTTGATGAACTCAGTATTCATGCCTAAGCTAGACAAGTCTGTAGTGGTATTTATAGATGATATACTAGTATATTCCAAGAATAAGACAGAACATGCAGAACACCTCAGAATTGTTCTGACTCGTTTGAGAGAACATCAATTGTATGCTAAGTTCAACAAGTGTGATTTTTGGCTTAAGGAAGTGCGATTTCTAGGACATGTCTTGTCAGAGGAAGGAGTTGTTGTTGATCCAAGCAAAGTAAAGGATGTGCTTGATTGGAAACCACCAACCATAGCTCATCAAGTTCGGAGTTTTCTGGGATTGGCGGGGTATTACCGTCGGTTTATTCTAGATTTCTCTAAAGTATCAATGTCCATAACTGAATTGTTGAAGAACCAAGTCAAGTTTGTCTGGTCATCAGATTGTGAAGAGGCTTTCCAGACTTTAAAAAGGTTGTTGACTACTGCACCAGTGTTAGCTCAACCTGATATCGAGAAGCCATTTGATGTTTATTGTGATGCTTCAGGTATTGGTATTGGATGTGTGTTGATGCAAGAAGGCCGAGTCATTGCCTATGCGTCTAGGCAACTTAAGCAAACATGAAGAACACTATCCTACTCATGATTTGGAGTTAGCGGTTTGTGGTTCATGCTCTAAAGATTTGGCGGCATTACACCTTGGTAATACGTGCCATATGTATCTGAACCACAAGAGCTTAAAGTATATCTTTACTCGGTCGAGTTGAACATGCGACAAAGAAGATGGTTAGAACTGATTAAGAATTATGATTTGGAAGTACATTATCACCTGGTAAAGCAAATGTAGTTGCGAGATGCTCTCGATCATAAAAGTTATTGTAATTGTCGGCGGTGAAAACAATGGGTTTGACTTTATGTCAAGAAATGGAAAAGTTGAATATAGAAGTAATTCAACAAGGAAGTTTGACCAACATAATTGTAGAAGCCACTATTCGAGATCAAGTTATTCTTTGCTTAGAAGGAAAACAAGGGTATAGCCCATATCAAGGAAAGAGTCAAGAATGGAAAAGCAGAATGCTTCAAACATAGATGATAAAGATGTGTTGTGGTTCAAGGATCGCTTTGGTGGTACCAAAGGTTCTGAGTTGCGACAATCAATTCTAGAGGAGGCACATGCTACTAGGTTATCTATCCATCCAAGGGAAGTAACAGGATGTACCATGACTTGAAGCAAAGATTACGGTGGACTAAAATGAAAATAGAGATTGCTAGATATATAGCAAAGTGTGATACTTGTCAAAAGGTGAAAGCTATACATTTGAGGTCTGCTTTGGTGAATTACAACCATTGCCTATTCCATCTTGGAAGTGGGAGGACATAAGTATGGATTTTATTGTTGGTCTACCCATGACATCAAAGGATTTGACTCAAGTATGGGTTATTGTAGATCGACTCACTAAGTCAAAGACATTTTCTTCCATCAAGACAATATATCCTACGATCCAATATGCCAAAATGTACTTAGCAAGAATCATGAGTTTGCATGGAGTACCCTGGACTATAGTGTCGAGATAGGGGTACAGTTTGTCTCGACTTTTGGAAACACTTACATGCTTCATTGGGTACTAAACTTCAGTATAGTATAGCTTATCATCCGCAGGTGATGGAATGATTTGAAAGAGTCAATCAAGTGCTTGAAGATATGTTAAGGTGTTGTGTCCTTAATTATTCCAACAAGTGGGATGAATGCTTACCTTTGGCCGAGTTCTCATATAACAATAGTTATCGGAAAGCATTAGAATGGCTCCATTTGAAGCACTCTATGGCCGTGAGGTGCGAGAACATGTTGAGTTGGTCGGAGTCCAGGAGAAAGAAGATTCTTTGGAGTTGACCTTGTGAAAGAAATGGAAGACAAGGTTAGGCAAATACAAAGTAATTTAAAAATAGCTCGATCCGCCAAAAAAGAGTTATGCGGATAGAGCAGCGAAGACCATTGGTATTCAACAAAGGAGATTTTGTGTATCTAAAAGTATCACCAATGAAGGAGTTAACGTTTTGGTGTTAAAGGAAAGTTGGCACCCGATACATTGGACCATATCAAATTTTGGAGAGGTTTGGAAAAGTGGCATATCGCTTGAAATTACCAGAACATTTATCATTTGTACATGATGTGTTCCATGTGTCTCGATTAAAGAAGTGCCTCCGAGTGCTGAAAGCGGAATGTTAAAGTTGAAGGAGTGGAACTTGAACCAGATCTCGACTTATTCAGAATATCCTATCCGAAAGTGTTGGATCGGAAAGATCGTGTTACTCGGAGGAGAACAATAAAGTTCTACAAGATACAATGGAATCAACATTGTAAGAAGAGGAAGCTACTTGGGAATCGGAAGATTACTTGTTAGAAAAGTTTCCGAGTTTCTAAGCGTCAATATAGAATAGAATAATGTTAGTTGAGCTCGGTTGCTTCAAATTGTGTTTTGTAAAAGAACCTCGGTTGTTTTATGGAAAAGTTCGGATGTTTTGGATTGACATATTTCCTTTTCCATTACTTACTCTATGGCTTTGAATCTCTCAAGAGAGATTTTTTAGGGGAAGGATTGTAACACCTCGGGTGTTTAAAATACTAAAAAACGACATGTCATCATATGCATTGCAAAGCATTTGGCATTTGGTGAAAACTTTGAGATGCATACACTAAAACAAGTTTATATTCATGTGGTATGTGTTGAATTGTATTGGTTGACTCTAGTTCAAAGTTTGTTTGGATTTTGAATTTTTCGAGAAAACCCCGCTTTTCAAACATTTAATACCCTGAAAATCCATTTCAAAATCTAAGCATAATTTGGGGTTGATCCCAAAAGCAAAAGTGTAGAGCTTGGCAAGTTATGCAAAGTTTGTTTTTGGAGATTTTTGAGTTGTTATGAAAATTTGAGAGTAATTTGTGAATTTTGGCGTATGGCAATTTTGTAATTTCGTGAAGCAGTGTTCACCGCCTAAGCTACATTGCCGTCGGACCTTCTTGGCGTCCAGAGCGTGTCATGGCCGTCCTTGATGTCGCTATTGGCACGCGAAGCGGCTCCGTCGTGGCTTCCTTGAGCTTCGCGCGCTTATAAGTACCAAGACGTCGTCATCATCGTTTTTTCTTCTTCCTTTGTTTTCACCACCGCCGTTGTCATCGCTCCAACAAGCTCTCGTGATCGTCTCCCAGTAGCTATTGCCATCTTGGTAAAGGACGTCCTAGCTCCGTCTTTTCCTTGCGAATCTAGCCAGCTAACATTGGTCGCCTGAAATTGCCGAGAACTCGCTGTCCACGTTTTTCTTCCTCGAGGTCAGCAACTTCACCGCTGCGGGCGTGTCATCGTGGCTAGAGTCCTTCCGTGAGCCGTTGTTTGTAATCAGTGTACTTACGGCTTCGTTTCGATGCTATAGTACTTAGTCAGTTGTTGTTTACTCTTTTGATCACTGCAGTCGCCGGTTCTCCCTCACCGACGATCTTTGCTCCGCATAGTTCACCGTAGTGGTCGGATAGTTCACCGTAGTGGTCGGATAGTTCACCGTAGTGGTCGGATAGTTCACCGTAGTGGTCGGATAGTTCACCGTAGTGGTCGGATAGTTCACCATAGTGGTCGGATAGTTCACCATAGTGGTCGGAGAGTTCACCGAAGTGATCGGTGCTGGCGTGGTCACATCAGTTACGAATATGGTTTGGTTAGTTTGGTTTGTAACTGTACTGCGAAGGAAAAATTGTATCCAATTTATTAATTTTTGCATCCATCATCGAGCATCATGTTTCATATTCCGCATCATGTTAAACATGGCAATGTTACTACGTGTAGTAAACGAAGGTGAACACGTGGTAGTTAATCAAGTTGCGGAGGAGGTTGATCATCTGTTGAGGTCGGATCGAAGACTTGTGAAACGTCGCGAGAGCCGGACTTTTCCGTCAACGAAGGCAAGCCCGGATGCATACAACCCTACCTTGTGTTTTACAAATTAATTTCGCTTTTGCTTTCCGTTCTTGCATTAAGTGATTAAGAGTTAAGTAAGAGCCTAATTGGTGCATTACCACCCTTGTTATTCCATATTTACCATATTACCGCTTTTGAACTCGTATATGCCTAGTTTTGCTTAGCTATCGTGAGAAACGATGAAGTCGGTGACTACCGCCACCGCAAGTTTTAAATGGAATATTGGTTAATTATGTTAGCATGTGATATGGGAATGTGGAGTAATAAATCTAGACCCAGGCGGACTCGGTGTGTGAGCCACAAGACATGGAGGTCTTGTGAGCGGGATCTTCCGCTGTGTCGATTAAGGCACGTCCGTTGTTGAATTGCATGAGGTGAGAATTTGTAGTACTAACCACATACTCAGTAAGCTCTGAACTTGGCAATTCTATTACGAGAATGGCTACTCACACTTTGGGAGTGGAGAGATGGCGGAATAGCGTGTACCCACGTGGCAATAGGTTGGATTGGTGGAGTATCTTGTATTCTCGGGTATGGACCCGTTCTTGTTTTAGAGGATCCGAGAATAGGTTGGTATATGTAGGTCGGGGACACGCATATGTCGTGGTGGTCTGGAATCCCATTTGGGTTTATAATCGGTTGAATCGTCGTTGCTCCTCGGTTATGGAGACTCAACTCACTGTTCATCATCGTAGTAATTAATAACTGGAACTTGAGAATGGTTGATGAAGGTGTTGGATATGAAGTTTCATGATCTCATTACGGATCGTGTCATCTTTGTATATGATTTTATGAAGTTTAAACTGTTGAAACAAAGAATTTTGTCAAAGAGCTTTTACATAAAATAACTTTGATTATTGCTAAAACCATACCTTGAATCCCTGAGCCTGCATTCCTGAGTTATCAGTTCTTATTTCGGTTAAGTCTTGTTGAGTACTTTTGTACTCAGGGTTCGTTGACCCTTGTTGCAGGTGAGCCTCATGAGCAGATCTGTTTTGGATCGTGCTGCATGATAGTTGTACCTTGTGATGGCGTTGAGAAGTAATTGTGTGGCCCTTGGGCGAGGGTGAGCCTCATTGTGTGTTTTGTATTATATTATAATACCGCTCCACTACTTTGGTTTGTATTAATATCGAACTTAGTTATGCGGTTTGAAACAAATGGTTTGTAAACTATGTTATTGTAAGTCTTCCGCTACTTTTACTCGATGTATTTATTTGAATAAAGCTGTAATATCTTGCAATGACTCTGTAACGTGATCCTGCTCGGAAATCGTGGATGATTCGGGGTTCCCCGAGGACACCCGACAGACTTCTTAAGTTACCAGGAACATATGCATTGTTGTCAAAGGTCTTTGGACAGTGACAAATGTATGTGGGTCCTATAATTTAGGAGGTTCTGCCACACAGCCCCACATATCAATACCTCATGGCCCTTGATACTCTTGGCTTTAGCATTTAGAGCATTTGTCGCAGCTAGAATGATTGTGCCTAGCATTTTACTAGCAATCTTGGCTCTCAAAACAAATTTCTCATCAGTTTTACGTTATAACAGCTAGAATGACTGTGCCTGGCATTTTAATAGAAGGTCCTCTAGCAATATTGCTCTCAAAACACCTTTACGTTATCTTTATTGATTTCAAACCACTCAAGCAACTGCTCATCAGTTTTAATCTCAATAGAAGGTCCTCTAGAAATTTCATCCAATGCACGCCACAAAGTTATGTACTGTTTTGAACCCCACATGTAATGCCCAGCTATGAAATTAACTAGCTGCAGCAGGTCAATGCTATGCTTGTCAACAACTTGAGTAGGCAAGGTTCTACCCTGTTGCCATGATTTTTATCCCCCACCAGGCAAACTAAAAAATGACTGAACTCTAACAACAAGGCTCATATCCATGTGATTTGGCCTATAAATCACATCATCAAATACATAGTTAGCTAAATCGCTCTACAAATATAAACAAATTCTTCCTACAAATTGATACTAACCGCCCGCTGCTTCCGTGCCTCGTCGCTAGGGTTTCAGAGAAAGGGAGAGAGAGAGAGAGGATATGGGACAGAGAATGGAGAATTGGGAAAGATATGATTGGATAAAGGGTATTATTGTACTTTGGTCTTATTGTGAAGGGTTTTGTTGTTTTTAAAAAATTTAATTCCAGAAACAACTAACAGAGTTAAAAGTAGGGGTAAAGTGAGCCATAATAGTTATAAAGCAGGAGTAAAATCACAACGACGATAAAAACGAGGATAAAATCACAATCGGACGGGTAGAAACACAATATTTCTTTTTTTCTGCCTCTCTCTTCCCGTATCCACATCTGTTTCTTCCTTCCCATACGGTTTGGAAGTCCCGGCGAGTATCCACCTTCCCATACGGCTTTCATGTTCTGTCCACTTTTTTTTCATCGGAAATCCGAGCACCCACACAACAAGTCCGAGCGAGCACCACACACTGACACACATGTGAAAAAGCTAAAAATAGAATCTAGCACCCCACATACATGTGAAAAAAAAAACTAAGAATAGAACCGAGCACCCACATACATGTGAAAAAACGCTAAAAATAGGAGCCACGTGTGAGGGATCGAACCAGATCTCCAATCTCCATCCCCATCAATACAATAGGAAGTGCATACCACCAATCCATATGTATGTATGTGGTTTCACAAAAAAAACCATATGTATGTTATGTATAACAAAATCTTTTCTATTTATTTAAACAATAGCTCCTAGGACCAAAAAAACAAAAGTATGAAAACGTGGCATTGCATATATTAGATTTAGATCTGCAGATATTATATATATAATATCAAAATATATAATGCCCAGGTTAGCTAGAAAAATTCGCATCCGTGCATGGTAGAGTCTAATCCAAAATGAAATGAAATTAATGATGTATTCGTGCACTGTGTGGAGTCTGATTGTAAGGCAAAGCATGATCATACAAGTTAGATCATTGTCATCATTCGGTATTGAGTCATATTTTAGAAATAAATTAGAATAGATGACACCACCTTTCTCTAACTACCAGATAATGAAAAGTTTCTTACGTGTCACTTACACCCTCCGTATCTTGTATGTGATCCAGACTCGTATAACCCGTACTCAATCACCGTGCTCATACAAGTTGGAAAAACTCGCGTCTAACGATGATGCATACAAAGTCCCATTGGAAGACATATTGGGTCGCGCACTCTATATCTTGTATATGACTCACTCATACGTCGTGTTCATACGAGTTATTAGAACAACTTGCGTCTATAATGATGCGTAGTTCGATTCTAATATGTATTGGGTTTTCCGTTGCAACGCACGGGCACATTTGCTAGTATATATAAAAAAAGAGAAGACAGACCAATCAGTTTCAACAGCATTTATGGAGTTAGGCCTATTTGGTTCTTTAGTTCAGAGACTAGAGACTAAAACAGTGACTAAACTTTAGTCTCCAACCTTGTTTGGTTCAAGGAACTAAATTGGACTAAAGACCATTAAAGCAGTTGAATAAAGACCAATATACCCCTATTCCTTATGGTCCCGACGCAATAAAGAAGGGGCATGGGCTGTCCTTTTGGGCTAGTAGTCCCAAATAGCCACCCCTCAAGAGACTATAAGTCCCTCTAGTAGTCCCCTGTTTGATAAATTAGGGACTATATTTGGGACTAAAATGGTCCCTCTAATCTTGTCGGGGACCAATAGTAGGGTACCCGAAGAGGAGCTAAGGGTCATCAACATTGATTCATCCGAGCGGTCAAGAGCGCGACTACAGCTCCGACCGACCCAAGGTGCGTCAGGCTTCGCCTCGCCCGACCTCTGGGGCAGGCTCCGCCTCGCCCGACCACTTGGCCGCAGGCTCCGCCGCGCTTGACCCCGAGGCCGCAGGCTCCGCCTCGTCCGACCTCTAGGGGCAGGCTCCACCTCACCTGACCCCAAGGATGCGGGCTCCGCCTCGCCCGACCCTTGGGTTTGCGCTCCGCCTCTCCCGACCCCTCGGGTGCAGGCTCCGTCTCGTCCAACGGGGTCCCATACCGCCGCCAACCACTCCAGGTATAGGCGTATGGGCCTGGGTCAAAACTCTGACACCAAGGAAGAGACCGTCATGCCCCGATGTAACCCGTGGCCATGACGGGCCATATACGAGATTCACATTAAGAACAAAGACGAGCATCAGCGTCTTTGGTCGCCTTACTAACTAACCATTTAATCTTATTTGGGCACACGTCGATTCACCACGACGCCTGCTGGATGGAATGGGACGCCATGACCGGCAGATGACGCCTACGCATGGCGTCAATGACGAACAGGGCCGCAACGTGGAGCCATCCCTATTGACGTCTATAGGATCGACGGGACCCGCATGAGGAGAAGAAGGACCCGGCGGTCCTAGCAGCCTTCTTCTTCTCTCTCTCGTTCTTCTCCTTTTCCTCCGCTATAACCCGCGTTTTTCCTTGGCCTATAAAAGAGAAAGCAGGGCGCCCCATGAAGGGGATCGACCCAATGAAATCCGATCTAGATTCACACAAGAGCACGACACGAGCACCCGGCTGAGCAGCAATCGAGCTCTCAGCACTCGTCCACTCCTTTCACCAGAGACTTGGGATTCTTTCCCTCTCTCGCCTGTTTGTAACCCCTACTACAAACTTTCAGCGCTAGTAACATGAGTAGCAGCGACGAACTAGATGTAGGGACTTTATGCCCAAACCAGTATAAACCTCGTGTCCTCTAAGCACACCATTCGAGCTAGATGCGCAATACTAGAAATTTACTTGTCGGTGGTAACTCGAAACACCGACAGTTGGCGCGCCAGGCAGGGGCCTTTTGCGCGTCTCGACGTCCACACCAGGCCTCGGATGGCTAGTCATGGCGTAAGCTGGGTCCCGGGCGCCCACGTACGCTTCGGGAACCTGGACTTCGTTGTCACGACGAAGGGAGAGTTGGTGTAGGCTCCCATCGCTGTCCAACCTCTCCACTCCGCCGGCCTCGACGCGATCACCGAGGCGCTTGAGGAGCTACAGCTGCACGCACCGGAGGCCCACGTCCCTGGAAGCGACTAGCTCCTTGGCTTCGATTATGGGAGGCTAGAGCGCCAGCTCGGTGCCTTCCTAGGACCCCGATCATTCCAGGAGGACCTGGGCTGCCTCGCCTTCTCTTTCACCAACGTCATGACACAGCTTGCCAGAGGAGAGTCGCTCTCCCCAGAATACCTCGTCCGGAGCACCCCGACAGCACTCCTATCTAGTCTGCGCAACGCCGCAGAGACCATTAGCTACCTTGTGGCACAACGCACTCCCCCATCCCCTACGAATGTCGAGTTTATGGGGATGACCGAATATGTCACGGAATCTTTCCACGACCTCCTTGTAGGAGAATCAGAGTCGCCCTCCAGCTCTGACTCCAGCAGGGGGAGCCATCACCCCTCTCGTGAATGTTTCATGATAGGTACCCCCGAGTGACACGTCAAAAGCATCCACGAGGGAGAGGCTACCCCAACAAACGACCTCAACAACAAGGTCGAGGGGGATGCAGGGGCCCCACCTCTCCTACGGGTGGAGCAGCTAAAGGCCCGACACCAAGAGCTCGAGGAAGCACAACTCTAGCTCGAGCAGGAACGCACGGAGCTCGAGCGAGAGATTGAGTGCCATGGAGATGGCGGGTGTGCGCGCGTAGTGGCCCACAACATGAACCGGAGGATCATCGAGGATGATGAAGCCCTCCCACACTTCACCCGGGCGAGCCGAAACATCGCTGTTACAGCGGCCTTGCTCCGGGGGCTTCTAGGGCCCACGACGATCGAGGATAGTCAGGCCCATCACAAGATGCGCATGCTACTCGAGCGTGCAGTGGCGCAGCAGGACAAGAGCTCGCTATCCCAATGACGCAAGTTCGATGCCAGCCAGCGCGCGCCCTCAGAGCAGCCTGATAGGGACGTGTCAGTCCACCAAGCATAGCAAGGCGGTAGGCCACGCACCACGGTCCTAATGCATGAATGTCTCGTCCTCCACCGTGACACACGCGACACCCTCAACGCCCGTAGGCATACTCGTGGAGATGCGAGGGAGGAGGCTAGCCACGATTACCACTCTTGTCATGGCAGACGCTATGACTGCGGCGAGGACCGTAGCCCGAGCCCCGACTTGTCGAGACCTCAGGCCTTTGGTTGACACATCCTCAACGTTGTCTTCCCACCGCGGTACCGACCGCCAACCATATCCTAAAATACTCTAGGGAAACGAACCCCGGACTGTGGCTCAAGGATTATCAGCTTGCTTGCCAAGCTGATGGGGCGGATAATGACAATTTTATTATCCGCAACCTTCCATTATTCCTGACTGATTTGGCGTGAACGTGGTTAGAACACCTTCCGCCCAACCGATTCCTAAGTTGGGCGTACCTAAAAGAGATCTTCGTGGGAAACTTCCAGGGCACATACGCGCTTCCTAGGAACCCCTGGGATCTCAAAAACTATCGATAGAAGTCCAAGGAAACTCTTCATGGGTACATCCGGCGCTTCTCCTGGCAGTACAACGAGCTGCCCAACGTCGCTGACGCTAACGTCATAGGAGCTTTCCTATCAAGGACCACCTACGAGTCCCTAGTTCATAAGCTAGGACGTAAGGGCCTACGAACCACCAAGGAGCTCCTTGACATCGCCACCAGACATGCCTCGGGCGAGGAGGCAGTCGGGGCAATTTTTGACCGCCTCAAACGCAAGGCAAAGTAGGACGAGGACACCGGTGAAGGCGCCTCCAACTGTCCCAACAAGAAGAAGAACAAGCAGTGGTGCGAGGGCTCACTCGTGGCCACCGCCGACCGCAACGGGGGTCAGAAGCCCACCGAGGGTACCCTGGACCACTTTGAGAAGTTACTCGAAGGGCCATGCCCGAACCATGCTTTTCCCATCGAGCACCTATACAAGGACAGCGTCCTCTTGAAGCGGTTCTTGTCCGGAGGCTCCAACAAGGGGGAGCATAGGAAGGAGCCCAGCTAGATGAAGCACGCGATGTTGCCCTCCTCCGCTCAACCAAGTACCAGCAAGCGTTACGCCAGTACCACAGCCATCGAGTGTGGGGTCGGGCCTTCAACGTCGGGGACCTGGTGCTCTGCCTCGTCCAGAGCACCAAGAACCGCCACAAGCTCTCCCCGCCGTGGGAGAGATTGTATGTCATCATGGAGGTGCTCTAACCAGGCACCTACAAGCTCAAGACCATAGACGGTGAAGTCTTCATCAACACCTGGAACATCGAACAGCTACATTGATTTTACCCTTAAATTTACACACGCTTTCTCTTATTAGTTTCGCTTCCAACTCCCCGATCTTTAGTGACACCCGACCCTAGCAACGGCAAGGAGTCGGGCCTCACTCAGGGGCTGATAAGAGCATATCTATCTGGTGGATATTCTCTATGCCCGACCCCTTATGTTAAGACCTAGAAGCGAGGGTCGTGGAAAGAAACGCTGAGTAAAACTGGTCGAACTGCAAGAAACCTACGCCCCAGCGGCTACGGCATTTTTGCTCACCAGCATGATCAGAGTTTTTTCCCGCGCCCTGAGCTTCTTAAGCCTTAACTATGGAAAGAGTCAGAGTGCATTTAAGAGTATATCCACCTAACAAACATTCTATGTGCCCAACTCTCTCTCACGTTAAGACCTAGGAGCAAGGTTTGTAGAAACAAATGCTGAGTAAAACTGGTCGGACTGCAAGAAACCTACGCCCAGTAGTTATGGCGTTTTTGCTCACCAGCATGACTAGAGTTTGTTCACCCGCACCCCAAACTTTATAGCCTTAATGACGGAAAGGGTCAGAATGCATTAACCTTTTTATACAAAAAGGGGAGAAGATTTAAAAATCTGTTTGGCCATAATGAAATTTAAGAGCTTGTCCATTTATTACAAGTTTGTCGCCTGGCTTATCTGCCTAACTAATTTCTTAGGTGGGATGATCTCATCCTCTATCTCCATGGGTAAGTCCTATGCCAGTGGGTCACACAAGTCGATCGGATGGCTTGGCCGCTGCCGAGAGATGGATAAGGAGCAGTAGGAGGCCCTATGCGAGTTATGCTGACTCCGTCACGAACGACGAACCCGGATTCCACTCGAACATATCTGATAAGAGCTCCCTGGACCCATCACTCGAGCCATCAAGGTAAGTCCTATGCCAGCGGGTCACCCAAGTCGATCGGACGGCTCGGGCCGCTGCCGAGAGACGGGTCACCCTTAATTTATGCATGTTTCCTCTTATTAGTTTCGCTATCGACTCCACGATCCCTAAGTGACACCCGACCCCAGCAACAGCAAGGGGTAGGGCCTCACTCAGGGGCTGGTAAGAGTATGTCTATTTGGTAGACATTCTCTATGCCCGACCCTTTATCACGTTTAAACATAGAGGCAAAGTTTGTGGAAACAAATGCTGAGTAAAACTGGCCGAACCGCAAGAAACCTACGCCAAAACGGCTATGGCGTTTTTGCTCACTAGCGTGATCAGAGTTGGTTGCCTGCACCCCGAGCTTTAGCCTTCGCCTTCCCAGGAAGGGTTTGAAGGGGCCCACCAGCGGAATCTCCATCGAGGAGAGGCCAGTAGGTCGCCCAAGTCGATCCAACGGCTCGGGCCACTGCTGAGAGATGGGTAAGGAGCAGTAGGATGCCCCAAGCGGGTTATGCCGACTCCGTCATGAATGATGGACGTGGATCCCACTCGAACATATCCGGTAAAAGCTCCCTGAACCCGTCACTCGAGCCATCGAGGTAACTTTACCAACCCCCACTTTACTTTTCCAGTGCATGAGCATTCATGCATCCATTCTCATACATCCAAGCATCGCATATGCAATTATTGCATCACAACACTTGCATCGCATCACGAAGCGGTAGTCGTCTCATTCAATATGAGCGGTGATCGACCGAAGTTCGAAGGCCAGCCCGCAAAGGGCTTGAGGCCACTCACGTCAAACAGAGCTAGGGAAGAAAATGCAGATGAGCCCCAGCGGCCTTTGCCCGACCCGCTCAGAAGCAGATAGGGTCATCTCGACCTTCTCGTTCGATCCTAACCTCGAGCCAAGCCCACAAAATCTCCATCGAGGGGAGGCCAATGGGCCACCTGAGTCAGTGTCCGAACTGACTCGGGCATCTACGGGGAGGTGGGGTTAAGGAGTAGTGGAATGTCACATGAGGGCTATGCCAACCCCATTATGAACGACGGACCCGTATTCCACTCGGACATGCCCGTTAGCGAGATCGCCGAGCACGACACTCGAGCCATCATGGCAAGTGTCATTAGCTCAACCCCTCCGGTTGCGAAAACCATGGATGGGGTGACGCATAAAACTCGACCGACCCCTACCGAGCCCAATGGGGCTCAGGGGCTCGAGCCACCCAACCCCGACTTAGGAATCCGATCGACCGAGGCTCGAAGGCTGGCCCGCGAAGGGCTCGAGGCCACCTCGCGTCAAACAGAGACAGGGGAGAAAACATAGATGAGCCCCAGTGGCCCTTGCCTGACCCGCTCAAAAGCGGACAGGGTCATCTCAACCTTCTTGTCCGATCCTACCTTAAACCGTGCCCATAGAATCACCATCAAGGGTAGGCCAACGGGCCACCTGTGTCGGTCTTTGAAACAACTCGGGCATCTACCGGGAGGTGGGTTAAGGAGCAGCGAAATGCCACATGAGGGCTATGCTGACCCCATCACGAACAATGGACCTGGATTCCACTTAGATATACCCATTAGCGAGCTTGCCGAGCGCGACACTCGAGCCATCAAAGCAAGTGACGTGAGCTCAACCCCTCCGGTTGCAGAAACCGCGAACGGGGTGACGATCACAAAGACGAGCCGACCCTCGACCGGACCCCCTCTACGCGTGGGGGCTCAAGGAAAGTTGGACTTGCAAGGAGACCGAATGCGCGGTCGCAGAACGATGGCTCGGATCCTAGGGAGGGGTAAACTAAGAATAACGTTTCTAAAAACAAGAGACGCTTTCTCCTACTAGCTTCGTTATCGTCTCCTCGATCTTTAGTGAAACCCAACTCCGCCAATGACAAGGGGTCGGGTCTCACTCCAGGGCTGATAAGGGCATATATATACCCTTTCTGAAATAGTCATCATGCCCGACCCTTTCTCACGTTAAAAACCTAGAGGCAAGGTTTGCGGAAACGAATGCCGAGTAAAACTGGTCGGACAGCAAGAAACCTACGCCACAGCCGCTATGGCACTCTTGCTTACCAGCGTAACCAGAGTTTTTCTTGCCTTCACCTTGAACTCTACAGTCTTAACAAAAGAAAGGGTCAGAACGCATTACCTCTTTTTTACACATAAAAAGGGAGAAAGAACAGACTTGTTCAAATGAAACAAAAGAACAGACTTGTTCAAACGAAACAAAAGAACAAACTTGTTCAAATGAAACAAAATAGCAAGCTTGTTTAAACACAAGGGTCGGAACTTGTCCGCTTATTATAAAAACAACTGCCCGACCTATTTAACTAACTAGCTCCTCTGGGGGAGAACTATGCCTTCTATCCTGTTCGCTAGGTCCTACGAAAGGGGAGCCACCGCCGTTTCCATCTCCTCCAGCTCATGGACTTCATACCCGGGTGCATAGCCATGGCTCATCACCTCCAGATCGATGTTGTCCCCATAATGAGAACAAGCAATCATGAAGGACTAATTGACCATGGCGTGAAGGGCATTCCTCTTGAGTTGGCACACACGAGCCGTGATCTCGACGGCATGAGCCATGAGCGAGCTGGTCCCCTCCGACCGCAAAACCTCAAGGTCATCATAGACAAATCCGAGGGCGGCGCTCAGGGTACCGAGCTTGTCACTCTCCACCTGCAGATTTCTCCTCACCTCGGTGAGATCCACAGCCAGCCTGGCAGAAGCGCTTTCGGCCTCCAGCTTTCGGGTCGTCTCCCTTTCGAGCTTGGCCTGGAGGGAGCCGACCTTCTGCTATGCATCATCGTGCTATTGGCAGGCCTGGTCATGCTCTCGGAAAGCCTGGTCACGCTCCTCATGAGCCGCGCCATGTTCTGAGCAGAGCCACTCTATGGTTTGGATCAGCTCATCCCACTCCTTGGGTAGCTGAGCGACCACCGCGGCATCCAGGCTCTCCCTTTTCTCTAGGGCCACGAGCTTCTCCTCGGCCCCCAGCTTCAGATCCCTTTCTTTCTCAACCTCATCTAGAAGGTCAAGGATCCGCTGGCAGGTTTCGGCGTCCTTCTAGAGCAACTCATCTCGCTCCTTCCTGACCTAGGCGGCTTCTTCGTCATCCTTCCACGACCTCACCAATAGGGCCTCGAACGCCTTCTCGGCCTCGTCAGCATCCCGACGGGCCTCGGCCACCCGTGACCAAAGATTGGCCACCTCCACGACGAGGGGAGTTAGCTCAACCACCCTCTACAGGGTAGCAACGAGCTGAGTTGTCACCTCCCCCGTGTAGCCACGCCTCCTCGATGAGTCGGTCCTAGGCTTCCTTCTGTTGATGAAGGAACCGAGATTTCCCCCGACTGCGAGCTATAAGGGACTACAGAAAGACGATGGTTAGGATACAAAAAGTATATAGAGGAAGAAAAGGGCAAGAAGCAGGATCAAGCAATACCTGGCCGGAGGGAACGACAACATCACGTAATGCGCCCATGGCGTGGTCCAGGGCCTCGAGCACGGACATGATCCCTACGTCGAGGCTCTCCCACTCCATGCTCTCTGTGGTGTCATCGAGGGTACAAAGCAACGCCGCCGGATCCTACTGATCCGTCCACTAAAGCAGGGGCTCGCTCCGCGCGGGCGAGCCGCTGCCCACCGACATCAAGGTCAGGGACGACTCCTCGCCGGCCCCAAGCACCGCCGACCCCTCTCGCCATGATGTCCATGCTGGGACACCCCCTCCGACGATTGAAGGGGTCAGCAGTGCGGACGCAAACCTCTCTCCTAGCACCACGACTCTCGGGGACCCCTCAACCGCATCCCCCTCCTCTGGCCCACGCCAGGCGCCGTCGCTTGGGTTGCCGATGGCACGGGTCACACCAATGCCTCAGGCGACGCCGTGGTTGCGCCCGGCTGTGGCCCATCTGTCACGACTAGCGTTACCTCCACCTATGTCGGCGGCATCACGACTGGCTGCGTCATGTCCGCCACGCCATCGACAGCGGTATTACGGCTGTCACCGGCTGCTCCACGACCTCTGAAGGTGCCCCATGAATGCCCGTGTTTGCCCATCCCGCTGAGCGCATAGGCGCCACCGTGGGCGGTGCCTGACCGGCCCACGACGCGGTCACACTGGCGTTGCTCCCGCCCGAAACGGACACGACACCAGCCGATGGTAGCCACCCCAATTGGAGGGCGATGCTCTTCTTCGGCGCCAGCACTAAAGGATTCCGATGCCTGCCAATGCTGCATGGGACGAAAAACATAAGTAACGATGAAATCCGACTAAAAGAGGAAAAACAAAGGAATTGATAACTCACCTCGGCGCCATCGGGCGGCACATGCGTTTGGGGGATGAACCCCTCGACCCTTGCTCCGCCTCTTCGGAACAAGGCCGTTCAAGCCCGCCCCCTGCTCCTAGGCAGAGGGGCTCGCCCCTGGTAGCTCCTGGGGCACATTGGCGGGATGCCCCGCTCCCCTTGGCTCTTGGGGCGTGACGGCGGAGCCGCCCGCCTTCGCTGGCACCTCGAGCGCAACAGCTGAGTCGCCCGCCTCTGTTGGCTCCTGGGGTAGGCCGATGATACGTCCCGCCTCCATCAGTTCCTGGGGGGTGTCATCGAAACGGCCCGCCTCTGCCGGCTCCCCAGACATGCCCTCCCCTCCATCAAACGGGAAGGGTCTCGACACCTGCAAGGACGAACCGACACCTATCAGCACATCCTCGTTCTCTAGGTTGTCTCACTTGATATTGTCGGCTACCATTTCTTCTTCCTCCATCACCTCATCATCATCACCATCGTCATCATCATCATCGTCGTCGTCAGTGTCCTCCCCATGTTCCCGTGCCTGCAGCTTCTGCTGCTTCTTCCTCTTCTTGTCCTCCTTCGCCTTCCTTAGCTGCTCGCCCTCAGCGCAATTCGCCACCCTCACGGCCAAATCCCTCGGCAACAGCGTCGGGTGATCCATGAGGATGAGGTCCCTCGGCTAGTCCCACCCCTCTCAAAGTTAGTCTCATGGGGTCGAGAAATCAATTGAAGCGAAGGCAAGAGAAAGGGAAACTTACAAAGATAACGTAGACTGGCTCCGGCCACATCGGAGGATGCCCCGACACTGGGTAGTCAAAGTCAAGGGTGGCACCCGCATCATCCCGCAAAGGCTACATCGCCTCCTTGATGCATTGCACGATCTCGGAGTTGGGGAGCATTCCCTTAGCGAGCGTCGTTCCGTCGAAAGATGCCTCGGGCGCCATCGCATATAGCAGGAGCATGTGCGTCATCAACGGTGCCACCCTCCTTGAGTGGTAAGCCCCGATGATGCCCAACCCTTTCAGGCCATTCTTCTTCAGGATGTGGATGGCAGCGATGTGGTCTCGGATCTTCTTCTTGTCCTTCTCCAGGACACCCCACTTCCTCCACTGCTCTGGGGCCTCTTTGATCAGGCGTCCGGTGAACTCTGACAGAAGGGCGGTGGTGTCATTCTTGAGGTAGAACCACTACGAGTGCCACCCCTTGTTGGACATCGAGAACTGCATGGATGGGTACTCGTCGACCTGATTGTTCCAGAGTTGGATGCCGACGCACCCCATCGGCATATGCAGCTCCTTCCTGTCGCCCTTCTCCCTCTTCTTGTAGAGGTTGAAGATGAAGAAATACCTCCACAAGTCGAAGTGGGGGCTGATCCCCAGGAATCCTTCGCACAGCGCGACTAACGCCGCCATGTGCTGGATCCCGTTGGGATTGAGATGTTGCAGCTCAATCTTGTAGAATTGCAGCAGTCCCCGAAGGAATTTGTGGGCAAGGGTCGTGAGCCCACGCTCGTGGAAGTGGGCAAACGACACCACGTAGCCATCAGGCGACGACAGCGAATCCTCATCGCCGGGTAGCAACCACTCCTCAGTCGAGGTCCGCACGTGGAGAAGACCACGATGGATGAGGACCTCCATGCGCTGGAAGGTGATGTCGAAACGGCACCACGGATCCATTGGAGGTGGGGCGGATGGATGCGAGCTCAACGGCGACGGCGATGCAGAGGCAGGAAACCTAAGCGTTGGCGGCGGTGGTGTGGCTATGGAGGTAAGGATGCAGACGTGCGTATGAAACTCGGAGGGCTAACCCATTGGTTTTATAGGGGCGACGGGTGCGAGGAAACCAATAGCCCGCCTAGATCTCCACGCCTGCCATGACCTGTCACCACATCTTGTCGCGGGGCGTGCGCACACAACCTATGGCCGTCCCCTCAGAAAACTCGTCGGACGTTTTGCCTCCCTGAACGGGTCATGACCCATCACAGGTAAGAGGGATACGGAGCTAAAAACGCTCCTACAGCCCGTCTAGGCCTAGGAGTTCGAAGGTTAGCCTACCAACGGGTTCGACAACCGCTACGGGCACCTTTAGAGTAAGGGGTGGAAAGGGACGGGCCCGCTAGCGGCCAGTACCTGGGTGCATGAGCATCGCAGGCATCCCGGCTCACGTTCGAGTCTCGGCCAGATACGATCCATGGTTTTTCCTCGAAGAAAGGCTGAGAGCCCCCAGGACCGGTCGAATGGAAATGAGAACTATATGGATTGACTGCTGAGAATCTAGAGTCGATCACCAGCTGACCCAAGCCAGACCCCCATGAACGGGATGCTAGGGCCCCACTCGGACTAGCCCATTAACAGCTCACCGAGCAACATGATTTGTCCATAGAGAAAAATCATGGCACGACTCAGCCCCTCTATTTTTATCGGAAAAAATGCTTGAGGGAAGACGATCACAAAGACGAGCCAACCCTCGACCGAACCCCTGCTACGGGCGGGGGCTCGAGGAAAGTTCGACTCACAAGGAGATCGAACGCGCGGTCGCAGAACGATAGACCCCTGTAGGGGTCGGAATCACAAAAGACCATTTCCGACCCACCAAATCTCATGGATATACCCCCGAGGGGTACGATCACGACGAAAGGGAATCACCGTCCCTAGGACACGCTGTGGGAGACAAAAGAAGGCCAAGGCCCTCACAGAGTCCTCCCGTTCGGAAAAGCCTCCAAAGGAGTATTCTACTCCTCCGTAGGCTCGGGGTTACTGTTGGGGACCAATACTAGGGTACCCAAAGAGGAGCTAATGGTCATCAACATTGATTCATTCGAGTGGTCAAGAGCGTGACTATAGCTCCGACCGACCCCCAGGTGCGCGGGCTCCGCCTCGCCCGACCTTTGGGGGCGGGCTTCACCTCACCTGACCTCTGGGGAGGGCTCCGCCTCGCTCGACCCAGAGGCCACGGGCTCCATCTCGCTCGATCCTGAGGCCACGGGCTCCGCCTCACCTAACCTCTGGCCGCGGGCTTCGCCTCGCCCGACCCTTGGGTTTGCGCTCCGCCTGGCCCGACCCCTCGGGTGCGGGCTCCGTCTTGCCTAACGGGGTCCCATACCGCCGCCAACCACTCCAGGTCCAGGCGTATGGGCTTGGGTCAAAACTCTGACACCAAGGAAGAGACCGGCATGCCCCGATGTAACCCGTGGCCATGACGGGCCATACCTGAGGATTCACATCAAGAACAGCGTCGGGCGTGCTGGTGCTGTTCTGCAAACCCTCGTACGAACGCTGACAGGCGCATCAGTTCACCATGACGCCCGCCGGAACGGAATGGGACGCCATGACCAGCAGATGACGCATGCGCATGGCATTAGTGACGAACAGGGCCGCGACGTGGAGCCATCCCTGTTGACGTCTACAGGATCGGCGAGACCCGCATGAAGGAGAAGAAGGACCCGACGGTCCTGGCAGCTTTCTTCTCTCTCGTTCTTCTTCTTTTCCTCCGCGCTAACCTGCGCTTTCCTTTGGCCTATAAAAGAGAAAGCAGGGCGCCCCATGAAGGGGATCGACCCAATGAAATCCGATCCAGATCCACACAAGAGCACGGCACGAGCACTCAGCTGAGCAGCAATCGAGCTCTCAGCACCCGTTCAATCCTTTCACCAGAGACTTGGGATCATTTTCCTCTCTCGCCTGCTTGTAACCCCTACTACAAACTTTTAATACTAGTAACACGAGCAGCAGTGACGAACTGGACGTAGGAACTTTATGCCCGAACCAATATAAACCTCGTGTCCTCTAAGCACACCATCCGAGCCAGACGCGCAATACTAAAAATTTACTCATCGGTGGTAACTCGAAACACCGACAACTCTCTAGTCTCATGTAACCAAACAAGACCAGTTAGAAGGGCCATACAAAAAAAAATAGGAAGAAATCTTACCTCTTTATTATTAAAATGGTCTCTCTAGTCTCTAGTCTCATGGAACCAAACAAGGCCAGTTAGGAGGGCCATACAAAATAAATAGGAAGAAATCTTGCCTCTTTATTATTAGGGATATGTGACTTATTATAGAAAAGTCATAATTTTTAATACAAAAGAATTGAAAGAGAGACCACATGAGATATGGGCCCACCATCATATCAGCAAAATGACACAGGAAACCATTTAAACTGATCGACGATATTATATCCGATTTTCAATATTGAGGTCGTCAATTGTCGAGAATTTGAGTTTGGAGATGTTTTAAAAAAAATCAAAGACGTTTAGGGGGTAAAACAGATATATTACTCTAAAATTTGTATCCTAAATAAAATATATAATTATCTCATACTAGAAATCTCATGGGCAGGGGCAGACGATAAAATAGCAGATCGCAATGCGGCTCCCTCACCAAATCGCCAATAATCATCCTTTGTTCCTCGCCGGAGTCTCTAGTGTTGAACTGTTGATACTGACTTGGATTAAGTTGAGCAACACATTACAGGACACAAGCAGTGCATAACCACACAATGCAATGCAAAAAACGGCGCCGAACTGGGAACATGCGGGCTCCGTCCAATGCAACGGAATGGAGGCCTGCCCCATTTGACGAACCACGTTGGCGCGTATCTCCTATCCTGATTCAGAGGGAGGAACGTACCGGGAAGATCAGATCAGACCGAATTGTTATTATTAATTGTTTGTTTTTGCAGCTGCAGCAGCGCCACCACGGGCCTGCCGACACGCGCGCCAGCCGGCCGGCCGGCTCACTGTCAGCCTCACACGCGCGCTGCGCAAGAAGCGGCACGCGATCGACGTTCGATCTCGAGATCATACCAACCAATGTATGCCAGCTAGCTGAACAATCATCTTGAATATCAAGATCGAGTCGCGTGGTTCAGGTACCAAATGGCCGGAACACAGTGTAGTGATCATCGGTCGGTGTTGCACTGGAATGATTGATGCTAATAAGCATGGTAGGCTCACAGGGATTATATTGTTGAAACCAAACAGACACCGTCCTTCATTCGGACCGACCCGTATCGGCTCCACAAAGGATACACTCTGGTCATCAATTCTTCCTCTGGTCATGGTGCAGGTTAATCTCCAATCAGCTCTTGCCAACCAAGATAAGACAAGTATCATAGGACACAAAGAATCACCATTTGCTAAATCACCGAGGTGTCAGTCCCACTATTAGGCCATTCTCAGTGGAGATTTTCATTTCGTTGTTTCCAAAGACTTGCCATATCATATAGAATAAAATAAAACTTGGATGAAATATCCACTCTCAATGGAAAGTCTCATTCCATAGTTTCATATACATTTAATTCTATAACTCATAGAGAGTTGGTAACTGTGCCAAGAAAGTTTCAACCCTATAAAACCCAATTCTCTCTCTCTTCATTAAAACATTGCTATGCCATCAAAAGTGCATAAGTAGCAGGCTATTAAATGCAAATGAAACTCTAGTGAAACTCCCACTGAAACAGACCTTAAGCTTCACCGCTCGTACAAAAACCACATATTGTTGGTTGCTTCAGAATCAGCAGCGATCTAAGATGGCTACAATTAACAATGATAGCAGAACAGCTAATGATAGATAAGTTTTTATTGTCCGCTAAGATGACCAACAGACAGTGTATATTATGGGTCCGTGGTTATGATCGGCAAAGAAAACCCATGGGTTTGCATGAAAAAATGTAATTCTTTTATATAAATTTAGATGAAGAAAATAAAATTGTAAGTTCAACGAGATCTAGAACTCTGTGTTAACAACTTTTTTATTTAAGATGTTTTAGATTTCCAAATATTCAATTACTATTTTGACATATTAGACGATCAAAGTTGTACTTGACAAGATCTACAACTTTATATTTAAACTTTTTTAAGATCGTTTTAGAGTGTCAAGTATTTAATAAAGATTCATAAATGTGAAGTTAAGATAATAGTGCCCGTTATATAATCACAAGTTGTTGTATAGCTGAGACGGTAAGAATGCTATACGTAAGACTTGAGGTCACATATTTAATTGTTCCTGACTATCGCCGCCGGTTCGTGGCTAATCGACATTGAAAATCAACTCATCACTGCTCGTTAAAACCCGATGGTGCTAGAGTTATCACGCCCTGTTAAAAACGGATGCTGATGGCTATTGTCCACTGCCGGCGCACCCGGAGGCGCGCCTCCAGTCGCCCTACGGCATATCCCCGCGCTCGGCGCTGCCAGGGACCACCACGCGCGCTCGCTCTCTCCCGCGGTACGCTGGTCTTTGCCGCGCCCGCGATGCCGCGCTCCCCGCCGTCCTGCACCTCCGAACCGCCGCCGCCGCCGCTTAGCCTACCGCCCAAGAGGTCCGGCCACCGCCGCTCCCCACGCCGACGCCGGTCAAGCGCGAGATCACGACCGCGGCTGAGGGCAGCAGATCAGACGGCGGCGACGACGACGCCCTCTACGACCTCGTCAACACCTACATGGACCTGTACGGGCTGCCAGGATGATCGCGGCAGCCGCACCAGCAGCACACGCGCGGGCAGCGCCGCGGAGAGCCGGTCCGCAGGCTAGACCGCTAGATGCAGGCTAAGCGCCGCCTCCTGCCGTTCTCGCTCGGCGAGACTCGGGCCATGGTCAAGGAGTGGCTGACCAGACAGGCTCCTTAGCTAGCTTGCGATGCACAAGACGTGGCTGGCCAGACGCGCGGCCGTCCCGACATGCGGCCACGGCGGCGCAGCGCCACTGCGAGCCACGGCCGGCCAGCCTACTGTGCCCACTGCTTGCCGAAGATGTTGAGCATGTCAGCAGATGCAGCGTAGCTTCCTTCTCCCGTAGTGGTATCTGTTATGCGTACAAGGTGCTCGATCAAACGCCGTGCCCATGCTAAATTTTATTATGGCATGCCTCTCATATCTGAATCTTCTCACTCTGCCAATTTCCAAGACTGATGAAATATTTGGATTTTCTGGAACTTTGTTTTGCCCTGCACAATGTTGACTCCCAACTGCAAGATTTTATTATTTTTCGTTCAATAGTTTTGAAGCCTAAGGGACAAATACGTTGAGAAGACAAAGAAAAAGGCTATCTGGAAATATTAGCGGCAGTGTATAGAACTACAACTCATAGCCTTGTATGTATTTCACCATTCAGTTGCTGAGATTTGCTTGCACAGTCTGACTATAAGTGAAGTAATTTTCATATGAAAAATTATATAGCTGGTTTAAGAGAGATTGATTTATAAGGAAACGTTGTGCACATATGCTGATATTTCAAAAAAAAAAAGATACGGAATGTTGCCCATGTATTAGTAGGTTCCTTGTCCTTGCATGAGTTTTTCTGAGTCTGAATACTATTCTAAGCACCCATTTATGATAATCTCATCATGGGGACATTTAATCTTAAGCTATTATATGTCATTCCTCTGGTGGAAAGAGATTAGGGAAGTAATATTAAACTCCACAGTGTCACTTCTGGTATCACCAATTTACATTTTGATATCCTCTGTTCAAAGTCACAAACTATTCCTTGCACAGCTGATTTCACTGTGCCTTCTTTGCACCAATTTCATGCTTTGACAGCTATTTTGGGAACATATCACTATATCAGAGACTTATGCCCAACCCAGCTTCATATCCTTGCAATGCAAGTGCCATATTTTACATCAAAGTAAATCTTCATCATATAATATTCTTCAGTTCTGTTATATCGCTAGCAGGCCATATGTATTCACTATCATGTTGGGTTGTTTGTTTTCTTTCTTTCTTTTTAGGAGCATGTGTGTTCCCACTCCTTTCTTCACAAGATGGCCACTGGCAAATTGTTGTTCGCTGACTGCTACCCAAGTGCTGATCATATGAATTCACAAGATGGCTTGGGGCACTGGCAAAGGTGTTAGTGGCAAGCCTTACCCTCGCCTCTGTGCAATGCGCGAGGAGACCATGACTCGAACCCGGGACCTTGGTACCCAAGTGCTGATCATATGAATGATTTAAATTAATGGTGGTATACAGACCAGACCCCGTTGCAGTTTTTTTATGTATATCAAATTAGATTTTACTTAGTGCAAATGAATGATGATAAACATATGTTAATCTTTGTAGCTTTTGGGCAATCCAACTATGCCAATTTGGGAATCGCTGCCAAATTCCAGTATGCTGTAAACACAAAATCTTCATACATTTACGCATTAAACAATAACTCGGACTCAATTCTAAACTAGATCAGTTCGGTTATTTGTGCCAAGGCCTTTGTGCAAATAGCATGCAACTTGCTAATTAAATTATGCAGATCACGTTTTTTTTAAGCAACAAATATGCAGATCACGTGTACCTCTTTATTAGAGAATTCATTCTTTTTTTATTCTCACTTTCTAAGTAATTACAACTACTACTTCTGCTTAAGACCTTTTGTTATATATCGTATCACTGAATAATCACAAATTATCCATCAAATAGACAGACCATACCACAAGCCCATTGTCTGTAAATAAGCAGCTTATAGAAATCTTAAAAAAGAAGCTTTCTGCGGTTTGTTTCTCATTATTGATAAACAATGCTTAAGACATTTTTCTCTTATTGATAGACAATTTAAGACACTTCTATACAATATTTACATTTTTAATTTGGGCCTCCTATATTGTTGCTTCAATTTTATACTGCAAACTTGAATCACTGGTGTTGTATATGTTCCAAATGAATTGACACCATTATACCAATTCAAGCACTACTGAGGATATAAACATACATATCTAGCATTTTCATATTAGCCAGTATCCTGCACAAAATTAAATAAACAGTGGCCATCACAGAGATGGCGCGGCAACGCCATGCCCCGTGTTTTCTAGTTTCATTCTTGATCCGGACAATGCAGACGTGTTGAGGGCAAAAGTCCTTGTTGTTGAGGTATTTTGTTATCACGTTTATTGTTGTTTTATTTACAGCGAAGTTCTCTGTTTGCAACATGTGACCAATTATTATGCAGTTAACAGCAACTAGCTAAGTATCAACCTTACACAGAAACGCGTTCCATTTCCACTGCTGAATGTTTTATTTTCTGTAGCCGTTTTACCATTTATGATATGATTTTGACAATGAATTGTGCTCTACGAATTTCAGAGTACTTTTCTGGATGACTCCTTTTCGATTGAGCACGCGAGACAATATGGGCACACACACTTATCTGAGGTATTTATAAACCTGCCATTTTCAGATATTTCCAAGTTCTTGTTTATTCAACTTCCAAAATGTCGAATACTCGTATTTACCGTGTATTTTTATTTTTGGCAATGCAGATAGCAAGCCAATCTGACAAGCTTGGAAACAAAGCTATTCTACTCATTCACTTTTCTGCTCGTTATACTACAGAGGTGGGTTGACATCTAACCATTGTTTCAGTTCTGTCTACTGAAATGCTATGGCCACCTTCAATCCTTTTGTTTTCTGTTATTCAACTCCATTTGACTACTTCTATTTTCCTATTGTATCCTAATTCTTCCAATCACATTTAAGGTGCTTTCTTTCCACATAGCTATCCAAGTTTTTTGTTGTAATCAGTGCGTGGCACCAACATGCATGTCTCTTTTCTACTCTAAAGTTGTACTTGTGATGGAGAAATACATGTTAATTGTGTCACTACTTTTTCATTCTCTTGGAAATTTGGCCTATTTGTTTGCATTCTTGGGACTAAACCATTTGAGTCTCTTGCCCTTCTATGTGGACTTTATTTGAGTGAACTAAATCTCATGAGGTATGACTGCTCTCTTTACAGGAAATTGATGCGGCAATAAACAGATTGCCACCGTCTTTCCGAAGCAGAGTTTATGCATTGAAGGAAGGCTTCTAAAGAAATATGAACCAATAAACCAGAAATGATAATTTTTGGATGGGTCGAGCAATGAAGTTTTCCAAGTTGGATTGCATGGGTGTTTTCATTAGAAATCTTGTTGCTACTGCACTGTGATGATACTTTTTGTTAGATAAATCACTATGATGATACTATATCAATCATCTGAAGAATCTTCTGTTTCGAGTAGTCAATGCTTGTTTCACTCACATGATATTGGAAGTTTGGAACAAGCAGTATTAACATCATTTGCTTTATTTCTTTTTCTTCAGAAATCATTTATATTTTTTCTGAACATTAACAATTTGATTTGTCATGGATACCATGTGAATTTCAACCGACAACAATGGTTCAGTTCTACAGGTTCATATATACATTACAATTGGAAATTTGGAATAGAAACAATCCTCACTTCATGTGAACATACAAGGAGTATTTTTACCCGTTACCAAGGTCCAGCTGAGGGTGTTGGAACCTGTGTTGGTGTAGCCGTGTAGTTATAATGACTCAGATGCTGCATTCACTTATTCATCTTCTGAACTACTTTCTGTACATGATTGACATTCCATTGCTTCATATCTGACTTGGCATGTTCTTATAAAATTCAACATTCATTTGTGAATTCAAATTTCACATTACAGCCATATTATGATTGCAGAAATTGTGTCAAGAGAACTACAGGATCCATTGCCTATGTCAAGAGGCTTATTCTTGAACGGGCCACCGATGCTATTGTGGAAGTTCTGCAACCTGTACATATGGTTCACCTGATTGGACAGCACAAGATGGCACAAACATCGGTTGAACTATACCGGATCCACTAGGAAGATGATTATGCAACTGGTTGTTGAGCCAAAATTATCTCTGCAGTACACAGTTCATAATTCAGAATGAGCGAACCTGCTGAGGCGCAGGCAAGGAAGTATACTTGTTGATGTTGTTTTGGAATCTAGTAATTTTGCAAAATGCCACAACAGAAAGTATATATGTGCATTTAATATATGAAGGTCAAGAAGAGACGGAAACTCACCAAAACCAAGAGTCATCTTTACCACAAACAGCTCAAGGGAGCCCAACCAAGCGTCTTGTTGCTACGTGGACACAAGTAAGCACGATAGCAGCAAAGGTTGAGTGGAAACTTGCATCTACATCAACACAAGTAAGCATGATAGCAGCAAGGTTAAGTGCAAAATGTGCCCACACTGTAAATATGTTTTACTAAAATAGTGCGATATAGATGCAAGAGGTGACCACGAGCAAAATAAATATAGAACCGCATATTAAATTGAATGACTACTAAGCAGCGATGCTCGATTAGCTAAATTCAACCATGATATTGTGTTGCCAAAATTCTAAAATTTACCTAGAGCTAGACTCAAATAAAGTGCTGCCAAAATTCTGAAATTTATGGCAAAATGTACTCCCAGCTTTGGTAATTCAGTCACCCTCTGGCATGATAATTGGACCGAGCCTTGCCTCAAAGATAGATTCCCTCAGCTTCACTCTTTTGCCAAAAAAACCAAGGGCTCAATCAGACATTTTTTGGACAGTGAAATCAGTAGAGTGTTCTCCCTACCATTGTCAGTACAGGCATCAGACCAACTTGACTCTCTCATGAATGGAGGAGGGTAAAATGAATGGAGGAGGGTAATTGGGAACCTGAAACCCAGGACAAATGGAGTTATAAATGGAATTCTGATAATTTCAGCACCAAAAAAGCCTACTGTCTGTTACAAGGTACACAACCAGCATCCCCTCTCTTCCCCTGGCTTTGGTCATCAGGCAACCTTGGAAAACACTTGTTCTTCTTTTTGGCTCCTTCTCAAGGACAGGTTAAACACAGGAAATTTGCTCAGGAGAAAGAATAAAGCATTGGAAGACTACAACTGTGCCATCTGCAATAGGGGGATTGAGGAAACAATCTTTCATCTCTTCTTTGAATGCCCATTTCGTTCTTCCTGCTGGAACTACTTAGGAATACATTGCTTTTTGCACAACTTGTGCACCTGTATTTACTATATGTTTCCTTCTATAATAAAGAGAAAAAAGAATCATCTCAAAAAAAGAGAGAAAAAAGAATAGGTGGGGAAGTTTCCCCACTGATAGTTCAAAAAAAAATTCTGAAATTTATCTGGACTCAAATAAATAAATAAATAACCTACAATCACCACTGCTGGAGTATCTTGCACTTTTAGAACAGCTGTAAAACAAAAAAAACAGAATAAGAATCTTTTAAATTGCTGCATCGTAACTCCTAGCGCACTGACAAGCAGACTGAAGAACACATGAACTCCAAACCACCTTTAAAACACATGCACCATGAACAGAAACGTCAAAGCAATGGATGGATGGAGATGGAAACCGATGCCACAGACCTAACTCCTAAGGAAACATCATAACCCTATCTCCAAGTCAAGGGTTTTGTTCAGTGGAACAACAATCTAACAAAAAAAAGATTTTGTTCAACGTGCTCCGTGCTATAACCTTTGCTATTTTTCAATTCTACTTGCTAAGAGCGGTCCTGATTTAATTGCACATACCCAACCCGAATTCTCCAACATGGTCTTGGTTCAATGCAACATTTCCCTCAGCTTTAATTTGTCACCTCCGAAGTGTAAATTTAGTTTGGATATTTCCTCATGCAACTCCTGATGCGATAAAAAGGCCCCAAAAAGAAGTACAATAAATTGCTTTGAGGCAGATGACTAGGATAACATAGCTATAGTCACGGATCACGAATCATGACACTACAGGTCTGTTTATGATCAGAAATGCGTGAAAAAAAAAAAAATGAGAAAATAGGATGTAAAGGTGTTGCATAATGTCTTCAATTGATTTTTTAGAGAGTAAAATAATCTACTAATCTCTAGAACCATGAATCCAGCATGCATAAAATACTATATGCAGAAATCAGAATTACGCAGAATTACAAATGTCCTAGTTGTTAAGGAAACTCAGACGTCCCATGATTCTAGAATCTTCATGTAAGAAGGAAGTTTCTCATACTCCTCCTTTGAAAGAATTTCCTTCATGGAGTCAACAACAAAATGTTCTGAATGAGCAAGATTCAACCACTGTCTTCAAAACATCCAAGATATTCATGCTGAACACATCGATCATTTCTATTATCTTGGGAAGCTACAAGTTTGTGAAAATGCTAACTCACTTGCACTAAGTGATGGAATACTTTGGAGTTGGCACATTTGCAAAAGAGTTGGAGAATTGAGCTAGAGGTGCTCACTGATGAGTATCGGACACTAGTCACGTTTGCATCGGACAAACGCATGCGTTGTCCAATGGCTAACCCTAGCTCATCGCGCACGTAGCTGAAGCATCAGATAGAGGAGCGTGGGTGCATCGACGTGACGCTCGCACTATTCACAGTGGGGCAATTCTGCGCAGGGGCATCAGACACGGCGTCTTTGTCCGATGCAAACCCTCGAACGTGTCCGATGGCCAAACATGCTCTCTGGAACCTCTCTGTAGTGCATTGGACAGCGCTGGCCATTTGTCCGATGGCCATCGGACAAGCAGCATCGGACGACAACGCACAGATGAACGTTGGGCGCCAATGGCTAGTTTCAAATGGCTACTTCCATTTGGTGACTCGTAGTGGCATCGTACACGATGGCTTTGTCCGATGCAGGGCATCGAACGTGTCTGATGACCCCGAAAAATTTGCTATGTGAGGAATGGTTGGATGGCTCACTTTGGGGCTATAAATAGATGGTGGTCGGCCCTTGGCCGGCTCTCTTGGCACTTTGACGAATTGTACACCCTTGTGAGCCTAAGCAAACACCTCTCACTCATCTCCTTCTTGATTTCATCATCCAAAGTGAGATTGAGAGTGATCCTAGTGCATTTGCATTTAGTTGAGGCGTCTAGTGGCACTAGTGATCGTTTGAGCTGCGGGATTCTTATTACTCTTGGTAGTTGCCACCACCTAGACGGCTTGGAGACAACAATGATCGTTGAGCGGCATTGGTGATTGTTGTCGGCTCTGATTAATTGATTGTGAGGGGTTCTTGTGCTCATTCCCTGCGGGAGATTCTCAAAGAGCAACTTTAGTGGAATCTTGGCTAGTTCGAGTGCACTTCTCAGTTGGTTCTTGCGGTGCCTGCATGGTGGGTTTGGCGTGTGACTCCAATTAGCTCACGAACCAACGAGTTGGGACTCGCCACAACGAGGACGTAGGTTGCCAGCAAGCAACCGAACCTCAGGGATATATCTTGGTGTTCATCTCTTGCCCCATGTTGGTTTGATCAATATCACTCCTATATTTACATTCATAGCTATCTTGTTAGTGTGGTAGTTGCTTGACTAGCTAGTGTAGTTGTAGTGTAATTGTAACTAGTTTAGTCTCTCTTGTTAGTAGACTTAGCTAGTTGTAGATCTCTAGTTGGTAGTAATAGCTTGTTTGTTTGTGTGAATCAACCTAGAGTCCAAGCTACTAGACTTGTGTAGGAGGCTTGCATTGTGTGAATTAGAGCTAGAGCAACTAGTTGCTATTAGCGCCATCTTTTATACTAACCACTTTGCTCTAGTCAGTTGTAAGCTTGTAGAAAATTTTTACAGGCTATTCACCCCTTCTAGCCATCTAGAATGTGCCTTGTGCACATCACTTATATGTGGTTGACCATGGACCCTTGCCTTAATAGACTAAATGGAAAGCCTTGATTCTAGGTATGAGGGCCATTAAACAACCAACTCTCATTATGTTTGTAAGAAAAATGGACCCTAGGCCCATTTACTTTGGATTTTGGTGTTCGATGACCAACACAACCAAATTGGACTAATGTGGTTGCGAGTGTTTGTTTTGTAGTCTAATAGGGTGCAAACGTGACTTGGACGAAGGCGACGTGATGATCCAATAATCAACACCTCAAGCAAGACCCTATAAACATAAGAGAAGACCCAAGAAATCCAAACAAGTCCAAGGCACAAAGATGGAACCTAGCCAAACGCCGGGATTGTGAAGATACAAGCAAAGAAGAAGCTCAACAGAGGTGACCAGATGTGGCCCCTATGAGGACCGGATCGTCCATTCAGTTGCTTTCGGCAACAACGGCGTTAGACACGATGACCGGACGCTGAAGAATTGAAGTGACCGGACGCGATGATGGCACTGTTCACCGTCACGCCTACCTTCTCAGCGTGATCGGCCACGGCAAGTGGACGACCGGACGCACCCGAGAGCAGCGTTTGATCGATTTCAGAGAGGTTCCAGAGCGGCGCAGACGCGACCGGACGCGTTCGATCGGTGATGACCGGACTCGGCGTTGAGTCCGATCAGTGCATGCGCACTCCAACGGTCGGCAATGGTCGCTTTGACCATTGTGAGAGACTAGACGCGTCCGGTCACTAGCACAAAACTTAGGTCTTGGGTCTAATGGCTAGTTCTCTCATGTTGGGCTATAAATTTACCTCCAACCGACCAAAACAATTGTGGAGAGCTGAGGAAACATATCAAGAGTGTTGATACATCATTTTAGAGATCTCCACTTGCATAGTGCTTAGCGAAATATTAGGTGATTAGCGTAGGTGCTTTGCGAAGAGTTTAGGTTGATTAGACCACCACTTATGCGCTTGCTCTAAGTTTAGGCCTAGTGTTTAGTAAGATTTGCACACCTCTTATCACTCGGTGCTTGCGCGCACCATTGTTGTACATCGGAGGGCTTGTAGTCTTATGAGATCACACCAACCGCGTTTGTGGTGTGGCCGCCACCGTATAATCGAAGGGAACAAGGCCTACGGCGGTTCGGCCGAAAGCTTGATAGTGAAGACGGCAGGAAACGGTCCAAGAGAGGCTTGCCGGAAGACACATGGGAGACCCACTTGCGCGTGGGGAAGGCCCGGAGCTATCCATGGAGTTACCCGACCGGGAGCTTGGCCCTTGCTAGGGATTTCTTGCGAGGGGCTCTAACGAGGACTAGGGGAAAGCTTGCACGCTTCTCGATATCTCGGTAAAAATACCGGAGTCATCGACGGGAGTTTGCATCTCTACCTCATCTTTACCTTCCGCATTTATATTGCTACCTTGGTTGTGTGTTTTACTTTTCCTAGCTTAGTTGATAGGCTAGTTGATAGGATTAGAATCTAGGGTGCATAACTCTTTTGCGGTAGAGATAGCAACACACCTAACAAAATCTTAATTGCACATTTAGATAGATTACTTTCTTGCATAGGTTTTGACTAGGTGGAATTAGAGGCCATAGTTAGAAGTAGAAATTTAAGTTACCGAATTCATTCCCCCTCTTAGACGTCACGGTCCCTTACAATGTTTATGTGATATCCTATCGAGGTATTAGATTGGTATACCTATTGTTGTTGCAGTGCTGTTTTACTTGACCGCTATAACAAATTGCCTCTATGTGCTATTTTCTATTAAGTGTGGATTTATGATGTTAGGCTTTCGATCAAAGGGAGAATGTTGGAATAAATGAACTCAAGGCCATGGACTATGCGGGAGAATGTTGGAATAAGTCAAGGGGAATACATGACTTTCCTATGTGCCATAATCGGGGGCACCCTTAGTGACCGTAGGTTGTGGCCTCTCGTCACGTAGCTCAATAAGAGGGATGGCTCCCACCCCGAGAAACTAACGTTCTGAGGTATAGCCGATACCCATCCTCTTTTAAGATCCAATTTAGCGAGGGCGCTAGAGTGACGGGAAGGCCACCGCCATTACACCGCCATCCCTACTTCCACACCGACATCGGCATCTTCCCCGGCAAGGAAGAGTACTCTCGGTGACCTCTACTTCGACTACCAATGGTGGACTACCCTGAAGATCACAGTTAGTCACTAATCCATTGATGTGTTTACGTTAAATAGATTAGAGATCATGTGGTGTACTCCCTAATTTCTCTAACAATATAAGCATAACTCACGAGTCCGAGCCACATAGGAGATACAGAAGGCGCAACAACACACGTCTTGGAAGTTGGAATCAAACTTCTATCCATTATCGTCATGCGCAAGTTATTCTAACTCATATGAGCATGAGTCATATGAGTCTAGGTCACATACGATCAAAAAAGGAAAAAAAATGTGCGGACTCGAGGACCAATTCAACCCAAAAATAAATAAATAAATAAAGATAAAATATAAACATGGCTGACTACTCATATAAAATATGTTCTACAATTTAAAATCTAATCTAATTATTATTCTCTATCTCTACACCTAAAAAGAATCTAACATCATCATCGGACGCCAAAATAATTCGCTTCGCCCAGCTTAATCCGTGGCTCCCGCCACTCACCCCGCCCGTGTGGATCCCTGTCCGAGAGTCCGCGTCGCCGGGATGCTAAGTATTATTCGCTCCGCCCCAGCATAATGGCAAGTCCGGTACGTGAACCCCGCACGCTCCCGTGTCGCCCCGCCCGCATGGGTTCACGTCGAGACCCACCTCCACGCAAAAAAATCACGCCCCCGCGCGCGCCCTAGCTCCAGCCTATTCGCGACGATGGCGGGCAACTGCGACCTGTTGCCATGCGTAATCCCCGGCGTACGCGAGAGCACATGTCTCGCCATTGCCGCGGGAGATGCAATGCCAGTGTGTGTTGGCGGCGGCCACGTCGCTCGTCGCGCTCTACGACGTGCTCGCCGTGTGCTCCGCTTCGCCTGTGCTTGAAAGCCCTAGCTCTAGCTTGTGCCGGCGGCGGTGGGCACCTGCAAACGCTCGCCCCGCTCACCCGTCAGCGCATGCCCGTGTGCGTGTGCCCGCGCGTCTGCGCCCCGCTCACCTCGTGCGTGTGTGGCCGTGCGTCTACACCCCGCTCGGCCTCCTGCGAGAGTAGGAACGACGTGCCGTGGGACAAACGGACGGACCTACTGGCCGCACGTAACAGACGAGTCCGTTGTGTGGTGATACGCTTAATGCCCGCACGTAAGAACGTGGCCCATTAGTCTGCCACGTCAACATAGAAGAAGGAAAACCTAAAGAATTTAGAAATAGTTTAGGGGTTGAAATGAAAAAGTATTTATTAGATTTTTATTAATTTTTGAAAATATAAAAATATAAAATACAAATAATAATTAAAAAACAAAACCAAATTTATTAGGTTTCTATAAACCAAATCTACACAATATGGGTCATAATGATCATAAAATATGCTTTATGTAATCAAATTTGTATATTTCTTAATATGTTCGTCTAAAACACAAGCAATGTGCATCGTCATAGACATGGATAAAAATTTGTTAATATGTTCGTCTAAACCATAAGGCACGTGCATTGGTGTTCATATGGATAAAAATTCGTTACCCGTGTGCAGCGCACGGGCATATATCTAGTTAGATATTATAGATATATATAGATGTAGATATATAGGTATTATTATTGGAGATTAGAGATAGAGAAGCGATTAAAGTTAAAGATTAGGGATAGTGATATAGATTAGAAAGGCACTGGCACGGTTTCTTTATCTTGAAAACACAGTATACACGCAATGGTCGGAAGCTGTCCGGTTCGGAGTACATGACAGAGCACCGCATCCGCTTTGAAAACCGCGTGCGGTGGCGGCTACTTCTGACGACTCATCCTGCACGTTGCGCAGGCAAGTTGTAGAAAAGGGCAAAACCCAAAGCCAAGCGCACTGCAATTTTACACAAACGCCCCTTGCCCGCCGCCTATTTGTATTTTCCGCGCCTCGCGCCTCGCGCCTCGTTCTTTCTTCCTTTTTCTTTTCTTTTCTTTTTTTTCCCCAACCCGTCGTCGGCTGCGGCACTCCTGAAGGTCGGAGGAAGCCCCCAAGCCCTTGCCGCCGCCGGCGACGAACGCTACATCGGGAGGAACGAAGCGATGGAGGGCGCCAATGGAGTTGGCGGGTTGGAGAGCGAGCGGAAGCCACTGTCGGAGGTGGTCGGCGACTGCGTCCAGTGCTGGTTCCAGGACGCGTACAAGGAGGCGCGCAAAGGGGACATCGCCAGCCAGGTGCTTGTAGCGCAGATGTTCTTCTCGGGTTATGGGACCCCCAAGAACGAGTACAAGGTATAGCAACGCACCTTGTTTAAAATGAGATCTCTTTTGATTCAGGTTCCCCTATTTAGTCGTCTGTGCTAGGTAGATGGGGATTCGATTCAGCTTCCTTGTTTAGTTTAATTTATTATAGTTTCTCCTTTTCATAGCGATAATTTTCCTGTTTGGACGATCTTAAGGGACTCCTGGCTACTGGGTTTACCTGATTAAGTCAAGATTCAGATGTGTAGGGGTTTTAATCTGCGGAGTTGCTTCCTGGGTGGGAGAGTTTTGAGTCGTTTCTAAAGAAAAGATTAAGCCCCCCCTCCTGATTAAACCACAACAGAAACGCAGAGTATGGGGCGCTTCGTTTCTCTTTCTGACTGAAAATTTGGGAACTTAGTTGTTGAATTTTTGGCAGATGCAACATTAATTTTAGTATTTCATCATAATCTATCCTAGTGATTCAGATCGAGCCTTGAGTCGCTTTGTTTGCAGTTAAGATACTACATCGAATGGGATTCAACAAGCTTTTGTAGTGTCAACTGCTGCTTTTCTGGGCCTTTTATGCAATCTGCTGATAAGAACAATTGTTTCTTAGTTTTGAGCACAAGCCATGGTGTTTGTTAATGCTACATAGGTGTAGCATGTACTTGTGCTTTTTACTTGGTGATGAAATTATATATTTTTGGATTAAGTCCACTTTTGGACCCTCAACTATTGGGTTCGTCTAATTTTGACCCCCAACTACAAAACTGGCTAATGTGGTATCCCAACTGTCAAAACCATTCACCTTTAGCACCTGGGCGCGAGCAGGGCTGTTTTGTCCGACGTGGAGCGGGTTTGACCACGCCACGCTGGCGTTGGCCATGCCACGCTAGCCTCTCTCTTTCCTGTGCCGCCTCCCTGCGCCGCAGCCGAGTTGCCGGTTCCTTGAAGGACGGCGTCCGATGAGATGGGATGGGCGGCGGACACCGCAGAGGCGGTCATGAGCCCGACCTCCCGTGACGGAGCTCCATCCATGCCTCTCCTCGCCGGTGAACAGTATGGCATGGCCATTCAAACGACCGCGACAAAGACGCTGCTCGACGACCGTCCGCCATCAACGCCGAAAGCACCTTTGTACATCGCCTCGCCACGAGGCCTCGCGCCTTCAATGCCACATGCAAGTGGGCGCCCAAGCCATGCCTAGAAGCTTTCAAGCCCGCCAAGCCGTTCCGCGCTCCACGCTGGCGTGACTATAAAATGCCGTCGCCGCCGCCATCGTTCTTGACTTTCACCCCGCGACCAAATTCGCCCCAATCGCGCCACCTTTTCCAATTCCTCACACACATGGTGCGCCGGTTGTTAGCTAGCCTCGGACGTGATCTCATCGCAAACCATCAAGGGTAAGCCACAATTTTGAGTTCTCGCCGACGTTGCCGCCATGGCCGCGGGGGCAGGCTCTCGCCGCCAGCTCTTCGGCGCGCCGCAGAAGCTCTCGAGCCCGACCTCCCACACCGAGCCATGCCCCGCACGTTTGTAGCCGCTCGCGGTGAGCGCCGCCCGCGCCGCCACGCAGCAAGCGCACGAGCATCTAAGCAAGAGCCCCACGCGGGCACCAACGCGCGTGGGTGTGGAGGCAAAACTGCTCGGCAAGGTGGAGGCTGTGCGCAGCGACGTCGTGGACGGCGAGGTCGAGGTGGGGCTCATGGTGGCGCTGCTGGCTGGCGGAGAACGGTCTCTGACTTGGCATGCAGCAGAGGGCCGGGGTCGGTGGAGGCGAGGCGACGCGGTTGCTGCTCCTGGCCGCGGCTTGGTGCGAGGTTGATGAGGAGCTCGGCTGCTGGAGCTCGGAGCGGCCCAGGGTCGGAGCCTGGATGGAGCTCCCGTGCGGGAGGTCGGGCTCGTGACCGCCTCCTGCGGTGTCCGCCTGCCCCTCCCATCTCGTCGGACGCCGTCCTTCTAGGAACCGGCGACTCGGCTGCGGCGCAGGAGAAAGAGAGGCTAACGTGGCATGGTCAACGCCAGCGTGGCGTGGTCAAACCCGCTCCACGTCGAACAAAACAGCCCTGCTCGCGCCCAGGTGCTAAAGGTGAATGGTTTTGACAGTTGGGATACCCACATTAGACGGTTTTGTAGTTGGGGGTCAAAATTAGACGAACCCAATAGTTGAGGGTCCAAAAGTGGACTTAATCCTATATTTTTTGTTGTTAACTTCATGTTTGTGGTTGCATCCTGTGCGCCATTCCTTGGAGCTTAAGGTTGATTGACATAAAAGTTGTTCTGTTCATTGCTGTTTTTTTATTTTTGTTTTGCCACTAACAATAATTGGCTTACAATGCTTCGATTCTCTCTTAATCCGGAGTTCTTTTGGCAGATCTGTTCATTGTCTACTTTCCATGGATATGTGAATTTGGGTTTACTTTAGGTTAAAAATCACTATTTTACTGGTATAAAATATAAATTGACAAACGGTCCATGAACTTGCCCAGCGGTGACATTTTGGTCACCAACTCTCAAATTTTGATATTTATAAGCCCTAAAACTTGTATATCCATGTCATCTGGGTCATTGAACTTGTCACGGGCGCTAGAATTAGTCCAAACGGGCTTTGATCTCTCTCTTCAGCTCCTGATCTCCCGAGCAGCATACCGGCGATAGCAGGCACCCATGCATAGGGGGCCCTCTCTTTTGTGTCGTCTTCTTCTGCTGCTGCTTCTCTGCCTCATTCACCTTTGCCTCCATGGGCTTCGACCACCAAATCGCCCCTTGGGCACCAAATTAGCACCTCCACTCTTGGCCTTGGCCACGCAGGTGGACCACAGTGGTGGGCACCTTCACCAGATTTGGGAAGGAAGAGGCTTGAGAGAGACGCTAACACGTGGTGTCAGGTCCATGGCAAAACGCAATCAGCATGTCACGTCAGCGCATGGAGTGGGTCAAAGCCCATTTGGACCAATGCTAGCACCCAAGACAAGCTCAGAGACCTAGATGACATCACCACATTAGTTTGGGGACCCATATATATATATCAAAATTCGAGAGTTGGGGAGATAATACTGGCATACAATTTCGTGAACTCAAATATCAAATTTTGGGAGTTGGGAACAGGGATGACACTGCCTTGTAAGTTTAGGGATTGATCATGAAATTTTCTCAGTTATATATGATGTTTTCTTAATTTTCTCATGATATGCAATATTGTTGAGCTCTTGCTTTTTGGAATCATTTTATGGTGGGTATACTCATTAAAGGATTATGCATTTTGCACAGTAAGCATGATTTTTATCTGTTGACATCATGTTTCATGACTTGTGTATTAATTTGGCGAGTAAGTTCAAAAGTAGACTAGAATGCTTCTTTTCTTTATCTATGGGAATGGGATATGCTTTTACGGTTCTAAAAATACATATATATACTTAAATAGATTCAAACCATATAATGACTTTCCAGTTCGTAACAATATCAATGCTCTATGAATGCTGAAATTTCTTTTTTTCTTGGAGTATATAAGCAAGCAGAATGTGATTGATGTGGTGTGTGGTGAACCTGGCCTTCTATCCTCCTTTTCAGTTTCGACATCTCAGAAGTAAAAATAGCACACTAGGTATACATTTTCTCTCTCTCGAAAACGCAGGAGAGCTGCGCCTCATTATATTAAGAAGAGAAAAGGGCAAGAGCCCAAACAACCCCACAAACACCACACACACACTCACGCCCCAACAGTTAAAAGGATTACATTCGTGCCCGTGACAAAAACCACACAAGGCGACCACTACTGAGCTAAACACTCTAAATACCGGGAAAGAGGGCAGTCAAGAATGATAGCCCTCGATCCCCTGCCATAGACCACAAGCGGCGCTCCTTGCCGGCAATGATCAGAGCACCAGCTAAGTTTGGAGCTGCTCCATCAAACACACACCCATTGCCATGGTTCCATACAGTCCAAGCTCTGAGTATAATGAGCAAATTAATTCCTTGCCTCATCAACCCATCAACGGTGCTGCTGCTAGCTTTCTCCCACCAAGCATGGAAGGATAATTCTGTAGGCTGAGGGGACAAGGTCTGAAGACCGACCTGTCTGAATAGATTGAACCAAATTTCTCTTGCGAACACATAATGGACAAGGAGATGGTCGATAGTCTCCTCTTCTTGGTCACAAAGGGGAAAGTACTCTAGATGAGGTAGCCCACGACGTGCTAGGCGATCAGCCGTCCAGCACTTATTGTGCGTGACCAGCCACACAAAGAAGCGACATTTGGGCAGTGCCCATGATTTCCAAATCCTTTCCCATGGTCCAAAAAGAGTAGAACCCAAAAAGAAACCTTAGTATGCCGACTTAGCCGAATATTGTCCATTGGAGGAGAGCCTCCAAGAGTGTATTCTCAACCTCCAGCTGCAGCTGAAAATCCATCAGTAGATTCCATAAATGAAGGTAGTCAACAATCACACCAACTGGTGAGCTCCCTGAATGTCCGAAATCCAAGCCCGGTTAGTGAGGGCGTCCCGGACAGTGCGCCGCTTAACCCTCCTTTTAGGGATAGCTGCGAAAAGGCGAGGGCCAAGGTCTGCAATGCCCATAGAGCCACCGATCTGTCCAGAAAAGAGTATTCGCACCATCTCCAATTATAGAAATCACTGCTACTGAGAAGAAGGCTCTCACTTGCTCTGGCACAGGAACGGGAGAGCAGCCCAAGGACGATGAGGCTCTGTTTTCTGCAGCCAAACTTATCTCATGCGCAGGGACTAGCCAAGAGACTTGAGATCTGAAATTCCCAGACCTCCGTGCTCCGGTGGGTGGTAAACTTTGACCCAGGCCACAAGACAATGACCACCTTTTGCATCTTTACGTCCTCTCCAAAGAAAACCGCGCTGGATTTTATCCACCGCTTTGATAGTCCATGGAGGAAAATCAAAAGCCATAGCCAAGTAAATGAGCATACCAGTGAGGACAGATTGTACTTGTACCCTTCTTCCAGCCCTTGTCATTAGATCTGCCTTCCAGCCAGGGAGTTGAAAAAACACATAGTTCCTCTTATGTTGGATCTCTTTTCTAGTGGAACTCCCATTGAAACAAGGGAGTGAGAACTTGCTCACCCTACTATCATTCAACGAAAGCTTAAGAAGTACATAGGAACTAGGTATACATTCAAAAGCCAGTATGCTAAGTATTGATCTCTCCATGGCATGGCAATGGTTGAAATTTGAAACGCTGGCTGAGCTGACCACTTGTATGGCTTGTTGGCTTGGGAATCTGGGTCACACACAGAGCATATCTGACCCCATGGGCCTCTAAAATCTGACATCTGAGTGTGCTGGCTGGACTAGGCAAAGCTGGTGAGGGTGCAAACCAAACAGAACTTAATCAACTAGAGGATTTCATCATAGTTGTATCGATCTTTTACCATTTTATAATCATTGAGGTCTGAATTCTTGAGACAATGCATTTAGAGGTTTACATGGTTAGCACTAGTGTTGCTAGTATTACCAATTTATTAAGATTTAGGGGCTCTGAGCTCCCTAGTACACTATTATTTAACGAACTATAGTAAGTTGGAATGCATCAAGTGGAGCTCCCAGGAACTGACACCAGCTCGGTGGGGGTGGGAGGTCAGCGGTGTGGCTGTCCATACTCACCACCATGGTTTAAGTAGTCTTAACTCAAGTTTGGGTATTTCTTTTTAATGATAATGAAAAACCACATGGTTCCTCTTATGTTGGATCTCTTTTCAAGTGGAACTCCCATTGAAACAAGGGAGTGAGAACTTGCTCACCCAACTACCATTCAACGAAAGCTTAAGAAGTACATAGGAACTAGGTGGGCAGTGGACTTGTACTTAGTGTTTAATCACCGATTTGGTCATCCAGACCTAGAGGAAAAGGTGGTCTGACTGCACTACTTTTAGATGATCATGTTATTTTTATTTTGACCCATTTTTTATGATCTGTATATGGCCATTCTCTTCTCGTATTTCTTATAGAGCCTAGGTATGCACTTATGTAGTCTAGCATCTGTTGTGTAAATCACAAATAAAAGTGCACTTCACTGTTGAATTTGGTGATGGTTGAATCTGAATATTTCGTTGGATTAATGATACGCTTGATGGTTTTGAATCTTACGTATGATTCCAATAGTGTTTACAAATTTATGTCCCTTTTTTGTCTATCTGCGTATGGTGGTTTCAAAGTTCCTATTGTCAACTGCCCCATTAGCTATACTAATCTACACTCTGATTGTACTTTCTCCTCTTATTTCCTTATATTGTCTTTTATATAGGGAAAACAATGGATGGATAGGGCATCAAGGTTCAGGTCTTCAGCTTTGAGGGTTGGCAGGAAACGTCCAGGTATTCATCAATAAAGTTTGTTTGAGATTATCTCATTTAAAGGTTTTCACATCTTGGATGTTAAACATTTTCTTTTCCTGACTTCTCTTAAATTTCAGGATACAATGCAAGTGACTCAGACTCTGATGATGAAAATGATGACGCCAACCAATAACGCTCAGTTACAAATTGAGTTATTAGTTAGGGGATTCACAGGGTAAGAAAGTTTGGTATAAGCTGTTGCTTGCTTTTTCATGATTCCTAATATTTCCCTGATCCTAAACCCTATCCCTTGGATAAAATTTTCCTTGGTGTTGGGACTTCAGGGTTGAATTACTTGGTGGTTTATGCATTTATCACTACGTTTGAATTGCCACTGTCATACTAGGCTTGTGGTGATCAGATATCCTGACCTTTGTCGTTCTGTGTGCCACTGTTGCATGCTCTTTACTGCAATGGAGTTCCTCAGGTGTTTAATGACAGAATTAAATTTATATTTTCAGGTAATTACAAAGTTGTGGTTAATCTAGTGTCAGTCCCAGCAACTTGAGCATGCTGGGACTGCATGTACGACTGTGCGTGTCAGCAATCAAGTAAATCTTGTAAGCCCATTTGGATGCTTCAAAGTACAGTGTACTCAGTATCTGCTTGAAAAACCAAGGGGATTATGATTTGGCAATGTTTAATTATATTTATTGATTCAATTTTACACCCGTTTTTTCATTTCCCTATCAAAGCAAGCATATCTAATGTTGAAAATCCATTTTGTGGGTTTATTTTAAATCACGCTGTAAATTGGTCCTGCTTCGTTTTAGAGCCATTCTATATAGTGATTTTTGGAGTAGCAAAAAAGCTGTCGGGATATTTCTGTTTTGCAGCTAAACTCCATTGTTTTTTGTTATTACAAATTGGAACGGCGCTGGATTACAATTTTAGACGCTGGAGGGTAGGACGGCCTTGAATTCTGCAGGGCATGTGAACGAAGTTGCTAGCGGAGATGGCGTCGATTGGTAGAGAAGCACGGTATGTAACGGAATTAGAAATTGGAAATTGTATGTATTATAGATATAGATAAATTGAACTTGAATGGCTTTAGGAAATCGTCCTTTGATAGAACGAAATTTGGGAAAATTTCTCTTTGGTTATAAACGAAATTTAACTTTAAAAAGCCTCATTTGGGTGGAGCGACATTAGGAAATTGTTCTTCCCAAGGGGCCAAGATCAGCCGCTCCGGCTGGCGGCTGGCCCACAACCATGGCCACGCCGTGCCGGTAGCCTGCCTCCCTGGGTGACCGCCGTGCCGTACCCCCGCCGGACCAAAACTCAAAATCGCCTCCTCCTACAGACGATATCTCATAGTTGCTAAGGGTGGGTGTGTTTGATTTTTTCTATTTTTAGCCTGGATAGAATCAAGCATGAGTAGCTTTAGCTTGTCCCAGCAAGCCAATTTAAGCCTGGCTAGCCGCCAGTTGTTTAGTTGCCTGTATTGTCTAAGCCTGGACATGACTTGTTTGGTTACCTGGTTTGTTTCGCATAGAATCATCTCTTTTTTAATAGGGTAAGTGTCGATAGAATATCGTCGGCAGTCTTCGAGGGGTATCCCACGAAGGTAGATTGATCGGCAGAGATGCGTGTAATTGAGAACAAGAAGGTAACAGAGACACACGAATTAGACAGGTTCAGATTGTCAGTATGACGTAATACCCTACTCCTGTGGTCTGTTGAATTGTATTGGCTATCATATGATATTGCGTGAGTTTGGAGGGGGTCTCTGCCCGCCTTATATAGTCCGGAGGTAGGATTACAAATCGGTTAGATCTGGGAGATAACCGAAAAGTAATAACAGATTACAGGAATCATGGGATCATACGTATCCTAATAGATCTCGTAGTATCTTCAGGATATCTTTCCGGTGTCTTGCGGGAGGCACCGAGCAGTGTCGTGTCCCGCAAGGCTTCGTCTTGTGGGCTGGGCTACCCATAGGGGCGCAGCCCATGTGATCTGCCGTGGGTATCCGGGGTCGTAACCCCCACAGCTAGTCCCCGAGTGCCTTGTACCCGTTGTGTAACGCCATTTTGAGCTTGTCCGAGCAGGAGCGAACAAAGCCGAGCAGTCAAACTCATGGTCCGACCATCATGATGAGTTGCCGAGCAGTTGTGAGCAGTCGTCGAGCAGCGTGAACCGTCGCCGAGCAGCGTGCACTGTCGCGGAGCAGTGCAACCCAAGTACGGCTTGTCATAAGGGTGTAAGGAGCTCAACTTCAGAATCAAAAAATTTTCTCGTAGTGGACCAAGTGTGCCCACTTAGAGTCCGACCACGAGAAAGGGAGATAGTCTTCTTCAACTTTAAGAGGCGCGGAGTCTTCCAGATTAAAGCAAACACACTCACCGCGAGGTTAAGTGTGCCCACTTAGTCTCCGAGTCTGACAGTAGGTGGCGTAGTCACGTGGTGCCAGGGTCCAAAGTAGAAGAAAAGTAGAAGACCAGCCGAGGAGGCAGCCAGTCCCCGAGCGTAGCCCCAAAATGAGAAAAAGCACATTCACCGTAAGGTGAAGTGTGCCCACTTAGTCCTCGAGCCTGACAGTAGCTGACGTAGTTACGTGGTGCCAGGGTCAGAAACAGCAGTCATCAGAAAAAAGTCCCCAATGCGGTGAGGATCCAAGTCGTATTGCTAACGTAGTCCCCGAGCCACAATTGGAAATTGTGGAGAAAACAAATCGCGGAGAAAATACCGGAGTAATGGTTGTACAGTAGTAATTACTGAGCCATAACGGATGGCGGAGAAGTCGGCGAATATTCGGTGAGCAGTAACAAATTGCGGTGAGAAGTGAGCGATATAGGCTGTATTTGCGCGAAGGCCCAGGTAACGGCCCACCACACGATTGCGGAGAATTCGGAGAGGCGCACATCCAGGAGCGGTTTCTCAAAAACCCTCGAATGCGAAAGGTGGGGGGAGTGCTTTATAACTGCGCCGCCGCACCCCGCGCTCCCACCTTTGCCATTTTGCCGTTTCATCTTCATCCTCAGCCCTCGCACTTCCCGATTCACATCCACACGTGCTTCCACCACCAATCCATAACCAGATCTGAGAGATGGCGTCGAAGAAGGGAGCTGTGAAGCCGAAGAAGGCGGCCGCCGTAGCCAGCCGTGACAAGGAATGGGTGCCATCGAGGATGGGGGAGGCGGAGATCAACAGGATGGTGGAGGCGGATGTTCTCTTTGACCGAGTCATCGCCAGATGGCGGCCAGCCAGCGGTGAGCCCTTCCCAATGCCTCATACTGATGAAGTAGTGGTGTTTGAGGATTATTTTTGGTGCGGGTTGGGATTTCCTATTCATCCTTTCCTGAGGGATCTGTTGGAGTTCTGGGTAATTAGTCTATGCAATCTCCATCCAAATATCATCTTGCACATCTCGATCTTTATCCACTTCTGCGAAGCGTATTTGGGGGTTCTTCCGCACTTCAACCTCTTCAGACACCTTTTCTGGTTGAAGAAGAAGGGCGACGGCGTATATCTGCAACTCCGGGATGGAATGGCGAGCGAGTACATCACTGTACTGCTGAATACTTCTTTGAAGGGGTGGAACGTCAGGTGGTTCTACATGAAGCAGAGCCATCCTACAATTCGCTGCAACGTCGACCACATCCCGGAGAGCCAAAAGAGCTGGTCGAAGAAGCCGAGCAGTGCTGACATGGAGCAGGTGAGGGAGCTCCTCAACCTGATAAAAGGCGTGGAGATTAACGACAGACTGGTGGCGGCGAGCTTCATAGTACGCTGTGTCTAGCCCTACAAGGAGAGGGCCCACTCGAGCTTTGACTTCAAGGGCGACGACGACGGCACCCGGGAGAGAACGAGGAGGCTGACGAGGGATGATGTGCTAGAGCGGGCCGCAGAGCTATTCGCTCCAAATGCCTCGTTCAACGTGTCAAGGCAGACAAGGGCCTTCAACTATACAAATCCGCCTCCTTAGGTAACCAGCCCAATTGTTTTGTTCCTAATGCTGTTTATCCTTTACGGTTGCCGAGTAGTGAACTGATTCACTTATGCAAAGATCCATTCACAGGAAAGAGCGGTGTACTTCTCGGGCATGCCGAGGAGCGATTGGCCGCAGGCAGTAGACGCCCGGCCACCGGCTCGGCCTGAAGAAGATGCGGCCAGCGCCTCATCAGAGTCTGAAGGCGCAGACGTTGGTCGGACGGAGAGTACCCCCTGGTGTCGGAGAAAGTCTGAGGGAAGAGGGCAGCGGAAGAAGAGGAAAACGGCAGGTGCTGTTCCCGGCAAACCGAGCAACATCTCGCTTGGTGGTGACTAGACCACTCGGACACGAAGATGGGGCTCTAGTAGCTCCTCCTTCGAGCAATAAAGCGCCCCCGCGCAGCTCGCGCACGGAAGAGCAACCGAAGGGAGGGGAGGGAGTCCCCGAGCAGCAGGCGACAGGAGTATCGGAGCGACAGGAGGAGGCGAGGCCGATGGTGGAGGCCGCGAGACCTCCACCATAGGGTGCGGGAGTCGACCCCAAGGCCACGCCTGGGGGCTCGGGTAGACAACGCTAGTTTAGGAAAGTGTACCGACAGGCCGACACGTAAGTATCCTAGCCTCGGAGTTATTTTGCTGTCGTATCCTTATCTCTTTTGGCGAATGACAAGCTGATCTGATGCAGTGCGAGGCGTATGGAGGATCTGACCCCGCCCGTCTAGACTGACGAATAGCCGAGGGCTGGTCCCGTGGCGGAGGCAGCGCCGGCAGACCACGTCCCAGAGTCCCCGGGTGCTCGGCGGCCTATAGAAGAGTCAACCACCGCTGCTGATGTACTTGGCGGCGGCGAACGGTTGGCGCCGATGGCGGACGAGTCGACAGCGATGCCTGAGGCAGCGGTGGAAACCGCCAGGACCTCAGGAGCAGAGGCTAGAGTTGCCGACGTCGCGCCGGAGTCCGGAGCGGAGAAACCTATGGTGCCAGAGGGGTAGACGGCGCGCCCTAAAGCATCGAAGGGCATGGTTGGACACGCTGTCCGGCCATGGAGCCCCCTGGTGGTGCCTCCATCTGCAGAGGAGGAGGATGAGGTGGAAGAAATCGAGCGTGAGGAATCACGACCTCAAGCTGTCCGAATCCTCCACAAGCGAGGCGACGAAGTGGTGGTCGTTGAGGAGGAGGACACCACCAGGGAGCTTAGGAGGCTGGAGTCTGCCCTTTCTGGAGTGATGAAGTAGATCAAGGTTAGTACTGTGCCTGGAATGCTCATCTTTGATGTTGGAGATCGGAGTTCTTCATAATCATTGTGCGTTTGCAGGGGATAACTCGGACTGCCGAGCAATGCCACCAGCTGATCAAGAGGATGGAGCCCCTCGCCGAGGAGAATGAAAAGCTCAAAGTGGCGATGAAGCTTATGGAGAAGAACATCCAGAGGGCCCAGCGTGAGCGAGACCTTGCTGAGTCCAATGCACGGGACCTGGAATACCAGAAGGGCATCCTATCCGAGCAGCTGGCGACCACGTCCGAGTTGCTACGGGGCAAGTCCGAGCAACTGGCCACCATCTCTGAGCAGCTGTCGAGTGCTTCCGAGCAACTGGAGCGGAAGTCTGAGTAGCTCAGAAGCGTCTCCGAGTAGAAAGCAGGTATGGCGTATCGGTAGATGTGCTTTGCATTATTGAACAATCATATTGTGGCTGCCGACTGTTGTGCTTGTTGAGCAAGATGCGAAGCTCGGCCAGCTGCGCCAAGCCGTCAAGCAACTCTGAGAGGAGAAGGCGAAGGAGTTAGGGCGAGCGGAGAAGCTGGCCGAGGAGCTGAAAGGTGAGTACTTCATGGTCGGAGTTACTTCTAGAGTAATTTCTTGGCTTGATGGATCCTTGTGATGCCTGCAGACTAGTGTCGGAGGGTTAAGGCATAGTTCGATGTGCTGGAGCAGGAGGCCAGGACCCAGAGGAACAAGTTCGATGCCATAGTTGCCGTAGTCAAACCGGTGCTCGACTGCGTCGACCTAGAGGCGGCTCCTCAGCCCAACAGTAGGCCGCTGCATTCGGACACCATCATCGAAAGGTGCAAGGCGGCGTGGGAGAACTTCAAGAGCTTCAACCGCGACGCCATCATCACCGCCGTTACACACGCCCTAGCGGTGGTCTAATCCCATTACCCTACCATTGACCTTCAAGCTATAGGGGCTAGATTCGTCGGAGGAATGGGCGCGATGGAGCACCAGCAGCTGGAAGATGAGGTGGAAGACGCGGCGAAGAAGCTGGCCGACGACATCGACCTATTCGGCGAGATGGACGGCGATGGCGAAGCCTAATGATCTGCTTGGAGAGACGCTGTAATAACTAAATAGGGTAGTTAAAATCTCGCAAGGGCGCATACAATCATTTATATATATGTATAAATGTTGTAAAGTGACATGTGCATGTTTATGTAGTTTGCTAGTATTGCGGTGAAAAAATTGTTATAGTGTTAACCCTAACGCAATTATACTTAGTATAAGTAGCGTCCGAGCAGTTAGTTCGTTACTGAACTCTCTGACCTTGGCTAGCCCATAGTCCATAACATCGAGCACGGAGCCCATGCATGTGTAGGAGGAACAGGTGTGACCAAAGAACCATAGCCGACCACCCATAACGCAGAGCGTGGAGCCCATAGCACGTGTAGGGAGAGATCGGAGACTGGGTCATCTCTAGAGAGAGCAGAGCGAAACGTGTGCTGCTCGGCGGTTGGCAAAATAACTTGGAGATATAGGTAGTATTAGTAGTGTCCAAGTAGTTAGTTCTTTACTTGGTGCTTGGCCTTGGCTAGCCTATAGTCCATAACGTCGAGCGCGGAGCTCATGCACGTATAGGAGGAATAGGCGTGACCAAGAAAACACAGCCGACCACCCATAACGCAGAGCGCGGAGCCCGTGGCACGTGTAGGGAGAGATCGGAGACTAGGTCTTCTCCATAGAGCACAAAATAGAACGTGTGCTGCTTGGCGATTGGCGAAACATTTCAGAGATATGGAGAAACGCGCGGAGTGTTCATGTCGATCACATGTTGGAGATATGGAGAAACGTGGCGAAGCATTTATGGCGATCTCATATTGGAGTTCATTAAGGAGTAGTTTAGTGCTCATCGACCGTAAATGGAGATTAAATCGTATTGGAGAAATAATGGAGACAAATTATGGCGACCAAAACTTTATTCATCATGGAGTGGAGAATACATATCTAGAGCATTTCAAGGATAGAAACGTATAAGGTGCTCGATGTGCCATGAATTGGGGATATCGATTCCGTCCAAGTCACATAGCCGATAAGACCCTGGTCGGGTAACCTCTTTGATGATGTAAGGCCCTTTCCCAGGGGGAGGAGAGCTTGTACATCCCTTTGGTTTTCTATTTTCTACGGAGAACGAGGTCGCCGACAGCAAATGAACGACCTTTGATGTTACGGTTGTAGTATCTCCACAAGCCTTCTAGGTATTTGACTGTACGGACGCAGGTGATCAGGCGTTCTTCCTCGGCCCTATCAACGTCCTTTATCCGAATAGCTGTGGCTTGCTCTTCATCATAATGTTCCACCCTAGGTGCTCGAAAGGAAATGTCCGCTAGTAGTATGGCTTCTGAACCATAGACCAAGAAATATGGAGACACACCGATGCTGCGACTAGCTTGAGTACGCAGTCCCCAGACCACAGCTAGTAGCTCTTTGAGCCATCTGCCCGGATGCTTTTCTTCTTTCTGATATAGCCTCTTTTTGAGGGCATCAAGGATCATGCCGTTTGCCCATTCGACCTGGCCGTTGGCTCTAGGATGAGCAATGGAGATGTACTTGACGGAGATGCATCGGTCTTCGCAGAAGTCCCAAAAATGATGACCAGTAAATGTAGTTCTGAGGTCGGTGATAATGCTATTCGGGAGACCGAATCTGTGGATGATATCTTCGAAGAGCTCGATTGCTTTCTTTGCAGTAGCCGAAACAAGCGGTTTGTATTTGATCCACTTGGAGAACTTGTCGATGGCGACGTATACATATCGAAAACCACCTGGCGCTGGCTTGAAAGGCTCGATCATGTTCAGTTCCCAGCAAGCAAAAGACTAAGGAAGCTGGGATGGTCTGCAGTTCTTGTGCCGGCACATGCATTTGCTTGGCGAAAAATTGGCATCCTTCATAACGTCGGATGAGGTCTTTAGCCATAGGCCAGTAAAAACCAGCTCGAAAAGCCTTGCCGACTAGGTTTCTTGAGGCCGCGTGGTTGCCGTAGGAACCAGAGTGAATTTTGAGAAGTAGTTTCACACCCTCTTCTTGGGTGATGCATTTCTGCAGTATCCCTTTCTTGGCACTTTTCCTCATCAAGTTGCCGTCCACCAGCACGTAATGCTTGCTTTGACGGATTAGGCGTTTGGTTTTAGTCTTGTTGGCGGGTACTTCGGCGCTTGTGAGGTACTTGATTTAAGCTGTCCTCCTATCGGTGACCGCGAAACAATTTGCTCGGCAGGGGAATTTCTTGCACTTCCTCTCTTCCTTGATAGACGGCGTAAAGGTACTAAAAGGCGCAAATCGTGGCGCGAGAGGAGCCTATCTTGCTGATTTTGATCTCATACCACGTGGTGGGAGAACTTCCCTTCAAGCTTCCTAATTTTGGCACAATTCCTTCTCCTTGGAGGCGGGACTTTGGTCTTTGTTGATATGACGACGGAGTAAAGAGGTCTTGAGCGAAAACCCCAGAGAGTCATGGAGACATGTTGTTCGGCTAGGCTAAAATGTATTCGGAGAGGAGCGGAGCTATCTTGGTCAACAGAATGAATGTGGTGTGGTTGATGTTGAGGGCACCGTGATCACCTAGTTTGATCGGGATGATCTCTTGGATGGTGGTCCACTCGACAAAGTCAGTGAGCGCCTATGACTTGATGGAACTTCCCTTCAAGCGAGCTCCTAACTTGATTTGGCTCTTTATGCGGAGATTGTCCCCCGAGGGAATCTTCTCACGGCGATCTAGTAGTACTCAAAGTAATGGTGGAGCTTTGTTGAGTAATAGTTGAGCTTTTGGACCTAAGGATAATGAGTTTTGGAGTCATTAGGACCTCGATGAAGTATACCATTAGGTGTTTGCGTTCGACGACGATAGCTGTGCTAACGAGCGAGAAGTGGCGCGATATATAGAGTTTCATCTGGTCAAGGGAGACATGATCGGAGGCTTCGTTAGAAACAATTCAACGGCGTTGTTGGAGGCCTTGAGGAGTTTAAAAATGTAGTCCCTTTTCACCGAGGAGAGCGATGAAGCGGCTAAGAGCAGCCATGCAACCCAAGCTTCACGAATATCCTTGACGTTGGCCGCTTGATGAATGAACCTTGTCGGTGTTGGGGTCTGGCCGGGCACCGACAATGATGTTGAGGGCACGGATGGAACCCCAAAGATGCACACCTGAAGGGTTGAGCTTCCATCTGGAAACTTTTATAGAATGTTTCTTTGAAACTATAGATGAGATTATCTATAGTTTGGATCTTGAAACTACATCATCTCGATCTTCGATGTTCGTTGATCGAGGCACATCTGGATGGTGGTATAGAGTCGAAGGACATGGTGGTGTAGCTTGAAGACGCACCGAAAAGGCGTGATGAAAGGTCTTCTTCCTGAGTGGTGATAGCCAAGTAACGACCAAGGAAGGAGAGCGATTCGCACCCGGCGGTGGAGTCTACAACCTCGTCTATCCAAGGCAGATCGAAGGGGTCTTTAGGGAAGTGTTTGTTAAGATCAGTGTAATGAACACACATTCTCCATTATTTATTCTTTTTTTGAACGAGAACAGGGTTTGCTAACCACTCGGGATGATACACTTCTTTTATGAATCCAGCAGCTAGGAGCCATTTTATTTCTACCCTAATAGCCTCCTTGTCTAGCGTGAATCATTGGAGTTTTTGCTTGATCGGTTTGGTGGTCGATGAGACATTTAAGGAGTGCTCAATCTTCTCCCATGGTACCCTTGGCATGTCTACAGGTTTCCAAGCAAACACATCGGCGTTGGCATGTAGGAAGGAGACGAGCACGCTTTCCTATTTGGGGTCAAGGTGAGCCCCAATCTTCATGGTCTTGGAGGGGTCATTGAGGCCGAGGCCGACCTCCTTGGTTTCCTTGGACTTGGTGGAGGTGCGAGGAGGCTCCAGCGATGGGATCTCAGGTCATCGGTGGGCACCGTCTTGGCATCGGTGACCACACTGGCCATCTGGATGGAGAGGTCGGTGGCTTCGATGAGGGCAAGACTCTTTGTCTCATAGGCATAGGCGATGGAGAGGTTGGCCCACAGGGCTAGGACTCCTGCAGGCGAAGGCATCTTCAGCACTAGATAAGCGTAGTGCGGTACATCCATGAACTTGGCCAGAGCTGGCCGACCAAGTATGGCGTGGTAGGCGGTGTTGAAGTCGGTGACGTAGAAGTTAATGTGCTCGACGCGGTAGTTGCTTGCCATGCCAAACTATACTGGTAGGGTAATCTCTCCAAGTGGTTTGGATGCCCTGCCAGGTACCACACCCTAGAAGGAGTCAGAGGGTGTGAGATCTATTATCCCGAGGCCTAGCTCCTTTAGGGCTCTGGCGAAGAGGAGGTTTAGAGCGCTCCCACCATCGATGAGCACTTTTATGAAAAGCACTTTCTAGACGGTTGCATCAAGGATGAGGGGGAAGCGCCCTGTGTAGGGGATGTCCGCCCACTGGTCGGCCCTGCTGAAGGTGATGGGGACCTCGGACCAGGGGCAATAGCTGGGGTTGGCGGCGGCGTCTTCCGCGTTGATGGCGAGCATCTAGTGGGCGGTGAGCTTCCATTCTCTTCTGCTTTTGGTGGAGGCGAGGCCCCCAAAGATGGTGGCGACCACCTTATCATGATCCTAAAAGGCATTGTTGTTGCCCCTAGGTGGTCGGCGGCCTCCGGCTCTGACGTTGTTGTCGTCGTCCGGCTTTTTGGCCTGGAACTCCTTAGCCAAGCCAAGGCAGTCCTTCATCTTATGCTTGACATTCTTGTGGAGAGGGCATGGGCCATCGAGGATCTTCTTGTATTGCTCATCGTAGTTGTGCTTGGCTCGAGGCTCTTCGACGACGGTGACGATGTGGTCTGGTCGGCGGTAGCCATATTGACCAGACTTAGATCCTTCTGGCCGATCACATCCACTATCCCAATTGTGACCATGGTCGTCGTAGTGGCGGTCGTTGTGGCATCGATCGTCAGGGTGATCGTCGCTACGGCGAGTTGGGCGATGAGTGCCCGCATCCTCATTGAAGCGCACCTCGGCTTCCTCGGCGTTGACGTACTGGTTGGCGGTCGTAATCATCTCGCCAATCCCCATGGGTGGCTTGTGGTTGAACTTGGAGCGGAGATCGTGGCGATGGAGTCCTCGGACAAAGGCGGTGATGACCTCAGCTTCCGTGATGTTGGGAATAGAATTCCTCATCTCGGAAAAATGTCTGATGTAGCTATGGAGGAGCTCGGATGACTTCTTGTAGATGCGGTTCAGATCATGATTGGTGCCTAGCTGAGTACACGCAGCCATATAGTTGTCGGTGAAGACCTTTTTTAGCTCTTCCTAGGATCTAATGGAGTCCGGGGCAAGGCTTGTGAACCAGTTCATGGTAGTTTGTGTGAGCATGATAGGAAGAAAGTTCACCATGACACTGGTATCTCCTCTGGCGGCGCGCACAACAGTGGCGTAAGCCTATAGCCACTGTGTGGGGTTCATCCTTCCCTCATAGGGCTCGACCCCAATGATTTTGAAACCACGGGGCCACTGGAGTGTTTGGAGTGCCCTCGTGAATGCCGGGGGCCCTTTGGGGTTGTTGGCACCGTGATCTGCAGCATTGTCGGCATTGAGCGGCTCGAGAGCTAAGTCCGGGTTATCGAACTCTTGCTCATACTCTTGATGGTGGTGTACTTCTTCATGGCAACCGAAGCGGTGCTCGTCGATACGTTATCTTGCATCTTGGAGATTATTGAGGTGCACTCGGACGTCCTGGTCGACCTTTTGGTCGTGTTGGTGAAGTTGTTCGATGCGGTTGCCCCTAGCTCCCCCTAGAGGGGTTGTCTGTCGTCGTGATGCTAGTCGGTGAAATGACTTGGGCGGTGATCAGATCTTGGTGTGGCTGATCAACGAATCGAGCTTGTGGAGTATGAAGGTCTCTGATCCTGGCGGATGTCATTGACCTGACAGTGTGTCGCTTTAAGCATGGCGGTGACCTTGGCGACCTCTGGTGTCTGCGGGAGCTGGGCGAGCTCATTGGTGACCACGACCAGGTTGGCGCGTGGGGTCTTGTAGACGTCGTGTCCATCAACATGGACAAATTTGTTGTCGAGGTTGCGGTGGAGTTGGCGTGGCCTTCCTTGCGAGTCAAGCTGAGCCTCGGCCATCGCAAGGGCATCCTCGTTTGCTCGGCACTACGCACGATTGACGTTCCTATTGACGCGGATGGCGCGGTCCTCCTCGGTTTCCCCTTACCACGAGGGGCTGTCGACGCTGACATTGAAGATTGCGCCACTACGAAAAGGAGGGAGAGGAAGTTGTTCGGCGGTGGTTTCGGTGACAGTCTCCGTGGAGCCCTGGGACTCGAAGTCTGGATTCTCCTCCAAGATGGTTTGGAGGGTGCTCTAGGGCATCGGCCGACATGTAGCATGTTGACAGCGGCGGGAGCTGGTCGGCGATGTGGTCGGCGAGAGGATGGACATCTCTAACCTGGTCGGTGAATTTGCCCCGTAGGGCCTCTTGATAAGTGGCGGCGATGTTTGTGAACCCAAAGGGTAGGGCCACAACCCCTGGAGTTTCCCGAGTAGCCTCCGATAGATTTGGATCGGAGGGTGGTCGGCGCTGAACCAGAGTGTCCAGAGCCGATTCTGCGATGGAGAGGCAATCGGCGAGCTTCTGACCAACCTGATTGATGGATACGATCAGATCGTCATTGTTGATTTGCCTCCTCTGGTAGTGAGGAAGTGGGCGGTGAGTTGTCGATGAAGGCAACCTTAGAGGCGGTTCTGAGATTAGATCTGCAGTCGCAGGTGTTGGGGTGATCAGCATAGAATCAATCTGCACCGGCTCGATGACTTCTCCGACTCCGTCAGCGTTGATGATCCATGAGATCAATCCGACTATGAAGATCTGGCCAGGCTATGGGAGGGACGAAGAGCCTATGGAACGTACCATCTTGTTCAATATAGAAACATCACGCACACCCCTACTTGGCGCGCCAACCGACAGACAAATATCGTCGGCAGTCCTCCAAGGGGTATCCCATGAAGGTAGATTGATCGGTAGAGATGCGTGTAATCGAGAACAAGAAGGTAACAGAGACACACGAGTTAGACAGGTTCAGGCTGTCAGTATGACGTAATACCCTACTCCTGTGGTCTGTTGGATTGTATTGGCTATCGTATGATATGGCGTGAGTTTGGAGGGGGTCCCTGCTCGCCTTATATAGTCCAGGGCAGGGTTACAAGTCGGTTAGATCTGGGAGATAACTGGAAAGTAATAACAGATTATATGAATCATGGGATCATACGTATCCTAATAGATCTCATAGTATCTTCAGGATATCTTCCCGGTGTCTTGCGGGAGGCGCCGAGCAGTGTCGTGCCCCGCAAGGCTTCGTCTTGTGGGCTGGGCCACCCCTGGGGGCACAGCTCATGTGGTCTGCCATGGGTATCCGGGGTCGTACCCCCCACAGCTCCGTTAGGATCACCTCTTTTTTTCGCATAGAATCACTTCTTTTTTAATAGGGTAAGTTTACCCTCTCTTAGGGGTTTCATCGAACAGGTGGTGCGCACCTTGGCTGGCAGCAGCACGAGTACACCGACAGAGTACCAGACTCTTTTTCTCCTAGTAGGACAATGAAGTGAACTGCTATCAATTTGATCTAGCGATGCAATCATGTAGATAGAGCGTCTCCAGACTCCAGCGAATGAAGTGAATCTAACAAGGTGCTTTGGAATCGAAACCCAGGCGAGAAGGGAAAGGACTTGGGACTCTACTTTTATTTGTGCTTGGTGAGGTGGATTGGTTGGTGGGCTCATAAACGGAAGAGCAGGAGCTTTGTATCCATCCATGGAGTTGGCTCATCTGCAAACAAACATGTACCTTGCATGGAGGAGTGCCTGGTTGGTGTGAGAGTAGGCGAGGTGGCTGAGGTCCGCGAGGCGCACGGACACGGCGGAGGGGAAGGTCCCCAGGAAGCGCGCGATGAGCTTGGAAGCCTTCGTCTTAGGCGATGGCGTCCGACTGCCTACCGCCACCAGCTCCACCGGCACCTCCACCATCTCACCGCTGAACACCATGAACATCCTCGCTCACCTACCCGGCCGCTCACTAATCTAACCTGCCTAATCTAGCAAGGCACCGGCCCTATGGATCTGGTCTGATCCGACCCACTGCTCAGCTGATCGATCAAGGCAACAACGGCAGCAGCATGAAGAGCACAGGAGGAGGAGCACCAGACGAGGAGGAGCACAGGAGGCGGAGCTCATGGTGAGGCAGCACGGGACGAGGAGGCAGCACGGGTGAATGAGGCGGTGAGGCGAACCAGCGTCGGAGCTAAGCCAAGACTGGCCAGCAAAGAACGGCCGATTCCTGTGCTCCTCTGGAGTCAGGCTATGGGCTCAAAGGTGGCTTAGCTGGGCGCCTGGGCCTGATTAAGAGCAGTAAATAAGCAACCAGAAGGTGGCTTCTGGAGCCTCATTATGAGTTAGCCATCCAACCAAACACACCCTAAACGATTTGGACAAAATCGAATGAATGAAACATCAAAGTCGTTCTATGATAGTTAGTCCCTCTACCTAAAATGAATGGAAATTTTAGACCTCAAAAAGTCAAACAATATCAACTTTAACCAAACATCGAATCACTAAATATATTTTTATATTGAATCTATTTAAAAATTCAAATGCGGATACTATTTTCAGCAAATTAGTTAATTTTGGAATAATTTGATAAGGAAACTTCTATTTTTTTAACAGAGGGAGTATAATTTTAAGAGCCGTGTTGGCTTCCCATGTGACAAAATAGAAAGCGATAATGATAACCATGGTCGTCCGTCTATGACTCCCGTTCGGACATGGCTCCACAGGAGCAGGCCCCATCTCTCCATCTTTCTTAGAAACAGAAAAATGAATCCCTGTAAGGAAAATGAACCCTAGGCCCATTTACTTTGGATTTTGGTGCTTGATGACCAACACAACCAAATTGGACTAATGAATTTGCAAGTGATTGTTTTGTAGTTCAATATGATGCAAGACGTGACTAGGACAAAGGCGACGTGATGATCCGATGATCAACACCTCAAGCAAGACCATAGGAGCACAAGAGAAGACCCAAGATATCAAGCAAAGTCCAAGCACGAAGATAGGAACCAGTACGCAAGATCGCGAAGAAACGAGCTCGCAGAGGCGACCGGACGCTGGACCGGACACGCCGATGAAGAGGCTCAGCAAACTGGCGTCAGCAGCAGTGACCGGACGTTGGACCGGACGCTGGTGGTAAAATCGACCAGACGCAGGACAGCAGCGCCCGATCGAGTACAAAGAGGTTCCAGAGTGGTGAAATTGCGACCGGACGTGTCCGGTGGTAGGTGACCGGACGCTGGTAGCGTCCGATCAGTTGTTCGTGGTTCAACGATCGGGACGACCGGACGCGTCTGGTCAGGACGACATCAGCGTCCGGTCAGTAGCAGAAAAGCGGGATTTCATCCTCAACGACTACTTTCTCAGTGGGGCTTATAAATACAACTCCCAACCGGCCAAATAAGGAGTGTGGAGCTGAGGAAACATACCAAGGGTGTTGATACACCATTTTAGTGATCTCCACTTGCATAGTGCTTAGTGATTCATTAGGTGATTAGCGTAGGTGCTTTGCGAAGTGCTTAGGTTGATTAGACCACCGCTTATGTGCTTGCTCTAGGTTTAGGCCTAGTGTTTAGTGAGGTTTGCATACCTCTTACCACTTGGTGCTTGCGATCACCATTGTTGTACATCGGAGGGGCTTGTAGTCTTGCTAGATCACACCAACCGTGGTTGTGGTCTGGCCGCCACCGTGTACCGGAAGAAAACAAGGCCCACGGCGTTTCGGCCGGAAGCTTGATAGTGAAGACGGCGAGGAGCATCCGGAAGAGGCTTGCCGAAAGGCACGTCGGAGACCCACTTGTGTGTGGGGAAGGCCCGAGGCTATCCACAGAGTTACCCGACCGGGAGCTTGGCCCTTGCGAGGGATTCCTTGCGAGGGGCTCCAACGAGGACTAGGGGGAAGCTTACGCGCTTCTCGATACCTTGGTAAAAATACCGGAGTCATCGATGGGAGTTTGCATATCTCTACCTTGCTCTTTAGCTTCCGCATTTACATTAATTGTATTACTCCTTTTGCGGTAGAGATAGCAACACACTAGCTAAACCATAGTTGCACATTTAGATAGTTTATCTATTGCATAGGTTTTGCTAGGATTAGAAAAAGAGGCCATAGTTTAGAGTTAGATTTTTAAGTTGCCTAATTCACGCCCCCTCTTAGGCGTCACAGTCCCTTCAATTGGTATCAGAGCCGGTTGGCTCAATTTGGACCTTTGGCTTAACCGCCGTTGACCTGACGCCATTTAGAGTGTTGTGGATGGATACCTCTAGGCCTCCACACTTTGACAGCACTGACTTCCCTTATTATAAGGCTAGAATGGCTTGCCACCTTGAGGCGTTTGATTTGGGTGTATGGAGAGTCACTCGTGATGGGATGAAACCCATCAAGAATCCCAAAAAACCCACAAAGAGTGATGAAAAAGAAATGCATTTCAATGCTAGAGCTAAGAATTGCTTGTTTGAATCATTTAGCATGGATGTATTTAACCAAGTATTTACTTTAAATACGGCACATGAAATTTGGTTAAAACTCCAAGAGCTCCATGATGGCACAAGTAATGTCCGTGAGCAAAAACATTGTCTAGCTAAACAAAATTATGATTCCTTTAAAATGAATGATGATGAGCATGTTCGTGATATGTATTCACGTTTGAATCTAATTATCAATGAGCTCCATTCAATAGGATTAATAAAGCTAGATGATGCGGACATCATGAGGAAGATCATCTCCGTCCTACCACAAAAGAAATATGTAAGCATCATCACCATCCTTCACAATATGGAGGACTTGAGCACCATGACCCCGGGCATAGTCATCGACAAGTTAGTGGCATTTGAAATGTCACGTAAGATTGGTCAAGAAGAAGCTTCTTCATCAAGCAAAGGCAAAGCTCTCGCATGTAGCGAGAAAAAGAAGATGAAGGGCAAGCAAGTTGAGACAAGCTCAAGCTCAAGCTCCTCAAGTGAAGATGAAGAAGAAGATGAGGACGGTGATGATGATGATGAAGATTCAAGTGATGATCAATCTTCCTCCTCCACCTCCGACCTTGATGAAGAATCAATCAAATTAATCAACAAGGTGGAGAAGATGGTCCAAAGGCTCAATATCAAGAGTGTGCCCATCCAAATTCAAGATCTCATTTTCACAAATCAAAGAAATGAGCAAAGAAAGAGAGGATGTTATGGATACGACGAGTTGGGGCACTTTGTGGAAGTTTGTCCAAACAAGCCCACACCCAAGACAAAGAAGAAGTCATGCAAGAACCAAGCCCTCACCTAAATAAGATCATAGGATGATTCTTCAAGTGAAGAAGAACACCATCACAAGAGGCGATGAAACAACCCCGATTTCCGCGAAGGGAAATCCATAGAGTCGAAGCGTAATAAGACCGCTGTAGATCATATTACCCAGATTCCAGTCGAATATCACATCCATACAACGATAATATCAGAGTACAAATAGTGCGGAGGTACATAGATTATTACATCACCGCATTGGCAGAATCAAAAGTAGCATTCATTTAGAATAGCTTGAAGATAGGATCGCCAAACTCGAGCGTAGGAACGAACCCCTCAACCGTCAAACTCCTCGAAGCTATACTCCTCAGCAGAACCTGTGTGCCAAAATTTATCAGTACGATTTGTACTGGCCACTCCCAACCCTATGAGCATTGCTTTGTGGAAATTGGATGCAAATTGGATGTAATCAAGAGGAACCTATAAGGCTGGGGTTTCCTATGCATTAGTAAATCAAGTATATAATAATCGTTGGTCAAGTTTTAACTCCATTCACACACCCATTCCACCCCATTCCCATTCTAGAGCCAGGTTTCGATCCTAGGAATGATAAACCACCATCCCCACACCATCATCATACCACAGCCATACCATCGCTCAGTCGACAGGCCAACTCCCTCTCGGAACTGTCTCAAGGCCCGTAGCCCCTGGCTACGTCCGAACACTCACTCTCAGGGGAGAAAAGAAGGACTCATCTCAACTATCTAGTTTAAGCGAAACCCAGGAAAGGTCCATTGCCGATGAGTCGGCATATGTATCGATCGATCAACCATACACTCCGCAGAGGTTTTACATAACCACAAGATCTGCCTTCCTCGCTGACCGTCATCAACTGGGCTGATTCCGGCCGCTTGCTAGCCTAGGATAATGCCACTTTACCATTCAGCCCTGGTACACCCCAAGTCTGGTCTGGGGTGGCTAAAATTGTGAGTCATGAGTCGGGTCCACAAGGTCTCCATGAAGTCTCGGAAGGGTGTGGGGGAAATCCTCCGCACCCCGTACCTTCCTCACACTGTCCGCTATCAACCAAGCAGTAGTGGCAATATCCTACCAAGTAGTCCGGCCATCCCGCACCATATAGGGCGAGTGGTACGTAAGGATTTCCGGTGAATTTGAGTACTAGTAAGTCCTTAGGGATGACCAAGCCAGAATGTCTCCATCAGGGTTTCCATTTACCGTGCCACCATAGCACCTCCACCCTGGGCTCCTCCCATTATAGGTTCACACCCCGGGCCACCTCATATACCATTTACCCACCACGGTACTCCTCACGGTACTCACGATCCTCGTCCATCCGGTTTTCCTCCGAGTCTACAAACGATCGCATTATAGTCACGTTAGCGACGTCTATGGAATAGCACAAAGAAGCAATGAAAATTCAAAAGAACCAAATGCACTCAAACATGGGTTCATTGCGTAGAGCTTGATTTTAGATGAATTTTGGTCCTAGTTTTGTATTTTTCTGAGGTCGTATGAATTAGTTATGAATTTCCGAATACTAAATCTATTTCTGAAAATGGGAAAAGGCTGAATTAATCCTGGGCTGACACGTGTCATGCTGTGGTTGGTCTACGTGGCTTGCTGACGTCAGCATGACGTCAGCATGATGTCATCAACGACATGCTCACCGACAGGTGGGGCCAGAGGCTATTGAGTCCCTGACAGGTGGGTCCGGTCAAGTCAACGTCAGTCAACGGTCAACGGTCAATAGTCGTGGTCAGCAGCGTGTAGGTCCGTGGTCAGCGATGTGGCAGAACCTCCTAAATTATAGGGCCCACATGCACTGCCATCGTCCAACGACCTTTGACATTTATGCATATGTTACCGATAACTTAAGAAGACTGTCGGTGTCCGCGGGAACCCCGAATCATCCACGATTTCCGAAAGGGGATCACATTACGAGTCATTGCAAAAGATTACAACATTTATTCAAATATCTACACCGAGTAAATCAATGGAAGTCTTACAATAACTTAGTTTACAAAACATTTATTTCAAACCTTACAAACTAAGTTCGATTATTAATACAAACCAAAGTAGGGAGTGGCATTATAATATATACAAAACACACAATTAACGCCGCCTCGCCTAAGGGCCACACATTACTTATCATCATCATGATTGAACAACGGTCATGCAAAGACGATCCAAAAAACAGATCCGCTCATGAGCCTCACCCAACAACAAGGGTCAACAAACCCTGAGTACGAAAGTACTCAACAAGACTTAACCGAAATAAAAACTGATAAGACTCAGGAATGCAGGCTCAGGGATTCAAGGTATGGCTTTAGCAATAATCAAAGTTCTTTTGCGTAAAAGCACTTTAACAAAATTCTTTGTATCAATATTTAAAATCTCATAAGATCATATACAAAGCTGACACGATCCGTATTAAGATCATGAAACTTCATATCCAACACTTTCTCGAACCATTCTCGAGTTCCAGTTATTAATACTACGATGATGAACAGAGAAGTGAGTCTCCATAACCGAGGAGCAACGACGATTCGAATCGATTATAAACCCAGCTGGGAATTCCAGACCACACGACATATGTAGGTCCCCGACCTACATATACCAACCTACCCTTGGATCCTCTAAACAAGAACGGGTCCGCGCCACCCGAGAATACTGAGACTCCACACACTCCACCCATTGCCACGTGGGTACACGCTATTCCCGCCATCTCTCCACTCCCAGTGCGCGAGTAGCCATTCTCGTAATAGAATAGCCAAGTTAAGGCTTACCGGAGTATGTGGTTAGTACTACAAAGTCTCACCTACAACAGTTCACCAACGGTACGGACCTTAATCGACACAGGCGGAAAGAACCCGCTCACAAGACATTACCAGGTCTTGTGGCTCACACACACCGAGTCCGCCCGGTCTAGATTTATTACTCCACATTACCATATCACATGATAACATAAGTAACCAAAGTTCCATTTAAAACTCACAGGTGACAGGCAATCACCCAACTTTGATCGGTCTAAGCAGAGCTAAGCATAACTAGGCATATACGATTTTAAACGGGTAACAAGGTAGATATGGAACAACAAGGTTGATAATGCAACAATTAGGTTTCCACTTGACTTCTAATCACTTAATGCAGTATTGAAAAGCAAAAGCGAAATCAATTTGTAAAATACAAGGTAGGGTTATATGCATCCGGGGCTTGCCTTCGTTGACGGAAAAGTCGGCTCTGCGATGTTTCACAAGTCTTCGATCCGACCTCAGCAGACAGATCAACCTCCTCCGCAACTTGATTAACTACCACGTGTTCACCTTCGTTTACTACACGTGTAACATTGCCATGCTTAACATGATGTGGAATATGAAACATGATGCTCGATGATGGATGCAAAATTAATAAATTGGATACAATTTTTTTTCTTAGCGAGACTGATTACAAACCAAACTAACCAAACCATATCCAGAATCGATGTGACCACGCTAGCACCGATCACTTTAGTGAACTCTCCGACCACTACGGTGAACTCTCCGACCACTACGGTGAACTCTCCGACCACTACGGTGAACTCTCCGACTACTACGGTGAACTCTCCGACCACTACGGTGAACTATCCGACCACTACGATGAACTATCCGACCACTACGGTGAACTCTCTATCCGGAGCAAAAATCGTCGGTGAGGGAGAACCGCGGACGTAGTGATCAAAAAAATGAGTAAACAACAATCGACTAAAGACTACAAAGATCGTAAAACGAAACCGTAAGAACACCGACATGCACAACGGCTCACCGAAAAGCTCGCCACGATGACACGCCCAGAAGGTGAAGATGTCGACCTCGAGGAAGAAAAAAACGTGGATGATGAAGTTCTCGGCAATTTCAAGCGACCAAGGCTAGCTGGCTGGATTCGCAAGGAAAAGACGGAACTAGGACGACCTTTACCGAGATGGCAACAATGGTGGTGAAAACAAAGGAAGAAAAAGCACGATGACGACGTCTTGGTAATTATAGCGCGCAAAAGCTCAAGGAAGCCACGACTGAGACTACGGCGGCAATGGATCGGAAAAGCAGAGGAAAGGAGCGGGCAAACGGCGACGGCTCGGTTAAAAAGGATGGCCAGAAACTCAAAGAAGCCACGACGAAACCATTTCGCTTTCGCCAATATGACGCCGCCAGACTGGCCACGCTGCATGATCGAAACAAGCCAAGCTCACGGGCGGTGTAAGCATAAGCGGTGAACACTGCATTCATCGAAATTACAAGTTTGCCATACGCCAAAATTCACAAATTACTCTCAAATTTTCATAACAACTCAAAAATCTCCAAAACAAAAGTTGTTCAAAATTGAAAGTTCTACAACTTTGCTTCTATAACCATCTCCTAATTCTGTCTAGATTTTGAAATGGATTTTCAGGGTAGGATTTAAATGCTGAAAAGCGGGGTTTTCTCGAAAAATTTAAAATCCAAACAAACTTTGAATTTAAGTCAAACAATACAATTCAACACATACCACATGAATATAAACTTGTTTTAGTGTATGCATCTCAAAGTTTTCACCAAATGCCAAATGCTTTGCAATGCATATGATGACATGTCGTTTTAGTATTTTAAACACCCGAGGTGTTACAATCCTTCCCCTAAAAGAAATCGCCCCGAGATTCAAAGCCATAGAGTAAGTAATGGAAAAGGAAATGTGTTAATCCAAAACATCCAGAACTTTTCCATAAAACAACCGAGGTTTCTTTACAAAACACTATTTGTAGTAACCGAGCTCAACTAACATTATTCTAGTCTATAATGACGCAAGAAACTCGAAACTTTTCTAGCAAGAAATCTTCCGATTCCCAAGTAGCTTCCTCTTCGGAATGTTGATTCCATTGTATCTTGTAGAACTTTATTGTCCTCCTTCGAGTAACACGATCTTTCTGATCCAACACTCGGATAGGATATTCTGAATAAGTCAAATCTGATTCAAGTCCTACCCCTTCAATCTCAACATTCTGCTCAGGCACTCGGAGACACTTCTTCAATTGAGAAACATGGAATACATCATGCACTGCTGATAGATGTTCCGGTAATTTCAAGCGATAGGCCACTTTTCCATATCTTTTCAAAATTTGAAATGGTCCAATATATCGAGGTGCTAACTTGCCTTTAACACCAAAACGAGTAACTCCCTTCATTGGTGATACTTTAAGATACACAAAGTCCCCTTTGTTAAACGTCAATGGTCGACGCCGTTTATCTGCATAACTCTTTTGTCGGGACTGAGCTATCTTCAAATTACTTTGTATTTGCCTAACCTTGTCTTCTGTTTCTTTCACAAGATCAACTCCAAAGAATCTTCTTTCTCCGGGCTCAGACCAACTCAACGATGTTCTGCATCTACGACCATAGAGTGCTTCAAATGGAGCCATTCTAATGCTTTCCTGATAACTATTGTTATATGAGAACTCAGCCAAAGGTAAGCATTCGTCCCACTTGTTGGAATAATTAAGGACACAACACCTTAACATATCTTCAAGTACTTGATTGACTCTTTCAGTTTGTCCATCACCATGGATGATAAGCAAGACTATCTGAGAGCTTGGTACCCAATGAAGAATGCAATTGTTTCCAAAAAGCTGGAGACAAACTGTACCCCTATCTCGACACTATGGTCTTTGGTACTCCATGTAGGCTCATAATTCTTGCTAAATATAACTTTGGCATATTGGACAGTAGAATATGTATTCCGGACCGGAATAAAATGTGCTGACTTGGTTAGTCGATCCACAATCACCCATATTGAGTCAAATCCCTTTGATGTCTTGGGTAGACCAACAATAAAGTCCATACTTATATCTTCCCACTTCCAAGCTGGAATAGGTAATGGTTGTAATTCTCCAGCAGACCTCAAATGTATAGCTTTCACTTTCTGACAAGTATCACACTTTGCTATATACCTTGCAATTTCTATCTTCATTTTGGTCCACCAAAACCTTTGTTTTAAGTCATGGTACAGCTTGTTGCTTCCCGGATGAATAGATAACCTAGAAGCATGTGCTTCTTCAAGAATTGACTGCCGCAATTCGAGAACCTTTGGTACTACCAGACGATTCTTGAACCATAGCACACCTTCATCATCTATGCTAAAGCATTCCGCTTTTCCATTTATAACTCTTTCCTTGATATGGGCTATACCCTTATTTTCCTTCTGAGCAGCAATAACTTGATCTCGAATAGCGGCTTCAACAATTATGTTGGTCAAACTTCCTTGTTGGATTACCTCCACCTTCAACTTCTCCATCTCTTGACATAAGGTCAAACCCATTGTTCTTACTTTCAGGCAATTGCAATAGCTTTTGCGACTTAGAGCATCTGCAACCACATTTGCTTTTCCGGGATGATAATGCACTTCTAAGTCATAATCTTTAATCAGCTCTAACCATCTTCTTTGTCGCATATTCAATTCTCGAGTGAGTAAAGATATACTTTAAGCTCTTATGGTCTCAGATATATATGGCATGTATTACCAAGTAGGTAATGCCGCCAAATCTTCAAAGAATGGACCACATTTGCTAACTCCAAATCATGAGTCGGATAGTGCTCTTCATGTTGCTTAAGTTGCTGGATGCATAAGCAATGACTCGGCCTTCTTGCATCAACACACATCCAATACCAATACCCGACGATCACAATAAACGTCAAATGACTTCTCGATGTCGGGTTGGGCTAATCATCGTGCAAATGGTCAACAATCTCTTCAAAGTCCGAAAAGCCTCTTCACAAATCAGACGACCAAACAAACTGGACTTGGTTCTTCAACAACTCGGTAATGGACTTTGACACTTTAGAGAAATCTGGAATAAACCGAGCGGTAATACCCCGCCAATCCCAGAAAACTCCTAACTTCATGAACTGTGGTTGGCGGTTTCCAATCAAGAACATCCTTCACTTTGCTTGGATCAACAGCAACTCCTTCCGCTGACAAGACATGTCCAAGAAATTGTACTTCCTTAAGCCAAAACTCACACTTGCTGAACTTTGCATATAGTTGATGTTCTCTCAAACGAGTCAGAACAATTCTGAGATGTTCCGCATGTTCTTCCTTGCTCTTGGAATATACTAGAATGTCATCAATAAACACCACAATGAATTTGTCTAGCTCTGTGCATGAATCTGAATTCATCAAATACATGAAATGAGCTGGAGCATTGGTCAAACCAAAAGACATGACCAAATATTCATATAATCCATATCTTGTGGTAAATGCCGTTTTGGGAATATCTTGGGCTTTATCTTGATTTGGTGATATCCCGACCTCAAATCTATCTTGAGAAAACTTTGGCTCCGGCCGATTGATCAAAAAGCAAATCTATCCGAGGTAATGGATACTTATTCTTGATGGTCACTTCATTCAACGGACGGTAGTTTACACACATAACCTCAAGGTCTCATCTTTCTTTTTCACAAAAATCGACGGACATCCCCAAGGTGATGAACTAGGTTGGATAAATCCCTTATCAATCAATTCTTGCAACTGAGTCTTCAACTCGGCTAACTCCTTAGGTGGCATCCTATAAGCTCTCCGAGAAATCGGAGCTGTTCCAGGTTTCAATTCTATGTTAAACTGGACATCCCTATCTGGTGGTAGACCGGTAATTCTTCAGAAACACATCAGGAAATTCACATACTACCGGGATATCTCTAATCTCTTTGACGGCAGTTGCACAAACTTTGCCCACTGATCTTCTTCTTCTCCCTCTTCTGATTCACTCCCATCGGCAATGATAACACCGGGATCCAATGCATCAACTTGGGGTTCATGATTTGGATCTAGGAGATTGCTTAGCCTATGAACTTCCTCATGCAGATATGTATTATGCTCTTCTAAGTCTTCTACATAAAATTCTAACTCATGAGTTCTAACTCTAGCTACATTTTCCCTATGCCAAGCTTCATTCCTTCCTTCCACTGTACGAACTAACATACGTTCGCAGTTCCTGTGAGTTGTGGTAAGACGCCTTAATTGTTCCTGTAATCTGCCCACCTGAATGGCGTCCATAGCCCTATCTCTAGTAGCTTGGGCTAACTCTGCAGAAATCCTTCAGATTCCGCTTTGAGGATCGGGCCTAAGCGTCACATCGCTAGCACCATCATTCCTAGGGGCAAGTTGGTGACGAGGAACTCCTTTGGGTCCAGTGGACTTATGGGGCGTCATCTTGGCACGAGCCATACTGTAGGAAACCAATTTAATCCAAGTAAGACCACTTGATCAAAGTCTAAAGAGCAGCTATGATGGATTACATTCCTCAAACCAGACTCACTACTCAACCTGCACTAAGAGGTGAAGGAAGTAACGAGTGAATTATTCATGATGCATGAATCGTTCTTCTGAACAAAAACATCAAAATTTAGAATGCACATAAACAACATTTATTTTTTTATATAGGGCATAGTAAGATTACTACTCCACCACACAAGACCCTTTTAATCAAATAAGGAATGGTGAGAAAGAAATAAGATAAGTCAGAAGCAATTTGGACCAAATTAATCAAGTTAAATTTAGTCATCTCAAATCATTTTGAAGTTTTAAGTAAACCAATACAACAAAGACTTGTAACGATCGCTCACGATACCATTACGTGGCGTAACCTCCTAAATTATAGGGCCCACATGCACATGCCACGTCCCAACGACCTTTGACATTTATGCATATGTTACCGATAACTTAAGAAGACTGTCGGGTGTCCATGGGAACCCCGAATCATCCACGATTTTCGAAAGCAGGATCACATTACAGAAAGTCATTGCAAGATTACAACATTTATTCAAATATCTACACCAGAGTAAATCAGCGGAAGTCTTACAATAACTTAGTTTACAAAACATTTATTTCAAACCTTACAAACTAAGTTCGATTATTAATACAAACCAAAGTAGGGGAGTGGCATTATAATATATACAAAACACACAATTAACGCGCCGCTTCGCCTAAGGGCCACACATTACTTATCATCATCGTGATCGAACAACGGTCATGCAAAGACGATCCAAAACAGATCCGCTCATGAGCCTCACCTGCAACAAGGGTCAACAAACCCTGAGTACGAAAGTACTCAACAAGACTTAACCGAAATAAAAACTGATAAGACTCAGGAATGCGTGCTCGTGGATTCAAGGTATGGCTTTAGCAATAATCAAAGTTCTTTTGCGTGAAAAGCACTTTAACAAAATTCTTTGTATCAATATTTAAAATCTCATAAGATCATATACAAAGTCGACACGATCCGTATTAAGATCATGAAACTTCATATCCAACACTTTCTCGAACCATTCTCGAGTTCCAGTTATTAATACTACGATGATGAACAGAGAAGTGAGTCTCCATAACCGAGGAGCAACGACGATTCGAATCGATTATAAACCCAGTTGGGAATTCCAGACCACACGACATATGTAGGTCCCCGACCTACATATACCAACCTACCCTCGGATCCTCTAAACAAGAACGGGTCCGCGCCACCCGAGAATACAGTACTCCACACTCCAGCCCATTGCCACGTGGGTACACGCTATTCCGCCATCTCTCCACTCCCAAAGGCGTGAGTAGCCATTCTCGTAATAGAATAGCCAAGTTAAGGCTTACGGAGTATGTGGTTAGTACTACAAAGTCTCACCTACAACAGTTCACCAACCAGTACGGACCTTAATCGATAACGTAAAGCGGAAAGAACCCGCTCACAAGACATTACTGTGTCTTATGGCTCACACACACCGAGTCCGCCCGGTCTAGATTTATTACTCCACATTACCATATCACATGATAACATAAGTAACCAAAGTTCCATTTAAAACTCACAGGTGACAGGCAATCACCCAACTTTGATCGGTCTAAGCAGAGCTAAGCATAACTAGGCATATACGATTTTAAACGGGTAACAAGGTAGATATGGAACAACAAGGTTGATAATGCAACAATTAGGTTTCCACTTGACTTCTAATCACTTAATGCAGTATTGAAAAGCAAAAGCGAAATCAATTTGTAAAATACAAGGTAGGGTTATATGCATCAAGGGCTTGCCTTCGTTGACGGAAAAGTCCGGCTCCGCGACGCTTCACAAGTCTTCGATCCGACCTCAACAGATGATCAACCTCCTCTCCGCAACTTGATTAACTACCACGTGTTCACCTTCGTTTACTACACGTAGTAACATTGCCATGCTTAACATGATGTGGAATATGAAACATGATGCTCGATGATGGATGCAAAAATTAATAAATTGGATACAATTTTTTCTTCGCAGTACAGTTACAAACCAAACTAACCAAACCATATCCATAACTGATTTGACCATGCTAGCACCGATCACTTTGGTGAACTCTCCGACCACTACGGTGAACTCTCCGACCACTACGGTGAACTCTCCGACCACTACGGTGAACTCTCCGACTACTACGGTGAACTCTCCGACCACTACGGTGAACTATCCGACCACTACGATGAACTATCCGACCACTACGGTGAACTCTCCGACTACTACGGTGAACTCTCCGACTACTACGGTGAACTATCCGGAGCAAAAATCGTCGGTGAGGGAGAACCGGCGACTGCAGTGATCAAAATGAGTAAACAACAACTGACTAAAGACTACAGCATCGAAACGAAACCGTAAGAACACTGATTACAGACAACGGCTCACCGAAAAGCTCTGGCCACGATGACACGCCCGCAGCGGTGAAGATGCTGACCTCGAGGAAGAAAAACGTGGACAGCGAGTTCTCGGCAATTTCAGGCGACCAAGGCTAGCTGGCTGGATTCGCAAGGAAAAGACGGAACTAGGACGGCCTTTACCGAGATGGCAACAGCGGTGGTGAAAACAAAGGAAGAAAAACGACGATGACGACGTCTTGGTAATTATAGCGCGGCGCAAAAGCTCAAGGAAGCCACGACGGAGCTGCGGCGGCAGTGACTGGAAAACAGAGGAAAGGAGCGGGGCAAACGGCGACGGCTCTGGTTAAAAAGGATGGCCAGGAAACTCAAAGAAGCCACGACGAAACCATTTCCCTCGTTGTATGATGCCCAGACGGCCACGCTGCCACGATCGAAACAAGTCAAGCTCACGGCCGGTGGTGTAAGCATAAGCGATGAACACTTGTTCATCGAAATTACAAGTTTGCCACACGCCAAAATTCACAAATTACTCTCAAATTTTCATAACAACTCAAAAATCTCCAAAAACAAAAGTTGTTCAAAATTGAAAGTTCTACAACTTTGCTTCTATAACCATCTCCTAATTCTGTCTAGATTTTGAAATGGATTTTCAGGGTAGGATTTAAATGCTGAAAAGCGGGGTTTTCTCGAAAAATTTAAAATCCAAACAAACTTTGAATTTAAGTCAAACAATACAATTCAACACATACCACATGAATATAAACTTGTTTTAGTGTATGCATCTCAAAGTTTTCACCAAATGCCAAATGCTTTGCAATGCATATGATGACATGTCAGGTTTTAGTATTTTAAACACCCGAGGTGTTACAGCTGACGTCAGCAGCTGATGTCAGCGTGACATCAGCTTGACGTCACCACAACGCCAGCATCTGACATGTGGGCCCAGAGTGTCTGTGCCACTGACATGTGGGGCCAGGTCAACGGTGAACGTTGACCAGTCAACGGTCAATGCGGGCTGGGTCCGAACTGGGCTCTGGTGGGCTCGGGTTGGGCCGGTCTGGGCCTGGCCGACCCGGGCACATGGCATGCTGTGACGCTGCCACGTCACGGCCATGGGCCTCTATTGGGCTGTGTCCACAGCGCGGCTCACACCGTGTGGCTTACGGTGGACCAGCGTTCATGGTTCATGGACCTACGGTGGGGCGCATGGTGGACCAAGTCCACCATCTCTTCTCCTTGGCTTGGCTTACGTGCACCGAGTTCACGCACGGGTGGCCGGTGAGGGAAGAGGCCCTCTGTTTCTCCCGCGGCAGTGCTACTGCCGGCGGCGAGCTTGCTGTGAGCCCCCGTGGTGGCGCTGGTGTCCGATTGGTGTGGGGAAAAGCTTCCCTGGGCCACGGCGACTACGTCTGCGGGGTCAAGGTGGCGACCAGAGCTTCCCAAGGTGCTGGCCATGGCGAGCGGCGGCTCGGCAGTGCTCGCCGATGGCGAGGTCACGCACGCCGGCTCTCCGGTGGCTAGTGCTGGGCAGATGGGGCTTCTACGGTTTCGTGGGTGCACGGCGAAGGCGTCCTGGGCTCATGGCGAGGCTACGGGTTCCCAGGTGGCTGGTAGAGACATCCCGGCAGCCACGGCGACGGTGAAGACGACGGCGAGGCACGCGGGTGTGCTACGGCCACGGTGAAGCATCACGGTGGGGTGTGTTGGCTCCTATGGATTCGTGTGGACGTGGCGAGGGCGTCCTAAGCTCAAGGCGGGGCTTTGGTTTCCCGGTGGCCGGTAGGGGCTCCAGCGGCCATGGCGACGGTGACGACGGCGAGGCGCGCGGGTGATCTATGGAGCTCCAGCGGGGTAGTCACGGCATGGTTGCGGTTGTGCACGTGGTGCGTGTGTTCCTAGTGGCCGGAGACAAGGCACTGGCCTACGCGCCCACGGTATAGAGCGCCATGGCCGATGGTGAGGTTCGGCGGCAGAGAGAGACTAGAAGGGGGCTCACCGTGGGTGGCGTGGAAGAATGGATGGCGATGCCGTGTCGATTCGAGGCCGTGTAGCTCTGGAAGCCGTGCAGTGCCGTGCCGAACCGCGTCGGTGATGTAGACGACGGCGTCGCTCTCGGCTCCGGCGATCTCCCCTCCTACAGCGGCTTCGGCGTTTCCCCCTCTTCTTTCCCTTCTCCCACTTCTCTCTTGGTTTGGGTGCGCAGTGGATGGCCACCGAGGTGGCGGCGGGCAACGGGACGAGCGCTAGGGCACCCGGCCGAGGCTTTTGTAGCCGGAGCTTCGGCCACGACATGGACGAGCGGCGGATGGGGATTAAGGGTGATTGGAGCGTGAGCTTGCATCTGATGGTTGCTAGTGGTTGTGTGGGTGTGGCGCAAGGGGACAAGGTCATGCCCCGGGCGTGACCCCCCTTGGCCCGCCCCTGTCACCGCTGTCGGCGTTCGGTCGGCGGGCGGTTGAGGCGTTGGCGTGGAGAAGATGACACTGTGGACGGGGTGGCTGACATGCGGGGCCCGCATGGCAGTGGCTGCGAGCGAAGGAAAGAGAGGCGCGTGGGTGAGCAGCGCGCGGCTGACGCGCGGGGCCAAGGTGGCAGCGACTGCTAGCGAGCTGAGGGCGCGCGGGCGATGCTGGGCCGCAAGCTGGGCCGCGCGCGCGCCGGCCAAATGCGGGTGTGGTTGGGCTGGCTGGGCTGCTGTGCGCTGGCGAGCCGAGAAGCCGAGCAGGCCTGGGCTACGAGGCCTTCTCCTTTTCCTTTTTCCATTTTTCTTTTCTTTTCCATTATTTGAATTCAAATTTGGTTTAGAATTTGAATTCAAAACTGAGGTAACTTATTCGTTGGAATTTAGAGAATTTTGTTTAATAATAACTTTATGATTTATTACTTTAATGGAATTGTTAAACATAGCATAAAGCAAATGAAAACCCAAATCACAATTTAAGTTAACATTGTATGCAACATGTTATTTGTTGGAAATTTAATAATCATAATTAACAACTGATATGCCATGCTTATGTGTTGACTTAGGTTGGGTTACTTCTAATGCAACTCTTAGGGTTGGCTCCTACAATGTCACTCATCATCACATGGGAGTTTTAAGAAAAATTTTGTAATTGTGATTTTTGGTGTGTGGATTTCTGGGTTGTTACAGTCCTAGCCCCTTAACAGAATCTCATCCCCAAGATTAAAGCGTAACGTACTCTTCAAAGAGGTAAGGATATCATAGCCGGAGGTCCGACTCTTTCTCCCATGTTGCTTCTCTCTCAGTGTGATTACTCCATTGGATCTTGCACATAGGAATAGTCTTGCTTTAGGTTTCTTTGGTATCTCTGCCTAGAATTCTGATAGGATGTTCTCTATACTCAAGTGTATCTTGAATGTCAAGTGTATCAGTCGGGATCACTTCATTGGGCACTCTCAAACATTTGCGTAGCTGGGATACATGAAATACGGGATGTACACCCGTCAATTCCTCAGGTAACTCAAGTTTGTAGGCGAGCTTTCCAATTCTCTTGCAAATCTTGTATGGGCCAACAAATCTAGGGGCAAGCTTGCCTTTCACATGGAATCTGACAGTCCCACGTAGCGGAGATACCTTGAGATAGACGAAGTCTCCCACATTGAACTTGAGTTCTCTTCTCCTTTTATTAGCATAGCTCTTGTATCGACATTGAGCAATTCTCAGATTCTCCTTCACTTGAGCAACTCCTTCTGCATCTTGAATCTTAGCGGAATCAAAGAACGATCTTTCTCCCGATTGGGACCACATCAACGGTGTCTTACAAGGTCTGCCATATAGAGCTTCAAACGGCGACATCTTGATACTGGCTTGGTAGCTGTTGTTGTAAGAGAACTCTACATAGGGTAAGCACTTCTCCCAATCAGAGCCATAATTCAGTACACTAGCGCGAAGCATGTCTTCTAAGATCTGATTTACCCGTTCTGTCTGTCCATCTGTCTGCGGGTGGTAAGCGGTACTAAAATCAAGTTTAGTTCCAATAGACTTGTGCAGAGCTTCCCAGAATCAGGACACAAACTGAGGACCACGATCAGATACAATACTAGAGGGTGCTCCATGCAGTCTGAGAATATGCTCAATATATAGATCTGCTAATTTTTCTGCATTGGTCTTGGTCTTCACTGGTACAAAGTGAGCAATCTTGGTCAAACGATCAACAATCACCCAGATGGAATCGTTGCCTTTCTGTGAACGGGGCAATCCAACTATAAAATCCATGGATATGCTCTCCCATTTCCACTCGGGAACGTCAAGAGGCTTTAGCAATCCTGTAGGCCTTTGATGTTCAGCCTTGACTCTATTACAGGTGTCACATCGTGCCACATGTCCTGCAATGTCTGTCTTCATGCCTTTCCACCAAAAGTGTTTCTTTAAGTCTTGATACATCTTTGAATTTCTAGGGTGAATACAGTACTTAGAATCATGGGCTTCTGACAGAATTTCCTCTCGTAGGGCTGGATCAGAAGGTACACAGATTCTGTCCTTGAACCAAATGGTTCCTTGTTCATCTTCATGGTGGTTGGTCTTGTAGCCTAGTTTCATCAGTCCACGGAGATATTCGATCTCTTCACAATTGTTCTAAGCTTGACAGATGCGATCTGTGAGATCATACTGTATGCGGAGCTCATTCAACAAGCCATGCAGTAGTATCTCAAGTTGGAAATCATCAATCTCTTCCTTGAGCTCAGGTGATACAGATTCAGTGATCAAAGTGTGACTGTAACTCTTACGGCTGAGGGCATCTGCGACTACGTTAGCTTTCCCCGGATGATTGTAAATTTCCAGATCATAGTCCTTGATCAACTCTAGCCATCGGCGTTGCCTCATATTCAGATCTTCTTGAGTAAAAAAGTACTTCAGGCTCTTGTGATCGGTGTAGATATCGCACTTGTTGCCTATCAAGTAGTGCCTCCAAATCTTCAAAGCATGCACAACTGCTGCTAACTCAAGATCATGAGTAGGGTAATGGTTCTCATGTTCTTTCAACTATCGAGAAGCATAAGCTATCACTCTCCCATCTTGCATCAGTACATAACCAAGTCCTTGACGGGATGCATCACAATAGACCACAAAATCTTTGCTGATATCAGGCAATGCTAGCACAGGGGTTGTGGTAAGCTTCTGTTTCAATTCCTGGAAGCTTTGTTCGCACTCGGGCGTCCATTCAAACTCCTTAGTCTTTTTCAGAAGGTTGGTCATCGGACGGGCTATCTTGGAAAAGTTCTCGATGAATCGACGATAATATCCAGCCAGTCCCAAGAAACTTCTGACTTCTGTCACATTACAGGGTTGTTCCCATTCTTTTATAGCTTCAATCTTAGTTGGGTAAACAGCAACTCCTTCAGCTGATAGTACATGGCCTAGGAAGGCAACTTCCTGTAGCCAAAACTCACATTTGCTGAACTTTGCATAGAGCTGATGTTGGGCTAGTTTCTCAAGTACAGTTCTCAGATGATGTTCATGCTCTTCAGCGGTAGGTGAATAGACAAGGATGTCATCAATGAATTGTCGCACCCAATTTTGCAAAGCAAAACCAAGTACTCATATATGTGCGCCCAGGATGTCCAACACACACATATATCACAAATTGCAATAATATCAAAGTAAAGTACTTATTACATCGCATATCTCATCATAAAAGTTAATACAAAGTTTGCTCAATGGCAATATTATTACAAACACAGCGGAAAAACTAGCCCAACTGCCACAGGGACTCCAACTGGTGAACGCCTTCCTAGTAGTCCTGGACATCCTCCGGAAACTCATCATATCCATTATCTGTTACCCATCCGGGATTTTCATTGGATGTAAAGCAAGTGTAAGCTCACCATGCTTAGCAAGTATAACAAAGGGATCTATGAGGCTCAAATAGGCTTTGATGACGTTTGATCATTTGCGGTTCGCAATTTTAGTTGATCAATTTTAGCAACTGAATTACTACTTTAATGAACAGTCCCAATTCCCAAGTGGTATTAAAGTATCATCAAGCTTTACCTCATAACCCATCCATCCATTATCCACAAGAACCACTAATCTCGAGGATCCAGACCGCTTTCGTATCCAGTGAGCACCACAACAAGTTATAACAAAGTTAATTATTTCTGCAGAAATTGTACATCTTTACCCACCGAGCCGTGATTCCCAATGCCGGGTTCATGAGACCCACTACACCTCTTCCCGGTGAAGTGTGGCGAGTTTCACTATGAAACCCTTAGCTAGTTGCACTAACAGTCATAGCTACAAGGAATGGCACACGTGGGCATCGTGAAAGACGGTGCGCACACCCAAATGTAAAAGGAAAGATACCCTCTTACCCCTTCATTGGAGCTACAGGCGAGCTAGTACAAACTAGATAATAGGTTAAAGTCGAGCCATTTGACACTCGGGGTTGTACGGTCCCTCACAGGTTGCCGCTTCAGGATAAGGTCCTTATGGAGAGGCACTAGAGTACTCAACCCCACTCTCAAATTTATCTATGTTGCTAAAAAGCTCCATTTTACCACATTGCATATAATCTTCAAATATGTTTAACAATTACTTCATGTTAGTTACCGCAAACATCTATCCAAAATGCCTACCCAAAACCATAGGTAACAAGGATATGTGATACAAGTAATCATCTAGGTAAAGTCCTTAAAGGCAAATCAAATTAAACTCATGCATGAATGTAAGTGGTAGTAGTTCATAGGTAACAAGGGGCCTTTGGTACACTTGCCTTCCTCAAAGTAAATCACAGAGTACTGCTGATCTCTTTGGGGTCCTCGGTCACCTCGAATGGCTCACCCTCTAATCGTGATCCAATCATCAATCAAGCATCATTCCAATCATTACATGCCTACAAGATAGAACTCTATTAGAACAGTACACCAAACAGTGAAAACATATGTTGAAAAGCTTATAAATCTGTTCTATGCATTTCTCTGAACACATGAGCGAAAGAATCACTCAAATCGGACTTAAAAGCGTGAAAGTTATGCATGAATTAAGATGTAATGGCAATTTCAGTAAATAAACTAACCTATTTTGAATTAAAATAATTAAAATCTGAATTTAAATGAAATCTGGACCGGGCTTACTATTTCGGAAACTTGAGGACTTGAATGAATAAAAACAGGACTAAATAAAATTAGTTTGAATCGGGTGGACCGCGGGTTGATTTACGGAAAAAGCGGGGCTTTTACGCAAAACGCGCTTTCGGTTGATCGGGGGTTCTTGACTCATCTGACACGTGGCGCACGGTGGTTCGCTCGGTGCACCACATGGCGTAGACCGGTGCTGACACAGGCTCAGTGCGCCGGGTCCATGGTTCACCGTGGACCGGCCACTTAAATCCAACGGTACCCTAATCTGGGCCATCCGTGTTAGATTCAACGGCAGCAGGGTGGGGACCAGCGGTGGCTCATCGGGGAAGAAGGAGATGCGGCGTGGCGCCATGGCGGTCATAAGCGCTTGGTGTTGCGATACGGCTGTCTAGGGCGCCAAATCATGAACGGAGAGCACAGAAGAGCGGAGGGCTCACCGTGAGTCGCCTGGAGGGGAACGCTGTCGTCGGGAAGTCTCAAGGCTGGTCGTCGTCGGCGGCCATGAGCTGAGAGAGAGAAAAGGCGACGGGTGAGGGTGTAGCCGGGCAAAACAACGCCAAAATCCGAAATGGGGAGTACCTACGGGCGCGGGAAGATCCGGCGGTGCTTCGGGTGGCCTTGGCGTCGGCGTTCGCGCTCGGAAGGGGGGGGTTCTCACCGGCGGCGGTAGCTCTCGGTAGCGGGCAAAGAATGGGGGAGGAAGAAGGGTCGGCATGGAGATTTATAGGCTGGCCGGCGAGCGGAAATAGGAAGGGAAGCGGGCGGGATTGGTCACCTGCCATGTGCGGGTGATGGCGGTGGCCTTCCATCCGAAAGCAGCGCTGACGGCGGCCGGAGAAAGGAAAGAACCGGGGAAGCAAAAGGAAGCTCGGGGAAGAAGAAAGGAAAGAAGGGTGAAGACGCTGACGGGTGGGGCCGAGTGCAGTGCGATGAGAGAGAGAAGCAGTGATGAAAAACGAGAGCCAGTGGTCTTTGTGGGCAGTCTTGTGAGAGCTATGCGGTCTTGTGGAGGAGAAAAAAACAAGGCAGGCAGGCAGGCAGTTGGGCAATTGAAGCGGGTGAAGTCTTGGGCGATCACGTCGGCGATAAGGCAAGCGCGCCGAGTGGGCCACGCCAAGCAAGGCAGGCCGGGAAGGGGGAGGAAGAAGGCCGGGCTGGTTCTCGAGTTGGGCCAGTAGGTGAATTCTTTCCAAATCCAATCTTTTTCCAATTCTATTTTCTCCATTTTAAATTTTAAGCCAAATTCAAATAAGTTTTGAATTCAATTTCAAATCATCTAGCCCTACACTCAATCAAAAACCATATGATTCAGCATGAATGCAACAAACAAGTTTCTAAACTTATAGTTTATTTTATTTACCCAATATTTAATATTTAGCCTAAGTTAAAAAATACCTAGAAAATGTATAAGAAGGGCAAGAATTCAATTGCTAATTTGTAGTAGAATTTTGGGTGTTACAAACCTACCCCCCTTAAGATGAATCTCGTCCTCGAGATTCGGATGGTTCAAAGAGATTGGGGTAGTCAGTTCTCAGATCTTCCTCTCTTTCCCACGTTGCCTCATCCATCGAAAGTGTACATTCCAATTGAACCTTGCACATTTTATTATTTTGCTCCTTGTGATTCTCTCTCTGCTTTGTTTCTAGGATTCTTACTGGATATTCTTTGTATGATAGATCCCCTCGGATATCCAGTTCTTCCAAAGGTAGTTGTTCCTCAGGTACTCTCAAACATTTCTTAAGTTGCGACACATGGAAGACATCATGAACACCTGAGAGCTGCTCTGGTAATTCTAGCTGGTAAGCAACTTCTCCTCTCCTGTTAATGATCTTGAATGGTCCCACATACCTAGGTGATAACTTTCCCTTGGTATGAAATCTCTTTACTCCTTTCATGGGTGAAACTTTGAGATAGACAAAGTCACCGATTTCAAACTCCAAATCTCTTCTTCTCGTGTCCGCATAGCTTTTCTGTCGAGACTGGGCAACCTTTAAGTTTTGTCTTATTGTTTGTACTTGTTTTTCTGCCAGTTGCAAAACATCTGGTCCAAAGACTTGGCTTTCCCCCGTTTGATTCCAAAACAATGGTGTTCTGCACTTTCTGCCATATAATGCCTCAAACGGTGCCATCTTAAGACTCTTTTGGTAGCTATTATTATAGGAGAATTCGGCATATGGTAAACTCTTATCCCAACTTGTCCCATATTGCAGAGCACAAGCTCTTAGCATATCCTCCAAGATCTAATTTGTTCTCTCGGTCATCCATCTGTTTGAGGATGGTAAGTGAGCTAAAGTTCAACTTCGTATCCATTGACTCATGCAATTTTCGCCAAAATGTGATGTGAATCTGTGTACCCCTATCCGAAACAATCTTCTTTGGTACTCCATGTAAACATACAATCCTTTCCATATATAACTCGCCAACTTTGCACTCGAATAAGTTACCTTGACCGGAATGAAATGGGCCACTTTTGTCGACGGTCAACAATCACCCCAGATAGAGTCAAATCCTCTCTCGTATGCGGGTAATCCAACTATAAAGTCCATTCCAACTTCTTCCCATTTCCACTCGGGTATCTTCATAGGTTGTAGCAAACCTCTTTGGCCTCGATGTTCTGCTTTTACTCTTTGGCATGTGTCACATACACCACATGTTGGCTACATCTCTCTTTAGTCCATACCACCAGTAGATCTCTTTAAGATCAAGATACATTTTAGTACTTCACTGGGTGTATGGAATAGGTGAGATCATGAGCTTCCCACAAGATAGATTCCCTAATAGGTTTTACTTCGGCACACAAATCCTTTTACCGAACCATATCTTGTCCCTTGATCATCCATATGGAATCCGGGGCTTTACCAATCACTATACGCTCTGCAATATCCTTGATCCTCTCATCACCCAAATTTGTCCTTTACGAATCTCTTGTTCCGAGTGGATTCTACCTCTAACTCCATGGTGTTGGCCACAATACCCAAATTCAAGTATTTGAACTCCTCGCACAACTCTTCGTGGTAGTTGAGTTGTATAGGCCATGTTCACATAACTCCTTCTACTCAAGGCATCTGCTACAACATTAGCCTTTCCGGGTGATAGTGGATATCCAAATCATAATCCTTGATTAACTCGAGCCATCTACGTTGCCTCAGATTAGAGATCATTGCGTGAATATATACTTGAGACTCTTATGGTCCGTGTAAATCTCGCACTTATGACCAATCAAGTAGTGCCTCCAAATCTTAAGAGCATGCACCACATTTGCCAATTCCGGATCATGAGTCGGATAATTTAGCTCATGTTTTCTCAATTTGTCTAGATGCGTAGGCAACAACTCGCCTTCTTGCATAAGAACACCTCCTAGACCTTGCCGTGAGGCATCACAATAGATAGAGAAACTTTTGGTGAGATCGGGTAAGATGAGCCTCGGAGCGAAGTCAATCTCTTCTTCAACTCCTCAAAAGCGTCCGGCATTGTTTAGTCCATACAAATTTGGCATTCTTTTCTAACAACGCAGGTCATGGGCTTGGCTAACTTAGAGAATCCTCGATGAATCTCCTATAATACCCAGCCATACCCAGGAAACTCCGAATCTCACTAACATCTTTGGGTGGCTTCCAACTCAACACATCTCTAACCTTCTTGGGGTCTACTGCTACTCCTCCATTAGAGATTATGTGACCAAGGAAAGATACTTCTTTTAACCGAACTCACATTTCTTTGAACTTGGCATAAAGTTGATGTTCTCTAAGCTTCGCAATACCAATCTCAAATGTTCTTCATGCTCTTCTTCATTCTTAGAATACACTAGTATGTCATCAATGAACACGACGACAAACTTGTCAAGGTACTCCATGAATACTTTGTTCATAAGATACATGAAGTAGGCGGGTGCATTAGTCGAGACCAAAAGACATGATTTGTGAACTCATACAGTCCATAGCGGGTCACAAAAGCGGTCTTGGGGATGTCAGTACGCCTTATCCTCAACTGATGGTATCCAGATCAAAGATCAATCTTGGAAAACACACAAGCCCCTTTCAATTGGTCAAATAGGTCATCAATTCTAGGCAATGGGTACTTGTTCTTAATTGTGACCTCATTAAGTGACACGTAGTCTATGCACATCCTTTGTGTACCATCCTTCTTTTCTACAAATAGTCTTTGGTGCACCCCATGGTGATGAACTAGGTTGAACATAACCCTTATCTAGCAATTCCCTTAGTTGTTTCTTAAGTTCTGCTAATTCATTCACTCCCATTCTATAGGGTCTCTTAGCTATGGGTGCAGTTCCATGTAAAAGTTCAATTATAAACTCGATGTCTCGGTCGGGTGGCATACCGGCAATTCCTCGGGAAAGACATCCGGGTACTCATTTGCTATCCTTATATCTTCTAAGGTTGTGCCTCCAACTGATTGACTTTGTGATTTACATGTAGCGGTGAGTTGCCACAAACACCACTTCTTCTCCGGTTGAAGTGATAAGATTTACCGAGCTATTACCACAATTAATACTTCGCTTTACGCAACCTTAGCCAATCCATACCCAAGATGACATCGATCCGGTGGAGTTTATGACTACAAGATTCGCTTGAAAATCTACCCCCTTATCTTTGAGACTAGCGACTAAGCATATCCACTCTGCTTTCATTACCCCACCGGTGAGCTTACTAACATGTGTTTCTTCATAACACTTCTTTGGAATACCATGCTTCTTTATGAATGTATATGTTATGAAGGAATGCTGAAGCACCGAATCAAAAAGTATGTAGCTGAGTTTGAGTTGACCGGAAGCGCATCGATCACCACATCCGGTGCCTCTGAGTTGTTTCAAAGCAGTAACATGGTTCACCTTTCCCCGAACGTAGTTCTCTTTGTGAGTTAATCTTCTTGGGGCATCTATTAGAGTAATGTCCCGGCTCTCCACAATTGAAGCACTTGTTGTCATTAATCGCATTTTGGCGCTTTTGGTGCACCATTCATTCTCTGCGGAGCATTGGGGGCATTATTCCTCCTTTGGTACATTGTTGGGTTCTTCTTTGGTGCCTTATCTCTGCTGCTTCTTCTGCTTGCGTGCCGCCTTCTTCTTCAAGTTTGCGGTTGGGACTGTCGACCTTGATAGCATTCTGCCGAGGTTGAACTTGTTGAGGGTTGGTATGGAGGCGAGAGTTGCTCCCAGATTGCTGCCCTTGAAATTTTCTCTTCTTGTCCTCCATCTGGCGGCGCTTGTTCTCAATCACTAAAGCTTTGTCCACCAGTGCTTGGAAGTTAGCAAAGGTATGGGACAACGGTGGTCTCGAGACCATCATTCAAGCCCTCCATAAACAGCTCCTGCCTCTTTCCATCCTCGTCTACCTCAAGAGGTGCATACCGTGACAATTGTATAAACTTGTCACGATATTAAAGAATGATCATGCCCCCCCGCTTGAGAGCCAAGAACTCCTTCTTCTTGACTTCATCAATCCTGCGCAGCACGTGATGGGTGCGAAAAAGCTTCATGGAACTCAGCCCAAGTGATGGGATTAGCTTGATGCGGCGAAGCGAAATGAGTCCCACCAATCTAGTGCAGCCCCTTGCAACTGTCCGAAGCATATAAAACCTTCTCCTTATCATCACACCTGGGCAATCTCCGATTTGCCTCTCAATGGCACGTAGCGATCGTCGACTGAAGTGGGTCGGCAGAGAGTGCTTGAATACAGGTGGGTGTCCTTTCAGAACTCTCCCTTTTATCTCGACATGAGGGGTGCATTCCCATTCCCTTGCCCCATGTTCTGCATGTTCGGGCCATCTGCTGGAAGCAACTGTGTTCTGCATCATCATCACTGCTCCATGGTGACTGGAGGTGGTGGTGGCAGTTCCTCGCCTCCCTGGTTGTTCCTCCTGGTGTTCACCATCTGTAGAGGCATCATATAAGTCTCACATGTCCAAGCATATAACTCTCACAAGATACTAGTGTAACAAGATAGGTGTAGACGAGAGGTATATGTAGGGTATGCAAGAAGATATTTGTTCTGAATTTTTTTTTTCCAGCGAGTTGGATAGCAGCAGTGCTGTAAAACGAGCATATCTCAGTCTCTGCTTATCATATGATCGCGTAGCATACCTTTCTGGAAAGCTTATGAAATTCTCTACAACTTTCGTTTAGAATACTTTTTCAGATTCCAACGTTTACTTAGTCAAATTCAGACGATAAGAAATACTGTTCCGGAATCCTGACAGCACAGAAACCTCGACTTACAACAGTTGTATCTCTCAATTTATAATAGCTATTGAGGTGATTCCAGAGCCAAAAGAAAGATGTTGAAGTCTACTTATCTCCATAAAAATTTCATGACCTTTGAGTATCTAGATTACGAGATATGAACTGATAAAGACAGACTGTTCCGAAAGATACAGAATGGACAGCATGATAAAACGAAACCCAACTATTTATTCATAATATCCTTAAACCTTAACCTTAACTAAATGACCGTGGACATGCCCACAAGTCATCACAATCATATCAAAGATCCAAATCAAACATTATTCATAATGATAAACATCCAACCATGCAACTAACACTTGTCCAACCATTAAAAGAAAGAAACTAAATACTCTCTCGGCGTGGCTCACGCGTGCTTATATATATATTTTAAGACTCTCCTATGGAGTGGTACGGGTCGACGGTGGTGCTGGTGCTGGGGTCTCAGACTCTCCTCCGGTCCTCGGGGTGGTGTTGGCGGGTACTCCTGAATCCTCCACATCTGGACCTCCTAGCTCTTTGCTTCAGTGTAAGCGTTCTCACGAGCCAGTTTGCATGTAGGCCCTCCCATGACATCGAGCTCATCCAGGGCCTGATCCAAGTCGGTGTGGGTCTCGGCCAAGCACAACAGGGTAGGTCTCAGCCTCAGTTCGCCTCTCCAAGCGGTGCAGCGATGTTGCACCGTGGTATCGCTTCAGACGGCGAGGAAGATAGCGGTCATCCTCCCCAAAGCGATGTCGTCGAAGTGACGGTCGTGGTTGACCATCAACGCTGTCGAGCTGCATCCTCGATGACGGCTGCACGTGTGAGCCATGCGGTGGTGGCGCTGGTGGATGTAAGCGCACCGAGTCCCCTCTCGGATGTACACTTACATCTCCCGAAGCCGGTGTAGTCGGGGTGGGTCCAATGCTCAAATCTGTCTTGTCATGAGTGCCTCCGGGGTGGTAGCGATGCACAAGTGCGAGAAGCCTAGGGTGGTAGTAGCCATCACCCTCCAAGTCATAGTGGATCTCCGCAGTCCATCCCTGAGCCAACGGTGCATTGTGATCATCATCATTGTCATCATCCCCATCGTCTCCACCGTCTCCATCGTCTCCACCGTCTCCACCGTCATCACCTCCATCAGCATCAGAATCATCAGAACCATCTCCATCGTCGGGGTCACCTGCTCCCTCCTGGCTACCTTGTTCCTGTACTTCCTCAGGATCTTCCTCAGACTCCTCTATCTCAATGGGTCCCTCGAACATGGGTCCCTCCTCTGTTTCTTCATCCATCGGATCCTCCAACAAGTCCTCCAGAGGTTCCCCCATGGGTACCTCCACAGGTGGTTCTTCCTCCTGGTTCCTCAGAGCCTCCACCAGATGTGCCGGGACACGCTTGCCCAAAGTGAACCTGGTCCTCCTGGTGGGTATCGGAATGGTCCTCTTGCGCGCGGTTAGCTTGGTACGGGCCATCTATAAGAATGAAAAGGTTGAGTATTAGAACAAAATAATTTTTGGCAACAGATAAAGAACAGAATATAAGCAAAAAAAATTTTATAGCAAAGTAAAAGTAGTAAAATAAAGATAATGAAATCCTAAAAACGACCATTTCTATCTAGGTTGTTCGTCCTACAGTCAGTTAAAGCTCTGATACCAATTTGTCGCACCCAATTTTGCAAAGCAAAACCAAGTACTCATATATATGCGCTGGGATGTCCAACACACACATATATCACAAATTGCAATAATATCAAAGTAAAGTACTTATTACATCGCATATCTCATCATAAAAAAATTAATACAAAGTTTGCTCAATGGCAATATTATTACAAACACAATGGAAAAACTAGCCCAAGCGCCACAGGGGACTCCAAGCTGGTGAACGCCTTCCTAGTAGTCCTGGACATCCTCAGGAAACTCATCATATCCATTATCCGTTACCCATCAAGGATTTTCATTGGATGTAAAGCAAGTGTAAGCTCACCATGCTTAGCAAGTATAACAAAGGGATCTATGAGGCTCAAATAGGCTTGACACTGTTTGACTGCGGTTCACAATTTTAGTTGATCAATTTTTAGCAACCTGAATTACTACTTTAATGAACAGTCCCAATTCCCAAGTGGTATTAAAGTATCATCAAGCTTTACCTCATAACCCATCCATCCATTATCCACAGTAACCACTAATCTCGAAGGATCCAGACCGCTCGTATCCGTGAGCACGGCTGTTATAACAGGTTAATTATTTCTGCAGAAATTGTACATCTTTACCCACCGAGCCGTGATTCCCAATGCCGGGGTTCGCGAGACCCACTACACCTCTTCCCAGGAAGTGTGGCAGAGTTTCACTATGAAACCCTTAGCTAGTTGCACTAACAGGTCGTAGCTACAAGGAATGGCACACGTGGGCATCGCAGCACGGTGCGCACCCAAACAGAAAAAGGAAAGATACCCTCTTACCCCTTACTGGAGCTACAGACGAGCTAGTACAAACTAGATAATAGGTTAAAGTCAGAGCCATTTGACACTCGGGGTTGTACGGTCCCTCCTGGGTTGCCGCTTCAGGATAAGGTCCTTATGGAGAGGCACTAGAGTACTCAACCCCGTACTCCAGCCCCCTATCTGTTGCTAAAAAGCTCCATTTTACCACATTGCATATAGTCTTCAAATATGTTTAACAATTACTTCATGTTAAGCGCTGCAGCATCTATCCAAAATGCCTACCCAAAAACCATAGGTAACAAGGATATGTGATACAAGTAATCATCTAGGTAAAGTCCTTAAAGGCAAATCAAATTAAACTCATGCATGAATGTAAGTGGTAGTAGTTCATAGGTAACAAGGGGCCTTTGGTACACTTGCCTTCCTCAAAGTAAATCACAGGAGTCTGCTGATCCTGCTGGGGGTCCTCAGTCACCTCGAATGGCTCACCCTCTAATCGTGATCCAATCATCAATCAAGCATCATTCCAATCATTACATGCATACAAGATAGAACTCTATTAGAACAGTACACCAAACAGTGAAAACATATGTTGAAAAGCTTATAAATCTGTTCTATGCATTTCTACGAACACATGAGCGAAAGAATCACTCAAATCGGACTTAAAACGTGAAAGTTATGCATGAATTAAGATGTAATGGCAATCAGTAAATAAACTAACCTATTTTGAATTAAAATAATTAAAATCTGAATTTAAATGAAATCTGGACCGGGCTTACTATTTCGGAAACTTGAGGACTTGAATGAATAAAACAGGACTAAATAAAAATTAGTTTGAACCGGATCGGACGCATGGGTTGATTTACGGAAAAAGCGGGGCTTTTACGCAAAAGCGCGCTCGGTTGGCTGGGGTTCTTGACTCATCGACACGTGGCGCACGGTGGTTCGCTCGGTGCACCACATGGCGAGACCGAGTCTTGACACGGGCTCGGTCTTGCCGGGTCCATGGTTCACCGTGGACCGGCCACTTAAATCCAACCGGTACCTAATCTGGGCCATCCGTGTTAGATCCAACGGCGCAGGGGTGGGGGCCAGCGGTGGCTCATCGGGGAAGAAGGAGATGCCGGCGGCGCCATGGCGAGCGCGAGCTGGTGTTGCCGGTATGGCTGTCCAGGGCGCCAAATCATGAACGGAGAGCACAGAAGACGGAGGGCTCACCGTGAGTCGCGCTGGAGGAACGCCATTGCGTCAGGGAAGTCTCCGAGGCTGGTCGTCGACAATGCGCCATGAGCTAGAGAGAGAAAAGGCGACAGGTGAGGGTGTAGCCGGGCAAAACAACGCCAAAATCCGAAATGGGGAGTACCTACGGGCGCGGGAAGATCCGGCGGTGCTTCGGGTGGCCTTGGCGTCGGCGTTCGCGCTCGGAAGGGGGGGGGTTCTCACCGTGGCGGTAGCTCTCAGAGTGGGCAAAGAATGGGGGAGGAAGAAGGGTCGGCATGGAGATTTATAGGCTGGCGGTGAGCGGAAATAGGAAGGGAAGCGGGCGGGATTGGTCACCGCCATGTCGGGGTGTGGTGGTGGCCTTCCATCCGAAAGCAAATGACGGTGGGCCGTACGAAAGGAAAGAACCGGGAAGCAAAAGGAAGCTCGGGGAAGAAGAAAGGAAAGAAGGGTGAAGACGCTGACGGGGTGGGGCCGAGGTGCAAGTGAGAGAGAGAGAGCGGTGATGAAAAACCGAGCCAAGTGGTCTTTGTGGGCAGTCTTGTGAGCTAGTCTTGTGTGGGAGGAAAAAAAAGGCAGCGCGCAGGCAGTGAAAGTGGGCAGCTTGAAGTCTTGAGCACAGGTCGTCGGCGATAGTAAGAGCCGCCCAAAGTGGGCAGCGCCAAGCAAGGCAAGTAGGAAGGGGAGGAAGAAGGCCGGGCTGGTTCTCGAGTTGGGCGATGGGTGAATTCTTTCCAAATCCAATCTTTTTCCAATTCTATTTTCTCCATTTTAAATTTTAAGCCAAATTCAAATAAGTTTTGAATTCAATTTCAAATCATCTAGCCCTACACTCAATCAAAAACCATATGATTCGGCATGAATGCAACAAACAAGTTTCTAAACTTATAGTTTATTTTATTTACCCAATATTTAATATTTAGCCTAAGTTAAAAAATACCTAGAAAATGTATAAGAAGGGCAAGAATTCAATTGCTAATTTGTAGTAGAATTTTGGGTGTTACATGAATACTACCACGAACTTATCCAGATCATCCATGAAAACCTTATTCATCATGTTCATGAAGTATGCGGGAGCATTCGTGAGTCCAAAGGATACCACAGTGAACTCAAACTGCCCATACCTAGTCACGAAGGCTGTCTTCGGTATGTCACTCTCTCGAATCTTCATCTGATGATATCCAGATCTGAGATCAATCTTGGAGAAATACTTGGCACCTCTGAGCTGATCAAGCAAATCATCAATCCTTGGCAGGGGGGGTACTTGTTCTTGATGGTGACTGCGTTCAAGTTCTGGTAATCAATGCACATTCTCATTGAGCCATCCTTCTTTTTAACAAACAGAATAGGGGATCCCCGGGGTGAAGCACTGGGTCTAATATATCCCTTCGAGATGAGCTCATCAAGCTATTTCTTGAGCTCGGCCAATTCATCAACTGACATGCGATAGGGCCTCTTGGCAATGGGTCCTGTTCCCGGCAAAAGATCAATGATGAACTCTACATCACGGTCTGGTGGCATACCCGGTAATTCTTTAGGGAATACATCAAGATAGTCTCCGACCACAGGCACATCATGAACTGTCTTTTCCTCTTTTTGTGATTCTGAACTTGCTTTAAGGGCACATAGGATAGAGGTGGACTTTCCAAACTGGGGTTCACATCTAATGACTTGGCCCGATGGGTGGGTCACTTGGACGTATCTAGGTGAACATGATATGATACCTCGGTGAATGGTTAACCAGTCCATGCCTAAGATGACATCTAGGTTAGTGGAAGGTAACAGGGTTAGATCGGCTTTAAAGATAAGACCCTCAATGGTAAGACTCACTCCCTTACAGATGTGGGTGCATTTTAGGTCTCCTAAAGGTGAGCTAGTGATGATAGGCTTTTCACGTGGGGTTACAGGCAAGTCATGCTCTCGTGCAGACTTGGATGATATGTATGAACAAGTTGCTCTAGAATCAAATAGAACTGATGCAGTATTGCCATTAACTAAAAACATACCGTACACAACATCAGGGGCAGTCTGTGCTTCCTCAGCGTCCAAATGGTTGAGACATCCACGGGTAGCAGATCCCTTGATCTGAGACTTCTGAGCAGCTGAGTTCTGAGGACATTCAGTAGCTTTGTGACCTGGTTGGCCACAAGCGAAGCAGGTGAAAGGCGCACTGCCTGTAGGGGTTGGCGCGGGTGCCTTCCAGTTTCCAGTGCCTGGTGCGGAGCGGTTCTATGCTGGGCGTTCATTCACCGTACGGGGACGGTTGAAATGGTCCCGAGTGTTGCGGTCCTGAGCGTAACGGTCCCGGGTGTAACGCTCCTGAGCAGGGCCGGAGTATTTGGTGGTGTAGCCTCCACTACCCCTACTCGATCCAGGGTTGTCATCCTTGTTGCGGCGAGAGCGTTCCCTGGATGGTGCATCTCTGTGGAACCTCTTGCGATCACGGCCACGGAAAGACTCCTCAGGCTTACGCTTCCTCTCCCTATGCTCTTCTCCAGCTTCAGCACGGTCCTTCTCAATCTGGATGCAGCGGTCCACCAGAGCACGCAGTGTGTTACTCTCAATACCGCCAAACTTCAGCTTGATGTGCGGGTTAAGTCCCTTGCGGTAATAGTACAGCTTCTCCTTCTCAGAGTTCACAACATAGGAAGGTGCATAGCGCAGAAGGTTGGTGAAACGAGTAGTGTACTCAGTGACCTTGTCATTTCCCATCTTGATGTTGCGGAACTCCTCGGCTTTGGCCTCCATGATACCCTTGGGAATGTGATACTCAATGAATGCTTCAGCAAACTCATCCCACGAGATATTGGCAGGGTCTTCATGGGAGTCACTGAAACTGTCCCACCAGGCGTGTGCTGCACCTGTGAGCTGATGTGCGACAGCTCCAACACACTCATCGTCGGTGAAAGTGGTGAGATCAAGCTTCTTCTCTATCTCCTTGAGCCAATCATCGGCTACAAGCGGGTCAGGGTTGGTGCCATCATAGGTAGGTGGCCTTAGCTTTAGAAATCCTTCTAGCTTCCTTTGGAAGTCATTCTGCTGACCTCCCTGGCGACGGTTTGCTCCTTCCACAAGAGTTGCAAGAAGCTGGGTCTGCTGTGCCATCACTTCTGCCAGGTTCGGTGGTGGTGGTGGCGGAATGTTCTCCTCAACAAGCGGTGGGGTATTCTCCAGGTTGAAGGGTATCCCTCCATGTCCACGGCCATGGCCACGGCCACGGTTGTTGCCACCACGTCCCCTATTTGGTTCGACTGTTTCGGGGGTGGGCACACGTCCACGGTTCATCAGGCGATTAGATCGGCGGTTCGGCATCTGCAACACGGATCATAGGAAATTTAGTGCTTGTGCCATAAGTGTTTATAATTCAATATGATTACATGATTTTGATGATTTAAAGAAAAATCATTTATACTATCCAACACTCATTACAAAGAAGCAATAAGATCCATAAGATGCAATAAGATCCGAATCATTCATTACATGGGTTTTATTACATAGCATCATCTCTAGTAGCTACACTTGAAGATGTGCGAGAATCGTACTACGCATAGCGTCTCATAATACATCTCATAAGGGGTACATCATGGGGTACAACTCATGGAAGCTACTGACATATCTCATGACCACGTAGGGTCATCTACTCTAACTCGTACACCGCAGCTGGGATACGACTGTTCTCGATCTCGATCTCCTCGTCAGACTTGTGAAGTCGGGACACGTACTTCAAGGCCTCGGCGAGCTCCTCAGTAGGCTTGGCTCCAGGTAGGGTGGGGCAGGCGTCTAGGTTGAGGCGAGTCGGTGCTAACTCGAACTCCTCTATCCTAGGCTTCGTCTTGCTGCGAATCTCCTTGGGTAGCTGATCCCACATACCCTTCATCTCCCTGAGGCGCTTCTTGTCAGACTTCTACCAAGCCTGCCAAGTCCTCTCGCACTTGTCCTATAGGTACTCGGTCTGCCTGAGTGCCTCGATCAGATGACCCTGGTTGCCAACGACCTTCTTCCTAAACTCCTCTAGCTCCTGCGTCAGGGTCTTGTTCCGATAGTGGATTTTCAGCATATCAATCCCTTTGGACCTCTCTCTATCTCCTCTGCGATTGAACCCGACTGGGAGCTTGGCCCTTGCGAGGGATTCCTTGCGAGGGGCTCCAACGAGGACTAGGGGGAAGCTTGCGTGCTTCTCGATACCTCGGTAAAAATACCGAAGTCGTCGATGGGAGTTTGCATAGTTTAGAGTTAGATTTTTAAGTTGCCTAATTCACGCCCCCTCTTAGGCGTCACGGTCCCTTCAATTGGTATCAGAGCCAGTTGGCTCAATTTGGACCTTTGGCTTAACCGCCGTTGACCTGACGCCATTTAGAGTGTTTGGGATGGATACCTCTAGGCCTCCACACTTTGACGGCACTGACTTCCCTTATTATAAGGCTAGAATGGCTTGCCACCTTGAGGCGGTTGATTTGGGTGTATGGAGAGTCACTCGTGACGGGATGAAACCCATCAAGAATCCCAAAAAACCCACAAAGAGTGATGAAAAAGAAATGCATTTCAATGCTAGAGCTAAGAATTGCTTGTTTGAATCATTTAGCATGGATGTGTTTAACCAAGTATTTACTTTAAATACGGCACATGAAATTTGGTTAAAACTCGAAGAGCTCCATGATGGCACAAGTAATGTCCGTGAGCAAAAACATTGTCTAGCTAAACAAAATTATGATTCCTTTAAAATGAATGATGATGAGCATGTTCGTGATATGTATTCACGTTTGAATCTAATTATCAATGAGCTCCATTCAATAGGATTAATAAAGCTAGATGATGCGGACATCATGAGGAAGATCATCTCCGTGCTACCACAAAAGAAATATGTAAGCATCATCACCATCCTTCAAAATATGGAGGACTTGAGCACCATGACCCTGGGCATAGTCATAGGCAAGTTAGTGGCATTTGAAATGTCATGTAAGATTGGTCAAGAAGAAGCTTCTTCATCAAGCAAAGGCAAAGCTCTCGCATGTAGCGAGAAAAAGAAGATGAAGGGCAAGCAAGTTGAGACAAGCTCAAGCTCAAGCTCCTCAAGTGAAGATAAAGAAGAAGATGAGGACGGTGATGATGATGATGAAGATTCAAGTGATGATCAATCTTCGTCCTCCACCTCTGACCTTGATGAAGAATCAATTAAATTAATCAACAAGGTGGAGAAGATGGTCCAAAGGCTCAAAGTCAAGGGTGTGCCCATCCAAATTCAAGATCTCATTTTCACAAATCAAAGAAATGAGCAAAGAAAGAGAGGATGTTATGGATGCGGCGAGTTGGGGCACTTTGTGGAAGTTTGTCCAAACAAGCCCACACCCAAGACAAAGAAGAAGTCATGCAAGAACCAAGCCCTCACCTCAATAAGATCATGGGATGATTCTTCAAGTGAAGAAGAACACCATCACAAGAGGCGATGAAACAACCCCGATTTCCGCGAAGGGAAATCCACATAGTGAAGCGTAATAAGACCGCTGTAGATCATATTACCCAGATTCCAGTCGAATATCACATCCATACAACGATAATATCAGAGTACAAATAGTGCGGAAGTACATAGATCATTACATCGCCGCATTGGCGGAATCAAAAGTAGCATTCATTCAGAACAGCTTGAAGATAGGATCGCCAAACTCGAGCGTAGGAATGAACCCCTCAACCGTCAAACTCCTCGGAGCTATACTCCTCAGCAGAACCTGTGTGCCAAAATTTATCAGTACGATTTGTACTGGCCACTCCCAACCCTATGAGCATTGCTTTGTGGAATTGGATGCAAATTGGATGTAATCAAGAGGAACCTATAAGGCTGGGGTTTCCTATGCATTAGTAAATCAAGTATATAATAATCGTTGGTTAAGTTTTAACTCCATTCACACACCCATTCCACCCCATTCCCATTCTAGAGCCAGGTTTCGATCCTAGGAACGATAAACCACCATCCCCACACCATCCTTATACCACAGCCATACCATCGCTCAGTCGACAGGCCAACTCCCTCTTGGCACTGTCTCAAGGCCCGTAGCCCCTGGCTACGTCCGAACACTCACTCCCAGGGGAGAAAAGAAGGACTCATCTCACTATCTAGTTTAAGCGAAACCCAGGAAAGGTCCATTGCTGACGAGTCGGCATATGTATCGATCGATCAACCATACACTCTGCAGAGGTTTTACATAACCACAAGATCTGCCTTCCTCGCTGACCGTCGTCAACTGGGCTGATTTCGGCCGCTTGCTAGCCTAGGATAATGCCACTCTACCATTCAACCCTGGTACACCCCAAGTCTGGTCTGGGGTGGTTGAAACTGTGAGTCATGAGCTAGGTCCACAAGGTCTCCATGAAGTCTCGGAAGGGTGTGGGGGAAATCCTCCGCACCCCGTACCTTCCTCACACTGTCCGCTATCAACCAAGCAGTAGTGGCAATATCCTACCAAGTAGTCCGGCCGTCCCGCACCATATAGGGCGAGTGGTACGTAAGGCTTCCCGGTGAATCTGAGTACTAGTAAGTCCTTAGGGATGACCAAGCCAAAATGTCTCCATCAGGGTTTCCATTTACCGTGCCACCACAGCACCTCTACCCTGGGCTCCTCCCATTACAGGTTCACACTCCGGGCCACCTCATATACCATTTACCCACCACAGGTATCCATTCCAGGGGTGCCCAGGTAGCACCCCATGGCAAGACTTGCCCCAGGCTCGTCGTATACTCCAACTTGGTCCACACAACCCTCACCCTCCACGCACCCAAGTCACACACGCAGCACTCTCCCCATGGTCCAGATAACGCCAGTTTCCACCACGCATCAATGTAGTGCAAGCGTAGTAGAAGTAATAAGCGATGAAATGTATTAGCAAGCGTGTGACTAGCCTAACAGCAGGGTGAGCAGGGGTAAGGTTGCGTCAAGGTAAAGGCCATCAAGAAAACACACTACCATGCAAGTCCTACCATAATGTGATCATGACAATAAAGTAAGCACTAGCATTTCTATATTAGCCATGCGTAATAGGTGCTACGAGATTGGTTGGGATGTGGCACCTTCAGTGTAGTCATCTCTGTACTCCTCACGGTACTCACGATCCTCGTCCATCTGGTTTTCCTCCGAGTCTGCAAACGATCACATTATAGTCGCGTTAGCGACGTCTATGGAATAGCACAAAGAAGCAATGAAAATTCAAAAGAACCAAATGCACTCAAACATGGGTTCATTGCGTAGAGCTTGATTTTAGATGAATTTTGGTCCTGGTTTCATATTTTTCTGAGGTCGTATGAATTAGTTATGAATATCCGAAGACTAAATCTAATTTTGAAAATGGGAAAAGGCTGAATTAATCCTGGGCTGACACATGTCATGCTGTGGTTGGTCTACGTGGCTTGCTGATGTCAGCATGACGTCATCAACGACATGCTCACCGACAGGTGGGGCCAGAGGCTATTGAGTCTCTGACAGGTGGGTCCGGTCAAGTCAACATCAGTCAACGGTCAACGGTCAACAGTCAGGGTCATTGACGTGTGGGTCCAGGGCTGCTGACGTCAGCATGACATCACCACAACGCCAGCATCTGACGTGTGGGCCCAGAGTGTCTGTGCCACTAGTATGTGGGGCCAGGTCAACGGTCAACGTTGACCGGTCAACGGTCAATGTTGACCGGTCAACGGTCAATGCGGGCTGGGTCCGAACTGGGCTCTGGTGGGCTTGGGTTGGGCCGGTCTGGGCCGAGCCGACCCGGGCACGTGGCACGCTGCGACGCTGCCATGTCACGGCCGTGGGCCTCTATTGGGCTGTGTCCACAGCGCGGCTCACACCGTGTGGCTTACGGTGGACCAGCGTTCATGGTTCATGGACCTACGGCGGGGCGCATGGTGGACCAAGTCCACCGTCTCTTCTCCTTGGCTCAGCTTACATGCACCGAGTTCACGCACGGGTGGCCGATGAGGGAAGAGGCCCTCTGTTTCTCCCATGGCGGAGCTCCTACCGGCGGCGAGCTTGCTATGAGCCCCCGTGGTGGCGCTGGTGTCCAATTGGTGTGGGGAAAAGCTTCCCCGGGCCACGGCGACTGCGTCTGCGGGGTCAAGGTGGCGACCAGAGCTTCCCAAGGTGCTGGCCAAGGCGAGCGGCAGCTCGGCAGTGCTCGTCGGTGGCAAGGTCGCGCACGCCGGCTCTCTGGTGGCTAGTGCTGGGCAGATGGGGCTTCTACGGTTTCGTGGGTGCATGGCGAAGGCGTCCTGGGCTCATGGCGAGGCTACAGGTTCCCAGGTGGCCGCTAGAGACATCCCAATGGCCACGGTGACGGTGAAGACGACGGCGAGGCACGCGGGTGTGCTACGGCCATGGTGAAGCATCACGGTGGGGTGTGTTGGCTCCTACGGATTCGTGTGGATGTGGCGAGGGTGTCCCGAGCTCAAGGCGGGGCTTCGGTTTCCCGGTGGCCGGTAGGGGCTCCAGCGGCCATGGTGACGGTGACGACGGCGAGGCACGCGGGTGATCTATGGAGCTCCAGCGGGGTAGTCACGGCATGGTTGCGGTTGTGCATGTGGTGCGTGTGTTCCTAGTGGCCGGAGACAAGGCACTGGCCTATGCGCCCACGGTATAGAGCGCCATGGCCGACGGTGAGGTTCGGTGGCAGAGATTGACCGGAAGGGGGCTCACCGTGGGTGGCATGGAAGAATGGATGGCGATGACGTGTCGATTCGAGGCCGTGTAGCTCTGGAAGCCGTGCAGTGCCATGCCAAACCACGTCGGTGATGTAGACGACGGCGGCGCTCTCGGCTCTGGCGATCTCCCCTCCTACAGCGGCTTCGGTGTTTCCCCCCTCTTCTTTCCCTTCTCCCTCTTCTCTCTTGGTTCGGGTGCGCAGTGGATTGCCACCAAGGTGGCGGCGGGCAATGGGACGAGCGCTAGGGCTCCCGGCCGAGGCTTTTGTAGCCGGAGCTTCGGCCACGGCATGGACGAGCGGTGGATGGGGATTAAGGGTGATCGGAGTGCGAGCTTGCATCTGACGGTTGCTAGTGGTTGCGTGGGCACGGCGCAAGGGGACAAGGTCATGCCCCAGGCATGACCCCCCCTGGCCCGCCCCTGTCACTGCTGTCGGTGTTCGGTTGGCGGGCGGTTGAGGCGTTGGCGTGGAGAAGATGACACTGTGGACAGGGTGGCTGATGTGCGGGGCCCACATGGCAGTGGCTGCGAGCGAGGGAAAGAGAGGCGCGCGGGTGAGCATCCCGCAGCTGACGCGTGGGGCCAAGGTGGCAGCGACTGCTGGCGAGCTGAGGGCGCGCAGGCGACGCTGGGCCGCAAGCTGGGCCGCGCGCGCGCGCCGGGCGAATGCGGGTGTGGTTGGGCTGGCTGGGCTGCTGCGCGCTGGCGGGCCGAGAAGCCGAGCAGGCCTGGGCTGCGAGGCCTTCTCCTTTTCCTTTTTCCATTTTTCTTTTCTTTTCCATTATTTGAATTCAAATTTGGTTTATAATTTGAATTCAAAACTGAGGTAACTTATTCGTTGGAATTTAGGGAATTTTGTTTAATAATAACTTTATGGTTTATTACTTTAATGGAATTGTTAAACATAGCATAAAGCAAATGAAAACCCAAATCACAATTTAAGTTAACATTGTATGCAACATGTTATTTGTTGGAAATTTAATAATCATAATTAACAAATGATATGCCATGCTTATGTGTTGACTTAGGTTGGGTTACTTCTAATGCAACTCTTAGGGTTGGCTCCTACAATGTCACTCATCATCACATGGGAGTTTTAAGAAAAAATTTGTAATTGTGATTTTTGGTGTGTGGATTTCTGGGTTGTTACAGGCGAGGCCGCAAGCACTCATCATCAAGCTTTCTCGTGTGTGCCTTATGGCACGAGGGAAGGAAAGCTCATCCTCTAGTGAGAGTGATAGTGATGATGATATGCCTTCTTATGATGAAATTGTGCAACAAAATCTTAAATATGCTAAAGTTTGCACTAGTCAACAAAAGAAGCTAAAAAATTTAAAAGAAAAGCTAGATAGTTCACAAGAAGCATACAAAACTTTGCTTGAACAATATGATAACTTTGCTAATCTCAATGTTGAACTATCTACTAAAATTGAGCAACTTAAGGCTAGTGCAACAACAAATGAATGCACAATAAATGATGAGCAACTTGTAAAGAAAAATGAAAAATTAAAAGAAAAGTTAGCTAGCTCACAAGATGCTTATAAAAGTTTGCTTGCAAAAATGGAAACCATGTGCAAACATTGTGATGAGCTAACTAATAAAGTTGCTAATCTTGAAGCCGTTAGTACTACCTCCACCAAGGCATCTAAAAAGAAAACTTCTATCTTTAACATGTCTAAAAAGGGTGCCTCTACTTCTTGCAATGATCTATATCTAGACTCACCTTTGTGCAACCAAGTTTGTGTTGAGAAAGTTGTTGTAGATACATGCACACAAGAGGTTGCAAAGGAGAATGAGCAACTCAAGCAAGAAGTAGCTCGCCTCACCAAGGACTTGACTCAAGTGAAAGGCAAGGCGAAGCGAACCCAACTTCATCAAGATAACACCGTCAAGGGAGTGAAGAAGCTTGATGAAGGACAAACCATGGTTTGTTACGTGTGCCACAAGGAAGGTCACAAGTCCTATGAGTGCAAGGTGAAGAATGGGGGAGAAGCAAAGAAGAAAGAGAAAAAGCAAACAAGCAAGCTCTCCAACACCTACACCAACAAGGTGGACAAGAAGGCCTCCACACCTTATCTCTTGAAGAAAAAGAAAAATAACAAGGTGGTGGCCATCAAGGTGAACAAGCAAGCCAACAATGGGGTCAAACGTTTTTGGGTGCCAAAGGAGATCATTTCCAACATGAAGAGCACCAAGAAGGTTTGGATCCCGAAAGGGAAGTGAGAAGTCCAATGGACTACGGGGAATTTGGAGACTTGGCAAAGTATGGGTGCATTTCATGGGGTGCATCATGATGGACAAAATCATTGCCAAGTGGGTTAGTAAATACTATGGACCCAAATTCCCCTTCCCATGTTAGGTAACTAGATTCAATTTACTTCAATCGGTATTAGATTTAAATTTCCCTACAATTGGTATCTTTTAGCATCTAGTTACCCTTCATGCCTAGGTTTGCATTTGCATGTTTATATCTTTTGTCATGCATACACAAGGTATATCTTATGGTAGGCTTGCTCATTTTCATTCTTAATCCTTGGAGCAAACCTACATGGTTTAAATTTGTTTAGGAGCATGGCACATAGCTTGTCTTTTGATTATTCATCTAATATGTGCCAAAGTCCAAATTGTAGATAATTTCTCCTGAATATTATCTTCGAAAATGATTCTCACATTCTTGAGATGTCATCTTTCAAGTGGTATTCTTGATTCTAAAATCAATGTGCATGATTCCTACAAGTATTCCATACTTGTGCGTGCACAAATTTAGGGGGAGGATAATCCACAAGTTGGATGATTTGAGACTAATACCCTTTTCAAGTTTATCATGTGTGTAGTAGTCTCATTGCAAGGAAAATGGAGTCCCCGGAGTTAAGCATCACACTTCAAATATTCACCACTCATTGCAAGTGGTAGAAATCAATTTGGTGTCCACATGTGGTATTTCTAAAACAATATCATCATGTTGATTTCATTTTGATATTTATATGCTTTCTCCATGCATTATATAGATTAAATTCCCTTGAGCTATATATTACAAATTATGCATATGCTTTAGTCTTCAATTGGTATCAATATGCATAAATTTAGGAGGAGCTTAGTCTATATAATGTGAGAGTCAAACGTTGTGACCTATTCCATTCCACATAAAAAGGATCACAAAGTTTGACCCTCCCTTGTGCTACTAATGTCTTCCTTTTCGATGTTTGATTCCAAAGGGGGAGAATTTAGAGGATCAAAAGCAAGCATCAATAATTTACAAGTGGTAATGGTCCAAGAAAGGAAGAATAATGGATTATGGATTGCCTATGTAATAGGGAGAATATGTAGGAAGCTAGGCGTAAATCCATAATGCCACATGGGGACATTTGCAAGGGCAAGATAAGTTTTATGTAGTACCCTTTAGTTTTACAAAGTAGTATTTTTTAGCATCACATAAACTTGCCCCTTGCATTGCATCCTAGCAAGTAGGTAGTTTTCTAATTTCAAAGTTTTTTATTATTTACTTGTTTTGGTTGTGTTGTCATCAATCATCAAAAGGGGGAGATTGTAAGGAAAATGGACCCTAGGCCCATTTACTTTGGATTTTGGTGCTTGATGACCAACACAACCAAATTGGACTAATGAATTTGCAAGTGATTGTTTTGTAGTTCAATAGGATGCAAGACGTGACTTGGACAAAGGCGACGTGATGATCCGATGATCAACACCTCAAGCAAGACCTTAGGAGCACAAGATAAGACCCAAGATATCAAGCAAAGTCCAAGCACGAAGATAGGAACCAAGCCGTACGCAAGATCGCGAAGAAACGAGCTCGCTGAGGCGACCGAACGCTGGCCCGGATGCGTCGATGAAGAGGCTCAGCAAACTGGCGTCAGCAGCAGCGACCGGACGCTGGACCGGACGCTGGTGGCAAAACCGACCGGACATAGGACAGCAGCGTCCGATCGAGTACAGAGAGGTTCCATAGCGGTGAAACTGCGACCGGACGTGTCCGGTGGCAGGTGACCGGACGCTGACAACGTTTGATCAGTTGTTCACGGTTCAATGGTCGCGACGACCGGACGCGTCCGGTCAGGACGACATCAGCGTCCGGTCAGTAGCAGAAAAGCGGGATTTCATCCCAACGGCTACTTTCTCAGTGGGGCTTATAAATACAACCCCCAACCGGCCAAATGAGGAGTGTGGAGCTAAGGAAACATACCAAGGGTGTTGATACACCATTTTAGCGATCTCCACTTGCATAGTGCTTAGTGATTCATTAGGTGATTAGCGTAGGTGCTTTGCGAAGTGCTTAGGTTAATTATACCACCGCTTATGCGCTTGCTCTAGGTTTAGGCCTAGTGTTTAGTGAGGTTTGCATACCTCTTACCACTCGGTGCTTGCGAGCACTATTGTTGTACATTGGAGGGGCTTATAGTCTTGTGAGATCACACCAACCGCGGTTGTGGTGTGGCCGCCACCGTGTACCGGAGGGAACAAGGCCCGCGGCGTTTCGGCCGGAAGCTTGATAGTGAAGACGGCGGGGAGCATCCTGGAAAGGCTTGCCAGAAGGCACGTCAGAGACCCACTTGCATGTGGGGAAGGCCTGAGGCTATCCACAGAGTTACCGGACCAGGAACTTGGCCCTTGCGAGGGATTCCTTGCGAGGGGCTCCAACGAGGACTAAGGGGAAGCTTGCGCGCTTCTTGATACCTCGGTAAAAATACCGGAGTCGTCGACGGGAGTTTGCATATCTCTATCTTGCTCTTTAGCTTCCGCATTTACATTAATTGTATTACTCCTTTTACGGTAGAGATAGCAACACACTAGCTAAACCATAGTTGCACATTTAGATAGTTTATCTATTGCATATGTTTATCTATGATTAGAAAAAGAGGCCATTGTTTAGAGTTAGATTTTTAAGTTGCCTAATTCACGCCCCCTCTTAGGCGTCACGGTCCCTTCAATCCCCACTCGCTCATCCCTATCCACATGGTGCCTGACGCAGTTGCGTGGCTGCTCATTTGTTCATGGCCCTTCTCACACCGCGTGCTCATTGGTTGCCACACCGTGCCCCACCGCCCCATGCCCATCACCTATGCCGCTCGTTCCCTCACCGTTCGTCTATACGTCCGTCTCCCATCATTGTCACGCACGCCGTTGACCTGCCATGACCGCTGGGGCACATGTGCCGTGGCACCTCAGGTCTTCCTCGGCCGAGCCAAGGGCACCCACGAGCATGTGAAAAGGTTCCTAGTTTGGTTTTGGTAATTGAGTGACAATCTAGCTGAACTAATGTTCTCTCATCCACGACATCATGAATGGCACTAAGAGCAATGTCATTGTTTTGTAGTAACACTGCTTTGGCATTGGCTATCTCAATCTTGGTCTCCACCACCTTCCACACATTCCTATTGATTGACTTGATATAAGTGGTCATCTTTGCCTTCTAATATGGATAATTTGAGCCATCAAATTGGGGTGGCTTCTTGGTATTCTTGATTTGAGCCATTTTGATACCGAAGGTTGTTAAGCCTCAAATCACGGTGACCATGGCTCCGATACCACTTGAAAGGTCCTAAAGGCTAGAGGGAGCTGAATAGCAAATAAAAATGTCTACAACAACACTTAAGCCAAATAGTTAGACAATTAAGAAGTGAAGCCACCTATCCACAATTCTAGTGATTATGATCTCTAATTCACATAATGGCTAAGTGACTACTCTCTAAGTTAGTGAGCTCTCAAAGACTAACTAAAGAGCCTCACTAACCAAACTAACAAGACACAAGCTAGCTCTCAAAACTAGTTACACTAAAGAGCTTAGCTACACTAAGAAAGTAAATACAAGAGAGGTAGTGAGGTTTATACCACCGTGGCAAGAGATATACAATCAATCACAATGAGAATCCCGGAGAAAATGATGACACAATGATTTATCCCCAAGGTTCACTTGCTTGCCGGCGAGCTATGTCCTCGTTGTAGCGATTCACCCACTTGGAGGTTCACGCGCTAATAGGCATCACACGCCTAACCCGCAATCGGGTGCCACACAACCAACACAAAATGGGGATCCACAAGCTACGTGCAATCCACTAGAGTACCTTTTGGCTCTCTGCTGGGGAAAGATCAAGAATCCCTCATAATCACCACGATCGAGAGCCAGAGACAAGCACCTTCCTCCGCTCGACGATCCTCGCTGCACCAAGCCATCTAGGTGGCGGCAACCACCAAGAGTAACAAGTGAAATCCGTAGCGAAACACAATAACCAAGTGCCTCTAGATGCAATCACTCAAAGCAATGCACTTGGATGCTCTCTAATCTCACCAAATGATGAATCAATCAATCTAGATGAGTGAGAGAGGAATGACTAGGCTCACTAGGATGTATTCTCAATAGAAATGGCCAAGAGAGTGAGCCCAAGTCGGCCAAACGACTTATATAGGCACCCCCACGAAATAGAGCCGTTAGGGTCAAGGTGGGGTGCCCCTACGCATTGACCAGATGCGCCGGTCGGGTTGACCGGATGCACGCCCTCCAGCGTCTCGGTCGCGCATCCGCTGCCACGTGTCACCGCTTTAAATATGAGCCGAGTGATTCCAACGGTCAAGTGACTTCTATGCTCGAGTTAAGTCAAGACCGGACGCGCTCGAGCCATCGCGCTAGTGCCCACGCCTTAAAGCCAATGAATGGACATGCTGTTAGATGACCGGACGCACCCCTAGGCCAAGTCTGGTCATTTCCAGTAAGGGTTTAGAGACTATTTTTCTTGATCGAATGCGTCAGTTCGACCACGACTGAACTCGGCCAGAGTCTGGTCCTCACCCAAGCCAAGCACATGTGCCACGTCATCATACGTCAGCGCTGGCCGGACGCAAGCCCTGCGCACCCTGTCCTTTCTAGCCGCCAGCGTCCCATCAATAGACCGAGTGTGGGGGTATAACCCCCGATACCCGCAAGGCTCCACATGGGCCGAGCCGCTAGGGGAGGCCCAGCCCACAAGACAATGCACAGGTCGCGCCACCGGTCGAGGCCCAGCTCACAAGACAATGCCACACGAAGTATGCCGCAAGACGACATGCTTCACAAGGCAACGTAAAGATTATCGGTGATCAACGAAATCTGCTCGGATATGATAGATATTATACAATCTGTAACTTCCTATCTTGTAAACCGATCAGAATGGAAATAACCAATCTGTAACACTACCCCCCAAGCTATATAAGGCGAGTAGGGAACCCCCTTGTTTTAATCGAATCATATGCAATACAATCCATGAAGACACATGACGTAGGGTACTACATCAAGCCAACGGCCCAAACCTGTCTAATCGCTGTCTCTTGTGTTTTGTGTCATCATTCGGTTTCCTCATGCGTACCTCCACCGATTCATCTACTACCGTGGGCATACCCCTCGGTAGACAGCTGACCATATTTCATTGACACCGAGACCACGCCACTCTGCGCCCACTGACCGGACGCACAGGTCTAGCGTCTGATCACAGGAAACAATGCCTCCTTAACTCCAACTTCTCCACCCTTGCTCAAATGTTCTAACCACCAAGTGTATCACCTTGTGCACGTGTGTTAGCAACTTTTCACAAACATTTTCAAGGGTGTTAGCACTAATTAGAATTTAAATGTATATGCAATGTGTTAAAACATCTAGTGGAACTTTGATAACCGCATTTCATCGATAGTGGCGCGCTAGGTTGGGGGTGTGCGTGCTAAATCCATGGCGAACCAGATGGTCACCTTCCCAAGCTCCATGGTGCCCCTAGAGCCAATTTAGATCTTCACGGTCGGATCCATGACCTGGGTCATCGGCCGCGACGGCAATGGGGTGATCATGGAGCCGGTGCAGGACCACCCTGCGTCGATCACACCAACACCAGCAGTTACATCTTCGGTCTCGGCACTACATCGCTGGATCAGGAGATCCATCGGCAATGATGATTTGATCGCATCTATCGATCAGGTCACAGATCGCCTGACAGAATGCCAGCTCCTCGTGGATTTGGTCCTAGATCTATTTGGAGCGAGCGGTGATTTTCCTACGCTCCGAGATCACCAAGCCATAGTGACCGAGCGACCTGCTTGGCCACATCGTGCAAAGCAAGATAGATTTCGATCTGGTGATCATGACTACTCTAGAAGAGCGCACGGTGCGGCGCCGACCACTTCTCGCCGCCGGCCTTCGCTTGGATTACTATGAAGCCATGATGGAGAACCCGTCGAGGCCCTACCCCTTCGAGCTAGAGGGTGCAAGATCTGCATATCACAATGCCATCCACCACCTCTTCACCGACCATGTCAAATGCAATCACATGACTGACCTTTACATGATCGACCCAACTGACCCGGGTCAGTCCACGCCTGTGGTCAACATGGTGGCTATTCGTCAGCTCTTGGAGGATTCCCCTCTTTCGACTGAATCTCATCATGATGTCTTGGACGAAATCCCCGACGATTCTTTCGAGGACTCGACCAGGACCCTATCAAGCTGCCCTACTTTCCCTCTAGGGTTCGGGGGCATGATTTTCCACGTCAGCCATGATAGTGTTACCAAGGAGGGTGAAACCGCTGAAGAGCGTGACCCTCATCTAGTGAAGAATGCCAATCGCCAACATTGTCGAGATGTAGAAGCGGCCCCTGAGGCCGGCGAAGATGGTCGTGGCCCGTCCTGCCATCAACGCAATCTGGAAGAGGCATTGACATGGTTGGCGACCAGCCAGTCTATCAGACTCCAAGCGCCAATCTCGCTATCGCTTTCAACGAGCTCGACAAACTCCCTCACACTCCAGAGGTTAAGAAGGTCCATGCACACATCATAGCTACACAAGTCTAGGTCAACGAGTTTCAAAATGACGCACCATCTTACTCTACCATGTCAGCTCATAGCCACCGCTCCCGCTGTGATGGAGGAGGCCAACATCATGGCGCCGATGCCCCCTGATCTCAGGCTAGAGGCCCCTACCTCTATAGGGGTTCTAGGGGCAACTATGAAGCCTACTCACGCCAATACGCCTGCCCACCATGTCCCTAGGGAGGTCGGGGCGGCAACCGCATCTAGGAGGTCAATCAACCCGCCCCTCGCGACCTTCACGATCACCTTAACACCAGTGCGGATGCCCGTGGCCGCATTGAAAATAGCAGGTCTGCACGCTACAAAGCAGAGATGGAGCGCCACCTGAGATTCAATGCTGAACACTAAGGATTCGCTACTCACCAAGCACCACTTCCTGCCGGCGCATCAGGACTTCGCCCCTTTATAGAGAGGCTCCGAGCCATCTGGTGGCCAGTGGGCTTCAAGGTCATTGGTGTCAATACCTACGATGGAAAGGCCAACCCCGCTCAATGGTTAACTCTATATGAGATCATGGTAAAAGCCACAGGGGAAGACAAGGACGTCATGGCAAATTACATTCCTTTCATGCTTAACCAATCTGCAAATAATTGGCTCCTTAGCTTGCAGGAGAACTCCATCCGATCTTGGGACGACTGTAACACCCCAAGTGTTTGTCACCAGTTAAGCAGTGGGTTTGAGCTCCAACATGGTAAGTTCAGTAGTAACCAAGAGCTCTAGTTCAAACTTGTAAGTGGTGACAAAGGTGTTGGGATCAACTCTAAGAATGAGCCCCAACTTAAACTTGGACAACACACCTTTGCTTATATGTTGGCCCCTTTTAAGATATATACCTAAGTAATGTTGAAGATGCTTCTTTCATGTGTCCCACCTCAATTTTCACCCACATTGATGACTGGAAATGTTCACGAAGTTTGGAGCTAAAAAGCCACATGAAATGATGAGTTACATTCTTGCTTGAATTGCACTATTAAGTGAATGGAATTATAGGTCATCAACCAAACCTTGCAACATGGCTCAAACAACTCTACTTACACTCATGAACAAAAGTTATGAAGGGTTCATGTTAAGCAAGTGGCCAGAAAATGCTTCAATAGATCAAAAAGGATAATTTAAGCTTTATCGTGATGCTACTTTGACTTGGTTTGAACTATGGCTTAGAGTGTTTGGATGGTAGTAGAACCTAAATAAAAGTTGTAGTTCATCTTATGTAGAACAAACTTTGTTTAATGGTCAAGAGCTAAATCAGTGCCTAGCTTAGCTAAACAGAGCTCACAAGAATCAACAAAATGCTGTTTTGGAATCCCAAAATTTGGCTGTGGGATGACTGAATCTTTGTGCTTCCGTTTTCAAGTACCCTACTTTAGGAATTAATATCTCACAAACCATTTCGATTTGGACCAAACTCTTTTAATCAAAGTTGTAGTACTCATATAGCTCTGTCACACGGTGCAATTGGTTGAACAAATCGCTAACCGGTTTGAGAGATACAAAGGGGAGAAAATAGAGTTTTAGCTTGTATTTTTGAGGTGGTTTTGATCCGTTCATTCAGATTTTGGAACAGGGAACCGCATCGTGGCGACCATGCATAGCCGAGTGCCCCCATCTGTTGTCGCGCATTCGTGCGACCCTGCCACGTGCCTTACTCTTCCTGGAGTGGAGGCCGAGCTGCCCCAGACATCCCTCACCCACTCTTTCCTCCCTCTCGCACTCGCCCACGCTCTCCCTCGCTCTCTAGCCGCACCAGAGCGAAGCCTCCATGGACGTCATCATCGAGCTCGCAGTACCACCGTGGCCCCTCGCCTCTACGCTCCACCGCCCCCTCTGACCATGGCACCTCCTTCCTTAGTTCACGCCGCACCTCTAGTCCTCCCCGACAATCGTCGATGGCCGCCGCTGCTCCTCGCCGACGGAGCAGCTACCGGTGTTCCGCTTGCTCGTGCGGCTAGCTGGCCACAGGCCACCCTAGGCCGTGCCGGGAGCCGGGACAGCCGGAGCCCGCAATATCTCGCCGCCGGCGCCGCCTCAGTCGACTGGAACCGTGAGCCCGGCTACCTCCCCTGCTCTGCCGTCGAGAGGAAGGAGAAGAGGGACCACGCGCAGGAATAGAAAGTTTTCCCGGGGGTTAGGTGAAATGACATAGACTCATAGGAATAGTGTCGAGAAGGACCTGTTCGCTGGCGTTTAATTCATGTTTTCTACAGGGACCCCAGTGCAAAAGTGTTTTTCCTTTTCTTTTTCCTTATATGCATATAATCAGTTGAACTTTGAAAAATCACAATAAATCGGAGAAAAATCCAAAAATAGCAAATGAAGACTTTTTGGAATCCTTGAGAGTAGATCTACACAATAGAGTAATAATATGATATGTGTTAGTAGAAAGTTTCTGCTTCTTTTATTTATTCTTGTAAAATGCTTTTAGCAATCCTTTTAAGTTGTCGGATGCGTATCTTGAGTTATAGAAGTCCAAAAATGGTAATTCTAGTTGTGTTAATCTTGCGATGACATGATCTAGCTAATAAAAATATTAAACATTCTAGTTGTGTACTGTTTTTATAATGTTTTGATTTAATCTTGTTAAATAGGCAATTTAATCTTGTTTTGCTTGATTATTCTTATATCTAAAGTTTTGGTGATCCAATCGCTATGAAAATTTTATGGTCATTAGATGCAGTATGATTTATTTATTGATTTAACCTGTTTATTGCTTGATAAATGGTTTTAAATAAGTTATAATTTTTATGTAGGTATAAAAATGGAAAATATGGTTCCACTACCTTGGTATGATGTTGTTATGTCATGTTGATACATAATATGGCCATGCATTTGTAGAAAATATTGAATTTCATATTTATCTTGCTTTTGTATGTTTTCTTGCAATAGCAATTGGTCTTTTTCATAGTAATTAAAATATAAAACCTGAGCATGTGATCTTTATACAATAGTCATGTTTTGATAACATCTCTCATCCATAAAAATCTCAGTTCCAAATGAGGTGTTTGTCACATCACCTATAATTAATATATATGTTTTAGTATATAATTGGATAATGAAAAGTTGCTAGTAGATGCATGCAATTAAGTCATGTGATGCTTTTAATAGATCTTGTTAAGTGATATATAAGATGCTAAGTTATGATAAGTAGTGGGTAAGCTTCAAATATAACTTATATGTATGCTCTCATGTTAATATAACAACTAGTGATTATGTTGCTTATACAAGTTCTTCATCGTTGTTTTAATTCTTGCTTAAAGTGTTTAGGGTGTTTCATGTTACCTAGAACCAATGCTAATTAACTAGGTTCATAGTAGTTGTGAGCTATGTGTTTAACTTATGCATATGTTACCTTGTTAAAGAACTAAATGCAGAACCTTGTCGCATACGTGCTGAAATGGCTGCATATATAGTTCTGGTTGTGCAATTAGTTTCGTAATGCAAATGATGTTTTCTGTGAATGTGGTGAATACCAAAGTTGTAGGTAACTTGATAATCTAGCATGTGTTAATTTTTTATGACCATAGGCCCGATGGTTTAGGAGTTATAGATTTTAGAAGTTTGCTGTCAGGTTTTTGCATGCTCTCTGTACAGATCTGAATGATTGTGTTGTTTGACTTATCTAAGCTTTGAATCATGTCTTGGAGATAATATAAGAAGTGTATTGATTTTCATGAGCTTTCCAAATTGTTAAAGGTCACCCCTTTTGGTGGTCTAAATCTCCAGTTATGAGCCTGTGAAGTGGAGTGACAGATTCTGTCCTAATCTAGACAGAGATGTCTTCTTTGTGATGTTTGACCTAGTTAACTTTAGAATTAGCTTGTGGTGTTTATAACAAAGTTGTGCATGGTTTGCTAAGATTTCTAAAAAGTCTAGAACCAGCTTGTTGTGAAAGCTAAAACTCAACTTGTTGCTGTCTGAAGTTGCATGTCAGATTCTGTCCATGTTTTGGATAGAATTATTGCTTTATGTGTTTAAGACTAAATAACTGTTGAATCACCTAAATATGAAAATAATAAAGTTGTATATAACTTAATAAGCTTTCTATAAAGTAAGGATCATGCTTGTTGGATGATTGGAACTCCAGTTATACATTTTTGAAGTTAATGTCAGTTTTCTGTCCTTATCGGTACAGACCTGAGATATTAGCATATTTGATCATGTTAACATGCGAGTTAGCTTTTGGAATGAATAATAAAGTTGTAGACAATTTCATTAGCTTTCCAGAAAGTCCAAGATCACTTTTATTGAATCATTGTAACTCCAGTTATGGTTGAAACACGCGACTGCTATACTACTGTCTAAATTCTGTGTATGCACTTAAGTTGATTTCCCATTCTTGATGTTGCTGGTGCATGCTCTAAATTATGTAGCCCTAGTAACTTAGTTGAATGACCTTATCTCTAGTGCTTAAATCAATATGATTTGATCATTCTTCATATTCATGCACTTGCATTATTGCATCTCATCTAGGTATGCTAGATGCACCACGTGAAGGATGTGGTGATGGAATCGAACCAGAAGACGGTGTTGGTGGACCTATTCGAAGATGGAAGGACCCCTAGAGTACATGCCTGAACAGGATATGCTCACTAAGTGAGTGTCATCTAACAAACATTGACCTAGTGTTGGATCCCTAGGCAAGCCCCGAAGCATTCTAAGCCTCCTATATTTTTATAAATATCACTTGAGTCCTTTATGTTTGATGCATTAGGTTATAAGAGTTGATTGGAACCACTTCATTGCATAGAACTACCTTGTCCAGAAATATACCTTGAACCCTATGTAGGTCCAGGATCAAATGTATGCTTAGCAATGCTTAGACCAGTAGAAGTCGGGTGATTTCCTGTCACCTGCGAGATATAGGTGGATACCAAAGCATGGTTGACTATATTTGCTATCATGGAAATAACCATGTGTCAATGAATAAAGGAGACCAGGCAAGATCGTGATAGAGAAGCAACAAGGCATGGAGGTCTTGGGTGCCTATCTATCCCCATCTGTGTCGATTAAGCACCGATTCGCTGTATGTCCTCATGTCATGTTGAACGCATGCCTAGCACTTAGCTGGCTAGATCCCGATGATACGACCGCAAAGCCAAGTAGCTTAATTCAGGCCGGGCCCTGATAAGTGAAAGTACGCACACTAGAGGCAGTAAGGATATGTGGAGAGCCAATGACGTGAGTCCAAGGGCGGGACCGGGTCCCGATCTTCCTGGCAGTTTGGTAGAATCTCTGAGTGTGTGGCACTGATTGGACCCGTGAGTTAGTCCTGAATTGTATCAAAGGTGACATGAGGCTACCTTGGCATAGGTGTGCCCCGGTTTGTGTTAGGAATAAATTCCCTAGCTGGGTAGGAATCGATTTGAATTGCCGTCTCTCTAGGATAGTGAGAACTTGACTGAGCAGCGGCAACGTAGAGTAACTTAATAGAAACTTGATGGTTATGATGATGATATTCACATTACTACACCAGCTATGGTTACTATTTCCTATCACTAAATGATATTCCACATGTTTGGCACAAGTTAGTTGCTAATTTAGAGATGAATAGCTATAATTAACTTGGTTACCGAATTGTAAAATGTATAGCTCAACTAGTGGCTTTTATACAAAATTTTGTCAAGCTAGCTCCACCTATAAAGCCTTGCATACTCCTTGGTGTCACTTTATTTCTAGTTTATAATGGGTAAGTCTAGCTGAGTACATTCGAGTACTCAGGGTTTATCCCACCATGTTGCAGGTGAAGTTCTCGGCTGTAACACCTCGGGTGTTTAAAATACTAAAACCTGACATGTCATCATATGCATTGCAAAGCATTTGGCATTTGGTGAAAACTTTGAGATGCATACACTAAAACAAGTTTATATTCATGTGGTATGTGTTGAATTGTATTGTTTGACTTAAATTCAAAGTTTGTTTGGATTTTTGAATTTTTCGAGAAAACCCCGCTTTTCAGCATTTAAATCCTACCCTGAAAATCCATTTCAAAATCTAAGCATAATTTGGGGTTGATCCCAAAAGCAAAAGTGTAGAGCTTGGCAAGTTATACAAAGTTTGTTTTTGGAGTTTGTTGACACCGTTTTTTGCACGTGTCAAAATGATCAGAGTGGGCTAATCGGCAGGAGGAAAGTTACTGTATATGCTGACAGCCGATGAAAATCAGCTTGTAAAGATGGTTGCCGATGAATGGTGGTGATCGATGGAAAGGTTGATTTAGACTCGGGCGTTGTCGATAAGGTTGGAGATGTTAGTGTCGATGCCGATGAAGGAAGGCTTGAAAACTACTGCTGATAAAACAGGAAGTATGCCGATAGAAAGGAGGTCGGTGAGAATTCCATCGTAATTGAGGCGGACAGGGAAATAGATAGGAGTTGATTTCCTTTTCTATATTTGTTAGAGTATGATTCATGTAAGAGTCACGTGTTTCCTTAGATATGGACTTGGTGTCCTAGTTATATTTGGTTATGTCTCTTTAGATCAGGGTATAAATATAGATTGAGGGGCAATGTAATATAGATGAATCAATATCAAAACCAATTTTTACTCCTATTTGCATCTACTTACTTTTCGGCGACTTCGTCAATTTGCATATTTCTTTTTCTTTTTACGAGTTCTCATTGATTCGGCGAGTTGCATCGCTTCAGTGCGACCTTCGGTGATTCTCGAGTTCCGCGTGAGTACCTCTTGGCCGTGACTTCCGGGCGTATCGCTGTTGTCAGGACCAAAGTGCTCGTATCTTCATCTTTGTCGATTAACAGGTCAAATCGACTGGCACGCTTTGGATATCGATTCGGGTATTAGCCCTTTGTGTTTGCAGATCCACTTTTGCATCAACACATCTTTTGGCACGCTCGGTGGGACCAATCAATCCGATCAATATGATCAATCCCGAGATCGATTAGGGGAACATTATCGCGGTATCGAAGAAGATCTTAAGGAAGAAGCAGAGGCGAGGCCATGGAAAAGGCTATAGAAGAATACTGTGACTTTATGCGAGATCGTTTAGCTTTGAACAAGAGTGGACAAGTCATCCAAAAGCAAGATTTGTCGTTGCCTTGGCGGAGTTACCTTTGACTCCAATCTGGTAAACTTCAAGAGATGGTTAATTCTACGATAAATCATGCTTTGATTAATCATTCCAATGTCTGTCCAATCATTGTTCATAATCTTTGTGGTTCGAACTCTCAAAGAAGGACAAGCGTCACCGCATTACATTGGGCCCGCCTATCACCAACGAGCCGGCATCTGTCAATACTCCATCGGCTCCCTCGCCGTTGTGGGTGCTGAAGTTACTTCTCCTCCGATGTCGGCGTGCTTACCTAATATTCAATCTACACCGATACGATCAGATCCGGTACTACCGGGAGGACGAGTTCGACTTAATACAGATCTATCGGCATCAGCTATGTCGGCCCCACATGTCTCGAATAGCGATTCCTACTAATTGGTGGGGATATGGTATGCCTCCGAGTCATCTGCTTTCAATCTGGGTTACCTCAAGTGTTTGATGCGATAGGAAAAGCTCCTATACCATCATACATTTGTTTGCCGATGGCTCAAGTGCCTCAATATGCCACAGCAACTACCGTGCAACCAACTCCAGGAGGTTTCTAGATGCCTTTGGTTCAAACACCCAATTCAAGTCCATCGGCAAGCTTACTGCCGATGCGTGACGAAAAACCCCTCGCTATGAGTCAAAGCGGGGTTCAGTTCATGCCTCAAAGCTGGTTATAATTATCCAACAATGTCGACAAATTACCGACCATCGGTAAGTTTTGTACCGATGAGTTCTAATAATGGTTGGTCGGGGCGATTACTGTTCAACATACGATTCAAACAAAATCGGCGAGGTTGCGAGGATTCAACAAGGTCATATGCAAGTGGTTTCTAGAATCAAGCATCGGCAGCTCGGTAGATGAATCCTTTTCAATGAGTTAATGGACCACAAGTAACGGCAAATATGCCGATTCTTTGGAGATCGTGAGCCACAAAGATATGTGGAGGGATATCGGTAGGTACCTCTGTAGAAATTCAGCCGGTTAAATCGCCAGGAGGCTGATGCTTTTTGGGCCGATAAGATAGCAAAAATTATGAAGGATCAGTTTGGGATAAAGCCCAAGGTCAATACTTATTCTTATCGGACTCCATACCCTCCTGCATATGATTTAATTCCTCTCCCAAATCGGTACAAGGTACCAGATTTCACTAAATTCTCTGGGCAAGATGATACATCAACAATGGAACACGTCAATCGCTTCATTATTCAATGTGGAGAGGCAGCTAGCAGAGATGAATTAAGAGTTCAATTATTTTCATCATCTTTGTCTGGATCAGCATTTACATGGTTCATTTCATTACCACCAAATTCTATTATTATTTGGACTGATCTAGAAAAACAATTTCATAAGTATTTCTTTGCTGGAATCCATGAAAAGAAGCTTACCGATTTAGTAAAATTGAGACAGCGTAATGATGAATCGATAGAAAGCTTTGTGCAAAGGCTACGAGATGTAAAAAATAATAAGTACTACTATTTGGTCTTTGGATGATCGGTGACTTTGCCGATCTGGCTTTCAAGGGTTATTGCCGCATCTTAAAAAACAGATATGCTTCTCGGGAGTTTGAAAGCCTCGGTCATCTTGTGCAAAGGATCTACGATCAAGATACTAGGGTTTTGAACCTAAAAAGAATTAGAGTAAAAAGTATCATTTGTTGAAGAAGTAGGAGATTACGATTACGATGAAGAACCGAGTTATCGGCTTAGTGAGTGGGTTAAGAATAAAAAGCCGATATCTTGTCCCTTTGGTCGAAAAGAGCGGAGAAGTTTACCTTTGATATCACTAAGGCCGACAAGATATTTGATCTTACGCTTCAAGAGGGCCAAATTAAGTGTCACCTAATCATGTGATCCCATCGGCGAGAAGAGTTGAAGAAGATCTTGTCACGCAAATGGCACAATGCAACTTCACACGGTACAAATGAGTGCAAAGTGTTAGAACAACTTGATTACAATCGGCTATTGAATCTGGGAGAATTAAGTTTGGTACTTCCAAGGCCCAGAAGCCGATGAAAATTGATCAACACCCTTTTCTAGCAAATATGTTGGAGGCCAAAGGGAAGACCAAGCTATTGACATCAGAGGCTGCTGAGAAAAACGCATCAGTGGATCCCCAACATCGGATAACTACCGATGATGCAAAAAGTAAGGGTTTGCTGGGAGAAAGCAGTAGTTCCAAAAACCCTCCTCGACCTGGCATTGTGATTACCCATCGAAGGTAGCAGGAGGGTTGGCGTCAGCGTAAGGACCGATATCGACAACAGCAAGAAGAGAGACGTCGGGAAGAATGGTATCGGCATAAAGATCATTGGAGGTGCTCGTTTTTCATCCATTGCTGGGAAGAAGGTATTAAATTGCCAACTATTGAAAATTGCCCTGAGTGCAATGGTTATTATGGGGTCAATTGGTCAGAAAGGAGGTTTCAACCTGGCAATCAGGGTTTATTTATCAATGAGCCGATCGAGGCGAGCATCGGTGCATGATCGGTGGTGAAGCGTGAACTTAGTGTACATGAGAGGCTTGGTAAGCGCTATTGGATATTTTCAAGGGATCAAGAGGAGCTTGAGGAGATGGCAAGCATAAGAGTTCCCGATGAAGAAATATTCTCTGAGGGACCCTAATATCGCCATGTAGAATCAAGCTGGGACTGTTATCGGCCGGTTTGGAAAACCAAGTTTCCTCGATGGTGCCGGAGGGTCGACAAAGACACGTAAAAGGAGGATGCAACATGAGCATCGGGAGGATTTATACCGAGAGGAAAATTCCTCCAATGAGAGGTGCGGTCATCGGCGATGGCGGGTAAAACACAAAAATAAGGGTCCATCGGCAGATGTTAATATAGTATTCATGTTGCCAATGGAGTTTTTGGCACTATCGATAATGAGGAAGAAGTTGTTCTCTCGATCAAGTAGCTCGAGTTGACACTAGATCCAATGATGGCTGTTTTTGAGAAACCTACCGATGACGAGAGACGACATCTTAAGGCTTTGTTTGTGAAAGGCGAGTTGATGGGCAGCCTATATCTAAGATACTTATCGACGGAGGGCTGCGATTAATATTATGCCTTATGTGATGTATCGGAAACTTGGTAAGGGAGATCAAGACTTGACCAAAACCGACCGATATGATCTTTGAAGGATTTTGAAGGCAATGTGTCACCGGCTAAAGGCGATATCGTTGAATTAACCATCGGCGGAAAACCTTCTTCGACGACGTTCTTTGTTATTAATGGCAAGGGTGCATATAATCTGCTTCTAGGGAGGATTGGATTCATGCTAATTGTTGTGTTCCTTCTATAATGCATCAATGCCTCGTCACGATTGGATTGGAGATAAGATTGAGTTTGTCCTGGTGATTCTTCTTATATCATCGCAATGAGAATCGAGATACTTATGAGCAAACTAAATGCATATCGGGAGAAGTTTGGGAAAAAGAGTTCCTTAGAGTTCTTGATTATGAAATTCCACCGATCCAAGCAGTCGGTTCTGAAGAAGAGTTTTAATGGATAGGTTTGCCGATGATGGAAAATTAGGTCAAGGGTTCACATCGGCAGATGATTTAGTAGAAGTAGATATTGGTGATGGCGATGGGCCAAGACCTACTTTTATTAGTGCTAAGTTAGATTCCAAGTGTAAGCGACAAATAAGCGATTTGTTAAAAGAGTATAAAGATTGTTTTGCTTGGGATTATATTGAGATGCCTGGATTAGACCGATCGATAGTTGAACATCGGTTACCTATCAAATCTGGATTTCGGCCACATCAGTAGCCAGCGCGCCGATGCAACCCTAATATACTTCCTGACATTAAGGCCGAAATAACTAAATTAATTGAGGCAAAGTTTATTCGGCAGTGTCGATATGCGAGTGGATCTCTAATGTGGTTCTGTTTATAAGAAAAATGGAAAACTTCGTGTTTGTATTGATTTGAGGAATCTCAACAAAGCCACACCGATGGATGGCTATCCAATGCCCGATTTGATTTGTTGATTGATCTTTGCTGGCCGGACATCAAATTATCGACTTCATGGATGGTAATGCGAGGTTACAATCAAATATTCATGGTGAAGAAGATATTCCCAAGGCGCTTTTAGATGTCCAGGTCATGTAGGGTTGTTTGAGTGGATAGTCATGACGTTTGGTTTGAAAAAAATGCGGCGCTACTTATCAAAGAGCTATGAACTTTATTTTTCATGAATACATCGGCACATTAGTGGAGATCTACATTGATGATGTAGTGATTAAGTGCGGAGATATCACAAAACATCTAGCCGATCTACGAAAGATCTTTGAAGTGCACAAGGAAGCATGGATTGAAGATGAATCCTAATAAATGTGCATTTTTGGTGTCGGCGGAGTCAATTCTTGGGTTTTATGGTGCATCGGTGGGGCATCGAAATCGATAGGAAGTCTATTGATGCAATTAACAAGGTGGTTGCTCACCGCCAATAAAACTGAATTGCAATCTTTGATCGGTAAGATTAATTTCATTAGAAGATTCATATCTAATCTGTCGGGTAAGATCAAGGCTTTCGGTCCATTACTTAAATTGAAAGCCGATCGAGGAATTTGTATGGGGAGCCGAAAGCAGTGATTAGCCCTAGATGAAATTAAGAAATATTTAACAAATCCTCGATTGCTAGTTCCACCTCAACACGAGAAACCTTTCGGGTTGTATTTGTCAACCGATGATACCGTTATCGGTTCAGCTCTTATTCAAGAATTTGAAGGAAAGAACGTGTTATTTATTATTTGAGCGAGAAGATTAGTGGATCTTTGAGACAAGGTATTCGACCATCGAAAAATTATATACGTGTTTATACTTTTCTTGTGTCAAATTAAGACATTATTTGTTATCTGCCGAATGTACGGTCATATGCAAAGACAGCGTAGTCAAGTATATCTTTGTCGATGCCGATATTAAGTGGTAGAATCGGCAAGTGGATTTTAGCATTATCGAATTTGAACTACGTTACTAATCGACTAAAGGCGGTTAAGGGGCAAGTTATGGCTGATTTTGTCACTCAAAGCATTGTAATCTGATGGACTCTCTGGAGGTTGCTCCTTGGACACTTTTCTTCGATGGGTCCACATGTGGTGAAGGAGCGGTATCGGCATTGTGTTGATTTCACCTCAAGGAAGGAAGTATGAGTTTTCATTGCCGATTGTTGCTACATCGACAAACAATCGGTGAATACCAAGCCTTGATAAAAGGGTTAGAATTTTTGAAGGAGATACATGCCAATGCTGTTGAAATCTTTGGTGATTCTATGCTAGTTATAAATCAATTGACTGGGATTTATGAATGCCGAAGTGAAGTTTTAATTTCGTATTATGAAAGATGTTTGCAATTGTTGAAAGAGTTTAGAGATTTTCGTCTTGAACATATTTCTCGACTGCATAATGAGGAGGCTAATCGACTAGCTCAGCATGCTTTAGGGTATCGACCTATTAGGGAAGTGCTAACATCGGCGATCGATACCGATGATTTGGAGAAAGGAGATTGTCGATTATTTAAAGGATCCATATAAAAAGGTTGAAAGGCGTATAAGGTTCCAAGCTACCAAGTATGTGCTCCTTGATGATGAATTATATTATCAAACTATAGATGGAGTTTTACTCAGATGTGTTAGCAGTGATGAATCGAAAAGTTTGATGGGTGAAATTCATGAAGGAGTGTGTGGAAGCGCATCAATCGGCTTTCAAGATGAAGTGGATGATCGGAAGGAATGGATACTATTGGTGACTATTCTTGAAGATTGTTTTAAATATTTTAAAGGATGTCGAGGGGTGTCAAAAGTTTGGTAATATTCAAAGAAGCGCTTTGATCGGCTATGAACCCTATAATTAAACCTTGGCGTTCGGGGATGGGCTATCGATCTCATCGGTCAGATTTATCCGCCATCGAGCAAAGGACATAAATTTATTCTGGTTGCTACCGATTATTTCACAAAATGGGTTGAGGCAATTCCTTTAAAAAAGGTGACATCGGCTAATATGATCGATTTTGTGAAAGAGCATATTGTTTACCGATTTGGTATTCCTCAAACTATCACTACCGATCAGGGTACTATGTTTACATCGGGAGAATTTGATGAGTTTGCTGTAGGTATGGGAATTAAAGTTTTAAATTCTTCTCCATATTATGCTCAAGCTAATGGTCAGGCTGAGGCTTCTAACAAAGGGATCATCAAACTCATTAAGCGCAAAATTAAAGAAAATCCTAAGAGGTGGCATACAGTATTAAATGAAGCCTTGTGGTCATATCGGATGTCATGTCATGGTACAACCAAAGTAACGCCTTATCAGTTAGTATATGGACACGACGCAGTATTGCCTTGGGAAATTAAAACTGGCTCTAGGCGAATACGTTCTCAAAATCAGCTGACAGCCGATGATTATGATACTCTTATGAAGGATGAGTTGGAAGATGTGGCGGGTCATCGGTTAAGGGTTTTAGTTAGCATCGAAGAAAATAAGAAAAGAGTAGCCAGATGGTATGACAAGAAGGTGAAGGTAAAGGAGTTTGCCGATGGAGATCTGGATGCGGAAATTGATTTTACCGATTGGGACTAAAAGTTCAAAGTTTGGAAAGTGGTCTCCTAATTGGGAAGGTCCATATCGGATAAATCGATACTGTTCACAGTAGCATATATTCTAGAAACCCTCGAAGGGGTTGTGTTTCCCCGAGCATTAAATGGAAAATATTTAAAGAAATATTACCCTAGTATCCGGATGGATGCATAAAAGTATAAGTGCCGATAACTTGGTCCTATCGGCTAAAATTATACAAGGATGTCAATGTCTCATAAAGTGCCAATGCAATAGACAAGATTTACAAGTTTAACAAGGTTGGATAGCCAATATCGCACGCTTGAGCGAATCTGGTGGCTTCCTTCATTTCTTTGATGTCTTCATCGGCAACACCCTCCACAGGCTTGAGTTTTTTCTTCATGGCCAAGGCTTTGCGAGCCTGGATGTCTCTTTCTTGCTGAAGGGCCTTGATGGCATGGGTAGTGGCTTTCTTCTTGTTGGGCATGAGTTAAGGCTGCCTCGACTTCTTTCAATTCAGCCAATAGAGCCATCCTCTTTGCCGATAAATCTAAGATTTTTACGCTTAAGTTCAACGCTAAGAAGTACGCAAGTTGTCGATGCCCTTGTGCTTCTCTCATCGGCAATCTATTTCAGGTGTAGCATCTCTTCTTTGAGTTGAGCTTTGAGCTGCTCTATCGGCAATGCGTTGAGCAGCCCGTTGATATTGCAGTTGGCGACTTTCTAAATGGGCTCTTTGGGAAGAGTGCTTCTTCAACATCGGCGGGGACACAGCCATGGATTGTTTTGAAAATTGCCTTTATGGGTCCGAGTCATCTACCGGTTAGGCGGTATCTTCTTTGTAACAAGTCCGGAGGGCTTCCAACTTGGACTTAATTTTGCCGATATTGTTCCCGGTGCAAGGAAGAACTTGTTTCCTCTCCATCATCGTTAGAAAGCGTCAATGGCAAAGGAAAATAGGCTGTTTGGGGAGTCTTGTTCACGAGAAAAAAGAAAAAGAGGTCGAGTTAGGATAAGTATGAATATTATAAATCGACTAGGTCAATCGGCTTACTGTTTCAAGGCAATTTCTGTACTTGCATTTGGAGGAAGCGACTGAGGTATGCCGTGTGGAGGATCGGTGAGCTTGCCGATGGGATATACTCTGTGGCCTCATCGGTGGTTGGCCCTTGGGGTATGATGACCGATGGTATGTCTGTCTGAGGAGGATTAACTGCTTGCTCAGTTGCATCGACTGATTCTGGCTGGCTTGCAGACATTGGGGCAGATGTGGGGATCGGCATGGACTTGTGTCGTTTTGGCTGTGCCTCGGCATCTGTTAAGGCTTTGCACTTCACTTGGGCCTCAGCAACGGTTGGCTAGGGGGCATCGGCACTTGTTGGTTGTGGAGCTTGAACATCTGGTACGCTTGCCGATGTACCCATTTGTTCTTTGCAAAACAAGTGTAAGGTATGATATTTAACAGATAAAATGTAAAATCAAAGGAATACCTCTGAAGGTTTGTTAGAGGTAGTGGTACTTGATGTCGGAGGAATTGCCGATGACGATCCAGCAGAGGCTCTTACACCCTGATGATTAATGTTAATACAGTTTGTGATCGGCATGAGTAGAAATAAACAAGGTTGTTACCTTGAATGCCTTGATCGGGGTTGTAGCGACTGACCAATGGAGTGGCCCTAAGCTGTAGCCAATTTGGACTTGGAGGTGATGGTCTTGGCATGGGTCTTACGGTGAGTCAAAGCGGCTAAGGTGGGGGCGTTGTAGCCGATCGGTGATATCGGGAAGCAGTCGAAGATCGAAGGGTTTCCACTTTTGCTCATAGATGGTCTTTGGGTTGTTAACTTGTCACGAGAAAGTTGGTTACCGATATATGAAAAAAAAGCGAAGGGAGTTAAAAGAAACTTATTGCATCATCGAGAATGGTGTATTCGTGGTCGATCATGTGCCGATATGTGTGAGCGAGATGTTGCAAACAGTTGTTCCTCCACTCTCGCCACCATTGCTTATATGATTCGGTGATGAAAATCTTTGGTGTCCGGATGGATAGATCGACATCGTAGTATCGGCATCGGGGAGAGTCGTACTACCTGCTCCAATCTATTCCGCGGTGATTGTTTCTCTGGGTTTGATCACATTGGCAAAACAAAGTTTGATTGGTAGTTGCCCAAAAGCCAATTGACGGGATCTTGCCGATGGATTGTAAAATTCATACGTGATATTGGTGTTTTTCCGCTACCAGAATGTGTTCTTTGGGATTGCCACGGGAGTAATGATGGCCATCATGAGTTCATTATCTGATTTAGAGTGTCATCGACAAAGTTGAAAAGAAGGGGAATCTGTTTTCTTCGTCAAAATAAGGTACCCGGGCCCTATGATCACGAGAAAGACCATTGTAGAAGCTTTGGAAGAATCGCCGATCTGGTCTTCATTGGCCTCTGTTCTAGGGAGGACAATTATGGCTTCACCAAAATTGAGGGTGTGCGCGTGTTGTTGATTCCTCATCCCCAAGCACGTGGTCTTCAATTTCTCGTCGGGAATTGTTGGGCAAAGAAGTCCCATTGCAAGCGTTTGTGCATATGGGCATTCAACCACATGTTGATAAACCACCACGGGCCTCCTAAGTTGCCGATGGGTTCGCCAAGCAAAAGTTTCTGAGACACTTGATGAAGAAGATGATAAGTGGAGCTCAGATGGTATCGGCCAAGAGGGAACCTTACACCATTGGCCAAGAGTTCAGCCGTGGGGAGGAAGGCGTTGGTTGGTCCTACTGATCGACCACAGAAGATAAATTTTTCTAACCACATATTCAAGAATGTGGCATGTTCCCTCTGGTTAACTGTCCCGGTCCTTTGGCATTCTTGAATATATCCCGTCCAACCGCCGATATTGCGGGTATTCACCCTATATTTGGATTTTTTGCCATAGATGGAGCCTTCATCGGCAGTTGAAATCTCCAAGCCAATGAGCATGTAGACATCGGCAAGTGTGGGAGTAGCTGGGCCATGTCCAAACATAAAAGTGTTTGTTGTGTCTGACCAGAAGTAAGCAGCTGCAATCATCATTGACTCATTCTTTTGCATATCGGCAATGGATAGCCTAATGCATTGGTCTAGCTTCCGTTCTGCCCAGTGTACTTGCATCGACCTGTTGACCCTCATGTACCAATCTTTCCACCCTTTGGTGGTTTTGGGCCAAGATCGGAATGTATCTTTCCATAAATTCAGAGAGAAATTTTGGGCTCTAAAAGGGATTCTGTTAACCTCTGCATTAATTAGATCAGTTGGATCTGGGTTGCCCATTGGTCCTAGGCATTGGAAATGCGGCTGATCGGTTGGAATAACTAATTTGTTGCGAAGTTCCTAAGTTTAGAGGATCCAGAAGAACAAAGAAAAAGAAAAATTACCAAGCTGTATGAACTCGCAAAGACCGGAGGAATCGAGGTAAAAAGTAGCTGAAGTGGAGCGAACCCATGGGGACGTCGAAGTTGATTGCCATTATCTTGAGGTAGATGGGGACATGATTTGGAGATTTGAGGTTGATTTGGAGAAAAGTTCTTGTTGGTTGAGGTTATGATTGTTCGTCGAGTCGCCGCGGGAAGAGAGAATGCCAAAGATTGGAGTCCGAGGGTAGAAGACGAAGCGTTAGGAGAAATCTATTTATAAGCCGCTTGGAGTAGGGGTATCTCGGACTTATCTCTATGCAGCGCATGTGGGTCGAGGTGGTTCAGATGGAAATGGTAAGCTGTTCGCACGATAATCAAGGGATTGTACAGATGATTTGATGGCAAGTAATCATGACTTGGAAGAGATCTCGATGCAGGATATTTTAATTCTAAAATGGCGGCATTATTATGTTAGGATCTTGCCGATGGATTATTGTTTTGATATCTTAACCATAATCGGGGCAAGAGTGGTTGGAAATTGTGCGATGTTCTTGAAGTGCGTGAATCGAGGACTAGATTTGATTAGATTTGATAATGAGATCAAGTTTTGGCTTGGAGGATGAGTTACGGTAATTGGGCGAAGGCAAGCGTTATCTGGAGTAAATTTGAGCATTAATGGTTTTATACTCCAAAATTGGGGGCATGTGTTGACACCGTTTTTGCATGTGTCAAAATGATCGAGTGGGCTAATCGGCGGGGAGGAAAGTTACTATATATCTGTTGACGACCGATGAAAATCAGCTTGTAAAGATGGTTGCCGATGAATGGTGGTGATCGATGGAAAGGTTGATTTAGACTCGGGCATTGCCGATAAGGTTGGAGATGTTAGTGTCGATGCCGATGAAGGAAGGCTTGAAAACTACTGCTGATAAAACAGGAAGTATGCCGATGGAAAGGAGGTCGGTGAGAATTCCATCGTAATTGAGGTGGACAGGGAAATAGATAGGAGTTGATTTCCTTTTCTATATTTGTTAGAGTATGATTCATGTAAGAGTCACGTGTTTCCTTAGATATGGACTTGGTGTCCTAGTCGTATTTGGTTATATCTCTTTAGATCAGGGTATAAATATAGATTGAGGGGCAATGTAATATAGATGAATCAATATCAAAACCAATTTTTACTCCTATTTGCATCTACTTACTTTTCGGCGACTTCGTCAATTTGCATATTTCTTTTTCTTTTTATTAGTTCTCATTGATTCGGCGAGTTGCATCGCTTCAGTGCGACCTTCGGCGATTCTCGAGTTCCGCATGAGTACCTCTTGGCCGTGACTTCTGGGTGTATCGCTGTTGTCAGGACCAAAGTGCTCGTATCTTCATCCTTGTCGATTAACAGGTCAAATCGACTAGCACGCTTTGGATATCGATTCGGGTATTAGCCCTTTGTGTTTGCAGATCCACTTTTGCATCAACAGAGTTTTTCAAGTTGTTTAGAAAAATTTTGAGTAATTCAAAAAGGCATAATTCGTTAAATTTCCCTATTCAAATTCAAAAGTTCATTTCAAAATCTAGACCGAATTAGGAGATGGTTATAGAAGCAAAGTTGTAGAACTTTTGATTTTGAACAACTTTTGTTTTTGGAGATTTTTGAGTTGTTATGAAAATTTGAGAGTAATTTATGAATTTTGGCGAATGGCAAACTTGTAATTACTGTGAACAATGTCCACCATCGAGACTACACCGCCGACGACCTTCTTCGCGGCCGGCAACTCCTCCGCCGAGCGCAATTCGCCGTGGCCAGAGCTCCACGGTGTATCTTCGTCCCTGGTTTTGGCTGATTCTGTTTTGTCTCGATGCTGTAGTACTTAATCCATAGCTGGTTGCTCATTTTGATCACTGCAGTCGCCGGTACACCATCGCCGACGACGTTTTGCTCCGCCGTGATCACCGTGATCGTTGTCACGCCTCTCCGTTGCTTCTCCGACCTCGCTCCTTGCTTCAACGCGTTCGGGGTGAGCCTCTGGTGCTTCCTGAATCCCTTGTTTGAGCTCTACCGGTCGCACACCGCTGGCGTAGCGCTGCCGTGCCACTGCGTCCGCCATGGTCGACGACGAGCTAGTATAGGGCCGTAATCAGTGCTGATAGGGACGTCAATCGATGCGCCTAGACTTGGTGATCATTTTGGTACGTTGGTCGTCGCCGGTGATCTCACCGTCGGCGAGAAATCGCCGGTCAGAGCCGTCGCTGCCGTGGTCAACGTCGGAGGTTAGGGATGACAGGTGGGGTCGGGTTGTCAGTGACTCAGCGTTCAAATGGATTTTTTCTATTTTCAGATTTGAATGAATAGTGTCTGTTTTTGTTATTTTTGTGTAGATTTATTTAGAGCTCCAAAAATTATGAAAATTTTTGTGTGACTTCTCTGTGATGTATAGTATTTAAGAAAAATATAAAATAATGTTTTTCAGTAATTTTTGAATGTGATAAAAATTGCTCAATTTATTAATAAATGGATTTCCATGATTTTTCTAGGCTTATTTATATATCCAAAAATTATGAAATTGGTTTTGCCACTTAGTTATCATGTAATGAACATTTACAAAAATTTTGAGCTCAATTGGAATAAGTTGATTTATTTCATAATTTTGAATTAAATAATTAATTCATAAAAGCAAATAGTAACCTTTAATGATTTAGGTTTTGTTTGAAATTTTGATTGAGTGATGACCTTGGATCATTAGTTGATAATGATCCTTGGCAATTGATTGGGTGTTGCGAAAAAGGTTTGACTAGTTTGACTTGCAACTGTACCGCGAAGGAAAGTTGTATTCAAATTATTAATTTTGCATCCATCATCGAGCATCATGTTTCGTATTCCACATCATGTTAAACATGGCATTGTTATTACGTGTAGTAAACGAAGGTGAACACGTGGTAGTTAATCAAGTGGTTGAGGAGGTTAATCCGTCTATTGAGGTCGGACCGAATACTTGTGAAACGTCGCAGGAGCCGGACTTTTCCGTCAACGAAGGCAAGCCCCGGATGCATACAACCCTACCTTGTGTTTTACAAATTGATTTTTGCTTTTGCTTTCTGTTACTGCATTAAGTGATTAGGAGTGAAGTAAGAGCCTAATTGGTGCATTACCATCCTTGTTATTCCATATTTACCATATTACCAGTTTTTAAACTCGTATATGCCTAGTTTTGCTTAACTATGCGTAGAACGATGAAAGTCGGGTGATTACCTGCCACCTGCAAGTTTTAAATGGAACATTGGTTAATTATGTTAGCATGTGATATGGGAATGTGGAGTAATAAATCTAGACCGGGCGGACTCGGTGTGTGTGAGCCACAAGACATGGAGGTCTTGTGAGCGGGTTCTTTCCGCCTGTGTCGATTAAGGCACGTCCGTTGTTGAATTGCATGAGGTGAGAATTTGTAGTACTAACCACATACTCCGGTAAGCCTGAACTTGGCGATTCTATTACGAGAATGGCTACTCGCGCACTGGGAGTGGAGAGATGGCGGGAATAGCGTGTACCCACGTGGCTATGGGTTGGATTGGTGGAGTACTGTATTCTCGGGTGGCGTAGACCCGTTCTTGTTTCAAAGGATCTGAGGGTAGGTTGGTATATGTAGGTCGGGGACCTGCATATGTCGTGTGGTCTGGAATTCCCAGCTGGGTTTACAATCGGTTCGAATCGTCGTTGCTCCTCGGTTATGGAGACTCAACTCACTGTTCATCATCGTAGTATTAATAACTGGAACTTGAGAATGGTTGATGAAGGTGTTGGATATGAAGTTTCATGATCTCATTTCAGATCGTGTCATCTTTGTATATGAGTTTATGAAGTTTAAAGTGTTGAAATAAAGAATTTTGTTAAAGAGCTTTTACGCAAAATAACTTTGATTATTGCTAAAACCATACCTTGAATCCCTGAGCCTGCATTCTTGAGTTATCAGTTCTTATTTCGGATAAGTCTTGTTGAGTACTTTTGTACTCAGGGTTCGTTGACCCTTGTTGCAGGTGAGTCTCATGAGCAGATCTATTGTGGATCGTGCTGCATGACAGTTGTACCTTGTGATGACGATGAGAAGTAATTGTGTGGCCCTTGGGCAGGGTAGCCTCATTGTGTGTTTTGTATTATATTATAATGCCGCTCCACTACTTTGGTTTGTATTAATATCGAACTTAGTTGTATGGTTTGAAACAAATGGTTTGTAAACTATGTTATTGTAAGTCTTCTGCTACTTTTACTCTGATGTATTTATTTGAATAAACTGTTGTAATACTACAATGACTCTGTAATGTGATCCTGCTCGGAAATCGTGGATGATTCGGGGTTCCCCGAGGACACCCGACAGTCTTCTTCAATTACTAGGAACATATGCATAGATGTCAAAGGTCGTTGGACAGTGACAGGTGCATGTGGGCCCTATAATTTAGGAGGTTCTACCACATCGGCCTGCTGAAGATGGTGGCTAACCGCCGGTGGGCTCGGTGACTATATTTATTTCTCATCTATATGCTTTTATCAGAGGATGTCACTTATGCTAGCAATGTATTTGGAACTTATATTAATGTAATCATTTGAAAGCTATGTTGTTTTCACTAATCGATTTTGAAACCCAAACTTGTACTATTATTTGTGAACCCATTTGTAATATTATTTCCGCTGCAACTCTGTGTATGTGATGTGTATTTGCTTAATCACTCGATCTTGGTTATGATGTTGATTTAACGAGGTCCTTCGTGATACTCGGCGAACTACCGGGTTTATATAAGTGAAAGTATGCGCGCGTCAACATGCTAAACGGGGACAACCATACTTGATCTTGTATAAATTGAGCGGTTCTGTCACAGCTGGCATCAGAGCAAGATTAAGCATAATACTATCATGTACTTGGTTTTCAAAACAAAGTTTTGTTTTAAAAAGCCTATTTTGACTAAACTTTATCTACAGGCAAAATTTTTAAAACTAATTTGCAACACTATGCTAGCGACATCCTCCTTTATGCCTAATTAAGGACTACTAGGTGGAAATAAGTAAACTAACACTAACTATGGGGGTTTACTTCTTGCAATTTTTATTTCGTCGTCCATACGGCATGCTATTGTATGGATGACATTCGCTTGAGTGGTAATGTATGGATCAATATACCTCTACGCTCAGGTAAGATGGTAAGTGGCATGACCGCAAGATGTGAGCGTGCAGTCAAAGGGGAGAGGTAGTTTTGATACTTAAGTATATATATCTCGTACATATACAGAAGTAATTAATTATGGGTTAGCTTTGGTACGGCTATATATGCATATTCTATATGTATGTATAGACATATTTACTTTCGGGTAGCTTTGGTACGGAAATATATATATATGTGGGTATATATATATATATATGAAAGTATTTAGCTTGTAACCTAGAGCCCAGACTTTCATTTCTGCATATATAATTGTGGGGTTGGGCTGAAATGAAATCCTTCTATAGGTACGCTAACCACGAATGCGTAGATTGAATGTAGCTAACAACTAGCTATATATCGAGAGAGTACGTGTTATGCCACCGACATAGAACGTGATTGCCACCTTAGGCTGGCAATTTTGTGAGGACGAATAGGACGGTCATGCATCATGATTGTGCTTGTGCATAAATATGCTTCCCTCACTTTGTTCTAATACTAAGTAACTTATGATCAATGTGATGTTACTATCTTCCCTATGTGAAGTTTGGCAAAATGCCTTGTTCCATATAGCTTGAATAGCTATGCTTGAAGATAGTGTGTGATTAGCTTCGCCTTGTATGTTTGCTTCCAAAGGAAATAGATGACATGTTAGTAGTTAGCAAAAAACTTCACCCCCTTCAAAAACTAATTTGCTAAGTATAAGTAAAACTTGTTTTGAAGAGATATTCACCTACTCAGTAAAAAGGAAATAAAAGATAACAGTACCTCACCACTATGTTTTGCATGATATGTGTAGTAGTGTTGCTATAGGTGACTGCTTGTTATGTGCGAGCTTTGTGCTTAGTAATAGTCGCTTAAGCTAATTGGAGTGAGAGTTTCGAATTGCTTGCTTAAGACCATGATGTATGTGTGGATGCTCGTTATCTAGGTAGTGCCATAGCTATCACCCCTTTTGTCCTCGGTAAGCATACAAGTGTTGAAGAGCGCTATCCTAGAATAGCGTCCAAGTTTTGATAATCTCATAGTTGTCATCTCTAATTAAGTTCTCTTTTAGGAGCCTTTGCTTGACCTGAAGCCCAAGCTTAGTTTCCTTGAATGCTTGCATATGTCGTGGATGTCTTGCTCCTGTGTGGGAGGACCCTACTAAAAAATCCTTGTCGAACCTCATTGCTCCTTCTCCTACAAATGATCTTGTGCAACGCTAATCGCTATCTTCCCTACTTTGGAACATTTTCCTCATAGATCATGTCGTTGCTTTATCAACTGAATCCCTAGTATGTGCATTGGCTCTGTCCCTCGAATCTCGTTTGTTTTGTCTCCAACTCTTTCAAGTCTCAAAATGTTTATCGGTCTTGATCTCATGTTGCTGTTTGGCAAGACCAAATCTCATGTTAGTCTTTACCTGGTAATCACCTTGGTGGACACAAGGCATATATGGAAATAAAGCAAGAGTCCCCTGCTCAGTTGTCTTCGGCAATTAAGCTATGTTCTCTTGTGCTATGTTTTGATCTTTGGATCACCTCCTTGTTGACTCCTAACCTTGTGACTACATTTGCTTGCTATCCCTCCTTCGCATAGTGCTTGCTCCTATGCAACCCAATTTGTGCCATGTGAGATTTCTTGTGGGTTGTATGTTCAGTAATGGTGCCACGATTAGCGATCTACAGTGCCGGAACAAAACTGAGAGCCCCTGTGGGTGCACACGCAAGGTTGTGCTGCTCGGCACGCGCTAGTATCGAGGTTCCTAGTCATGATCCATTGCAGAACTACACCGATGTGGCATTTTCACGTGAGCTCCTCCTTGCTTATCTCTCCTTATCATGTCAGAAGATCTGTATGTCGAACTAGATGCAATAGGACTTCCTTCTGAAGTTGTCCAAAGGATAACCTTTGAAGAACAGGTCACTGACATGAACATAAACAAACTATAAGAGATGGTAGACAAGTGACCCTACTTGACTGTCCCTATAATGACATCGGTCATCTAGTGAGCAACTTATGTCACCCCCGTTAGATCAGAAAGGTGCACCACACTTAAGGTTGAACAAGTTATCAGTCGGATGGTGAATGGACCAGGATATTATGTGCTGTAATAGGTCACCTGGTACTCATGAGCTTCCCATCCAAGTTCTCAATCTTTAGGTGCATAAGAATCATGTAGACAAAAACTGACCTTCTACGGTGTCGCCCCTTTTCTGCTGACTTCCATGGGACTGTCTATTTGCACATCAAATACAATTGTTGCCGTAAAAAAGGAAGTTTTGGAGCATTTAAATGTTGAGAGACAACTAATTAGTTACCAGTAGGAGGGTTAATCTCTAGCTAGGTAATGATTCTTTGGTAGCTCTGAAGGCTAGGTCTCACGGAACAATGCTAAGCAAAGAAATGGCAAAACCAGTCATCGATGCTAGTACTGCTTTCTTCTCCAAGCCCTACGTCATCAAGTCAATTCCATCTTGGACAATCACACAGGTAGTGCAAGATACTATATCAGCTAAGTAAAGAGCTAGAGAAAGCACGTTCCTAGTATCGGTCAGCATCATTATGTATATGGTGCTATCAAAGGATTTGTTCAGGACTCTATTGGAGGAAGTACAGAAGGATAGTTAGCAACGATCCCTTATCTTGTAGGACTGCCTCTCCATGTGAAGTATGCATTGTGCCCTTCAAAAATAGCCCACCAGTCCAATGCTTGTGTATCGTTGAGCTGGTGCCTAAATCAACAGTTGAAGTTGTTTCCTAAGAGGCATGTGAGGAAAAACCCTAGCCTCCATCCTCAGCGAGAAAGCTACCGCTGTCATAAAAAGAGTTAAAGACTACGAGCACACTTCCCAATGTGTAAATCAAAAGAAAAGAAGAGCGGGAAATCTATCGAGATTTCATGGCACTAAACCAGTTATCTTTAAGCCAATGATTAGTGGCTCAAACATGGTTGAATTCACACCAAACTTTGTGATCTCATTCCTCGCTTAAGGTACTTCGATGTCTGAAGTTGGTTGAGGATTGGTTGAGTAAAGCATCGGATTTGAGAGATGTTTTGTCAGTTCAGGTCACTAAAATTTCAGAACCGAGCAGTTTTGGTACATGATTTGTTGGGATAGCCAAATGGTGTTCGTTTGAGCTGAATTTTGGTCAATAGTTAAAGGACTCTTGGATCTAAATGCCTACCAAAATTTGTGCACAATGGAGCCATAGTTTGTGAGATATGAACTAAAAACCAAAGTGTACAGAATCTGTGATTTCTCTGTAATTGATGCAAAGATTAGCAATATGGTCAATGTTTTGCCGTTAGATAATCCTATAGGGCCCAAGAGGAGACTCCTTGCACCCCTTCGTGCCTCGCTTTTGCCCTCTCATATCAACAATGCTGGAGCAGTCAAGGTGTTCTATAAGTCAATTTGTGCCTTTGCAAGTCGAAAACAATTTGAATAGTGTCAAACAACATATTTCAAAATTTTCTTATGAGTTGTTGATGGACATTAGAAAGGAAGCTTCAATGACAAATGTAGTTGAACAAAGCTAGTTTTGCTATAGTGCAAGTCAACCCAACTTTCTGTGCAACAGCACCCTGAAGGAAAATTGTACTCAATCTTGGTAGTGTACTGTTTCTCCAGTTAGTGTATGCTTGCAACTTTTGTGGTCCTCCAAATCTTGCTATCCTCCTTATTCGCAAGGATTTCCAAGGCAGATTTGTCCTTGGGTACATTCTATGTGTTTTTACCCAAGAGGTTGCCTCATATTCAAACCAGATAATCTGTTGCCGCTTAGATACGAGGAGTCCCTCAAATAATGATCGTAAAAAAATGCTGAGTCAATAGAGTCAGCTATCACATTCACCGCTCACTCAACGGACTCAGATAATATACAGTGCTATCATTAGAGAAAGAGAACTGCACACATGGAACCTTATGTAGTTTTCCATCGGTTGGCATATGAGTGATTGAACAGTTACGACCGGCATAGACATTGTATGTTGGTTACTCGGTTTCTTATAGCCTCGGAGGATGCTTACCCCGTCTGTGATCTCATCCCTTAGAAAAGGTTGTACTTAAGCTACTTTGGTAGAGGACTGCTTTTTGAACTTTGTGAATGAACATGGAACCATTGTAATGAGTAGCTTTCCGAAGCTTGCAGTCTAGTGTAAAGTTCACATGGTCCATGCTATATTCACTAGGGAAATAGAGATTGTGGGTAATTAGTTTATGCTCCATAGTACTCTCCGTATCCCGAGAACAAAGTATTGTGCCGTCTTGGATTCCTCCCAAAGTAACAATGCTTCATGGAAGCCAACAAAGGAAATTCTTCAGACAAAACTTACTACGAAGAGCAATTATTATAAAGTATCTTGACCAAATTAGCCTCTCTGATACTCTGAAGTTAAGTAGCCTAATGCTATCACTGATGTTGGAAAATGGATGACATGCTTGTCTTCCCTTAAAAGTCTTTCGCACTGAATCTCGAGGCGAGATTCCCATAAGGGGGGAGGGCTGTAACACCCCAGGTGTTTGTCACCAGTTAAGCAGTGGGTTTGAGCTCCAACATGGTAAGTTTAGTAGTAACCAAGAGCTCTAGTTCAACCTTGTAAGTGGTGACAAAGGTGTTGGGATCACCTCTCTAAGAATGAGCCCCAACTTAAACTTGGACAACACACCTTTGCTTATATGTTGGCCCCTATTAAGATATATACCTAAGTAGTGTTGAAGATGCTTCTTTCATGTGCCTCACCTCAATTTTTACCCACATTGATGACTGGAAAAGTTCATGAAGATTGGAGCCAAAAAGTCACATGAAATGATGAGTTACATTCTTGCTTGAATTGCACTATTAAGTGAATGGAATTATAGGTCATCAACCAAACCTTGCAACCTGGCTCAAACAACTCTACTTACACTCATGAACAAAAGTTATGAAGGGTTCATGTAGAGCAAGTGTCGAGGACCAAATACTGGGGTACCCAAAGAGGAGGAGCTAATAACCATCAAACGTTGATGCTTCTGAACAGACAAGAGCGCGACTACACCTATTGCCTAATGACCAAGAGCAGGCTCCGCCTTGCCAGATGTCTGAGGGAAGACTCCACCTCACCCGACGTCTGGGGGCAGACTCCGCCTCGCCCAATGTCTGGGAGCGGACTCCACCTCGCTCGACCCCCGGGGGCTAGCTCCACCTCGCTCGACCCCCGAGGGCTGGCTCCGTCGAGCCCAATGTCTAGGGGCAGACTCCGCCTCGCCCGATATCTAGGGGCAGACTCTGCCTCGCTCGACCCCTGGGGGCAGACTCCGCCTCGCCCAACGTCTGGGAGCAGACTCTGCCTCGCCCGATGTCCGAGGATAGATTCTGCCTCGCCCGACATCCAGGGGCTGGCTCCGCCTCGCCCGATGTCTGTGCGCTGCTCCTTCATAACTATGCGAGCAGATAAGGCAGGGCACTCAAGTCAATCGCAATACCAAGGACCATACCTTGCATGCCTATAGGAAAGTACCATCAGGATATGACCAGAAGGGCGTTTTAAGCCCTTCCAGGCATGTCAGAGCCCAAACAGTGTTGTGGGCGGCGACATTTGTCTTACAGTGTTATGGGCGTCGGCATTTACCCTCGGACATGAATCCTGATGGAAACATACGACAACCACTATGGTCTAGGAGGAAACTCATGTCATCTATAGTAACGAACAAGGGGCCTCTATGCCATCTGCTCCCCGTAGGGTCGTGGCTCAGCACCCTGGTCTGTCGCGCCGCCCGCCAGGGCAAGATTGGATGTGACCACTTGCTGAACAAAGCCAGAGCATGACCCTATCAGGGTCAGCGAACGTGCTATCCTTGGCACCGTCTGCCGTGTTAGTGGGACTGGCTTAGAGGAAAAGGAAGACCCAACACCTTTGAAGGACCTTCTTGACCTTTGGTTTTTCTTCTTTCTCCCATCTGTAACCCTTGCTCCCCCTTGATCTATAAAAGGGAAGACAGGGCACCCCACTAAGGGGACGGATCGATTCAACAGACCGTGCACCACATAACATAGCTAAGCAGCAACCAAGCCCTCAGTGTCCTTTTCGACCTTTCCATCAGAGACTTGGGACCTATACCTCTCTCGCCTGTTTGTACCCCCTACTATGAACCTTTTAGTGCAAATAACACGAGCAGCAACCACGAACTAGACGTAGGGACATTCTGCCCGAACCAGTATAAACATTGTGTCTTTTTAGCACACCATCCGGGCCAAACGTGCAATAATACAAATTTACTCGTTGGTGTTTACTCGAAACACCGACAGTTGGCGCGCCAGGTAGGGGACCTTTGTGCGTTCCGACATTAACATCAGGCCACAGATGGTTAGCCATGGTATCTGCTAGGTCATAGGCGCACACGTGCGCTTCGGGGACCTAGACTTCATCATCACTATGGGAGGAGAGTTGGCGTTGGCTCACGCCGCCATCCAACCTCTCCCCTCCATCGGCCTCAACTACTAGAGGCTTGAGCGCTGGCTCGGTGTCTCCCTAGGACCCTAGCAGTGTAGGGAGGACCAGCGCTGCCTCACCTTTTTTGATGCGAATAACATGGCATGGCTCACGGAGGAGAATCTCTCCCTCCGGAACGCCACATACGAAGCACCCTGATAGTGCTTCCATTCGGTCTCCACAACGCTGCGGCGACCGTTAGCCACCTTGTGGCATGACGCATAGTTCCGCCACCCATGAACGATGAATTCATGGGGGTGATCGAACACATCATGGAATCTCTCCATTACCTCCTCGTCAGAGGAGCTAGGGTCGCCCTCTAGTTCTGACTCCAGCAGGGGAGCCATCACCCTTCTCGAGAATGCTGCATGATGGGTACCCTCGAGGGACACATCAAAAGCACCTCCGAGGGGGAGGCTACCCCGGTGAACAACCTTAGCGATGAGGTCAAAGGGGAAGCAGCCACCCCACCTCACATGAGGGTGGAGTAGCTGAAAGCCTGACACCGGGAGATTGAGGAAGCGCGACTCCAACTTGAGCAGGAATGCATGAGCTCGATCGGGAGATCGAACGCCATGGAGACAGAGGGCACGCACGTGCCATGGCCCATGACGTGAACTAGAGGATCATCACCAACGATGAAGCCCTCCCTCGCTTTGCTCGGGCAAGCCAAAACATCACCACCACGATGGCCTTACTCCATGGCCTTCTAGAGGCCGTGACGCCTGAGGATCGTCGGGCTCATCACGAGATTCGCACGCTGCTCAAGCGTGCGGTGGCGCAGCAGGTAGAGAGCTCATTGTCTCAGCGACGCGAGCTCGACGCCAGCCAACGCTTGCTCTCTAGGCATCCCGATAGGGACGCGTCAGTCCACCAGGCACCATAGGGCGGCAGGCAATGCGCCGTGGTCCCGGTGCATCAGCGTCTCAGCCATAACCGCGACGCACACAGCACTCTTAATGCTCGCAGGCGTACCCATGATGATCCAAGGGAGGGAGCTAGCCACGGCTATCATCCTTGTAATGGCGGACGCTACGACAGTGGCGAGGACTGGAGCCCGAGCCCTGGCCTACCGGGCCCTCAGGCCTTTGGCTAACACATCCTCAATGCTGCCTTCCCGCCAACGTACCGGCCGCCAACCAACATCCCCAAGTGCTCTAGGGAAACAAACCCTAGACTATGGCTCAAAGATTATCGGCTTGCCTGCTAAGCCAGTGGTGCGGATAATGATGACTTCATTATTCGCAACCTTCCACTGTTCTTGGCCGATTAGGCACGAGCGTGGTTGGAACACCTGTCGTCCAACGGAATAAAGAGTTAGGCAGACCTAAAGGAGATCTTTGTGGGGAACTTCCAGGGCACATACAAGCGCTCTGGGAACCCATGGGACCTCAAAAACTATCGATAGAAGGCCGGTGAAACCCTTCGTGGGTACATCCGGTGCTTCTTGCGAGTAGTGCAACGAGCTACCTAACGTCACCGATGCCGACATTATAGGAGCTTTCTTGTCCGGGACTACCTGTGAGTCTTTTGTTCATAAGCAGGGACGCAAGGGCCCATGAACCACCAAGGAACTCCTAGACATCACCACCAGCCACGCCTCAGGAGAAGAAGCAGTCGGAGCGATCTTCGATCATCTCGATGGCAAGGCAAGGCGGGACGAGGGCACCGGTGAAGGCGCCTCCAATCGTTCTGCCAAAAGGAAGAACAAGAAGCAACGGCGCGAGGACTCACTCGTGGCCGCTGCTGACCTCAAGGGTGGTTGGAAGCCCACGGAGGGCACTCCGAAACATTTCAAAAAATTACTCAAGGGGAATTGCCTGAACCATGCCTTCCCGGTTAAGCATCTATACAAGGACTGCATCCTAATGAGGTGGTTCTTGTCCGAAGGCTCCAACAAAGAGGAGCAGAGCAAGAACCTTGACCCCACCATGAATGACACCGAGGGGAAGGACAGCGGCTTTCCGACACTAGATGGTTGCCTCATGATCTTTGGAGGATCGGCGGCCTATGACTCCAAACGCCATCAGAAGGTCACGCGCCATGAAGTCTATACGACCAAACCGGCCACACCAGCCTTCCTCCGGTGGTCAAAGTCCACCATAACCTTTGATCTGACCGACCACCCAGAGAGCATCCCGCATCCGGGGAGGTTTCGCTAGTGGTCGACCCGATCGTCGGCATGAAGCGGCTCACCAAAATATTGATGGATGGAGGCAGTGGCCTCAACATCATGTTTGCCAAGACGCTCGATGAAATGGGCATCGATCGGACATGTGTCCATCCAACCCGAGCACCTTTCCATGGCATCATGCCCGAGAAGTAGGCCATGCCACTTGGGCAGATCGATCTGCATGTTACCTTCGGGGATCCATCCAATTATAGGATGGAAACCCTCACCTTCGAGGTGGTCGGGTTCCTCAAAACCTTCCATGCCATCCTGGGACGTCCATGCAACGTGAAGTTCATGGCCGTCCCGAACTATACATACCTCAAGATAAAAATCATCCCCTGGTAGGGTCATCACCGTTGGCAACTCCTTCTAGCACGCCTATGAGTGCGAGGTCGAGTGTTGCGGTCATGCTGCAGCAATCGTTGCCTCTCGGAGAGCTCGCCGCCATCAAGAGGGAGGTCACCGAAGAAGCGCTCGACCCCAAGAGGTGGACCGGGTCCTTCAAACTGGCGGAAGGCTCTAAGGAAGTCCTCATAGGCCCCAAGACCACCAAGGACAAAGCGGTGCACATTGGAACCATGCTTTCCTTCAAATAGGAAAGCGCACTCGTCGACTTCCTCCACGCCAACAAATACATCTTTTGCATGGAAACCCTCGGATATGCCAGGCATTCGAGGGAGGTCACCGAGCATACCTTGAAGATCCGCCTAGGCTCCAAGCTAGTAAAGCAACGCCTGCGTCGCTTTGATGAGGGGAAACGCAGGACCATCGATGAGGAGATAGCAAAACTTTCGACGGCTGGATTCATCAAGGAAGTATACCACCCAGAGTTGTTAGCTAATCCCGTTCTTGTACGAAAGAAGAGTGGGAAATGAAGGATATGTGTCGACTTTATGGGTCTCAACAAAGCATGCCCAAAGGATCCGTTTCCTTTGCTGCGCATAGACCAAATAGTTGACTCTACCTCGGGGTGCGAAACCCTCTGCTTCCTTGATGCGTACTCTAGGTACCATCAAATCGTGATGAAAGAGTCTGACCAGCTCACGACATCTTTCATCACCCCCTTCGGATTGTTCTGCTATATCTCAATGTCGTTCGGTCTGAAGAACATTGGGGCTACATACCAGTGTTGTATGCTCAAGTGTTTCGGGGACCTCATCGGGCGGACCATTGAGGCCTACATTGACGACATCATGGTCAAGTCCAAGCGGACTTACCACCTCATTGCCGATCTTGAGTAGACCTTTGCAAAACTCCAAGTGAATGGCATCAAACTCAATCTCGAGAAGTGTGTTTTTGGGGTCCCGAGGGGCATGCTGCTTGGTTTCATCATCTCTGAGCATGGCATCGAGACCAACCTAGAGAAGATCTCAGCCATCACAAGGATGGGCCTGATTCAGAACATAAAGGGGGTACAACGGGTTACGGGGTGCCTCGCCGCACTCAGCCGCTTCATCTCGTGCCTCGGTGAACAAGGTCTCGCCCTTTATCGACTTCTAAAGAAGGCCGATCACTTCGAATGGACGTCTGAGGCCTAGGAGGCACTAGACATGGTCCTGCTCTACATAGCGGCCACCACACAACTGGTCAGTGCCACCCTGGTAGTGGAGTGGGAAGAAGAGGGGCACGCCCTCAAGGTGCAGCACCCTGTGTACTTCATCAGCGAGGTCCTATCTGACTCGAAGACCTGCTACTCCCAAATCTAGAAGCTCCTGTACACCATCCTCATCACAAAGAGGAAGCTACGCCACTACCTCGATTCACACCCGGTGACGGTCGTGACATCATTCCCCCTCGGTGAGGTCATCCAAAGCTAGGACACCATGGGAAGAACCACAAAATGGGCACTCGAGTTGATGGATCAGGGCATTACGTATGCCTCCCGAACAGCAATCAAATCCTAGGTGTTGGTGGACTTTGTCGTGGAATGGACCGAGGTCCAAATACCCCCAGCGGTCATCAATCAAGAGTACTGGATGATGTACTTCGATGGATCGCTGATGAAGAAGGGCACCATCATGGGGCTAGTCTTCATGTCACCCCTAGGGGTACGCATGTGGTACATGATGCGCCTCCACTTTCCCTCCTCCAATCGTGTGGCCAAGTATGAGGCGCTCATCAACGGCGTACACATCGCCATCGAGTTGGGCATCCGACGCCTCGACATTTTAGGAGATTCCTAGTTGGTCATCGACCAAGTCATGAAGGAGTCAAGCTGCCATGACGCCAAAATTGCTGCATACTGCCAAGAAGTCCGATGGCTGGAAGATAAGTTCGATGGCCTCGAGCTCAGTCACATCCTGAGGCACCTCAACGAGGCAGCCAACATGCTTGCGAAAAGCAGCATCCGGCCAAGAGCCGGTGCCAACAGGGGTCTTCGCTAGTGACCAACATAAGCCCTCGGTTCGCTACGAGGGGTCAGAGCAGGCCGTTGACAGTCCACCCAATTCGGGCTCGAGGGTCGATCAACCCTCGGCTCTGTCCGGCCCCGAGGTCATGGAGCTTGAACAAGATCCAGTAACAGAGCCCGACCCTCTAGTCGACTGTGAGAATGCTCTATCTCAACTACCTACTCCGTGGCACACTACCGATGGACAAGGTGGAGGCTCGACGGCTCGCATGCCGCGCCAAGTCCTTCATCCTTGTGGAGGGCGAACTCTACAAATGAAGCCACACTAGGATCCTGCAGCGTTGCATCCCCATTGAGCAGGGGAAGCGCTTGCTGAGTGATATCCACGGAGGGATCTACGATCACCATGCCACGCCTACAACCCTAGTCGGAAACGTGTTCCAACAGGGCATCTACTGGCCCATTGCAGTAGCCGACGCTGAGCAGATCGTACGCACCTTTGAAGGGTGTCAGTACTACGCTCGGCAAACTCACCTCCCGGCCCAAGTGCTCCCAATGATCCCCATCACATGGCCGTTCGTGGTCTGGGGGCTCGATCTGGTTGGACCTCTCAAGAAAGCACCTGGAGGGTACACCCACTTGCTTGTCACCATAGACAAGTTCACAAAATGGATAGAAGCTCGACCGATCTCCATGATCAAGTTCGAGCAAGCCATACTGTTCTTCCTCGACATCGTCCATCGCTTTGGAGTCCCAAACTCCATTATCATAGACAACGGTACGCAATTCACCAGAAAGAAGTTCCTTTAATTCTACGATGAATACCACATCTAGGTTGATTAGGCCACCATCGCGCACCCCCGAATGAACGGGCAGGCCGAGCGCGCAAACGGCATTGTTCTACAGGGCCTTAAGCCCTAGATCTTCAACCGGTTGAACAAATTCGGTGCACGATGGGTCGCCGAGCTCCCCACGATACTTTGGAGCTTGAGGACAACTCCCAGTCGAGCGACCGGCTACACAACCTTCTTCATGGTCTACGGTTCTGAGGCTGTCCTCCCAACCGACCTTGACTATGGAGCACCAAGGATCAGGGCATACGACGAACAGGGGTCCAAGGCGTCTCTCGAAGATGCCATGGACTAGCTGGACGAAGCCCGCGATGTTGCCCTCCTCCACTCAGCCAAGTACTAGTAGGCGTTGTGATGGTACCATAGCCAACAAGTGCAGGGTCGGGCCTTCGACGTTGTGGACCTAGTCCTTCACCTCATCCAGAGCAACAAGGATCGCCACAAGCTCTCCCCGCCATGGGAGGGACCGTACGTGGTTGCAGAGGTGCTTCGTCCAGGCGCCTACAAGCTCAAAACCATCAACGGTGAGATCTTCACCAATGCCTGGAACATCGAGCAGCTACGTCGCTTTTACCCCTAAATAAATGCATACTTTCTCTTATCAGTTTTGTTATCAAATTCCCTGGTCTTTTGTGACATCCGACCCCTGCAAACGACAAAGGGTCGGACCTCACTCGGGGGGCTAGTGTGAGCTCATTTATCCGACAAACGTTCTCTGCGCATGCCCTCCTTTTTCATGTTAATTCCTAAGAGCTTGAATTACAGGAACAATTCCTAAGCGTGACTGGTAGGACTACGGGAAACCCACTTCCCGATGGCTATGGTCTCTTTGCTCACCAGCGTGATCAGAATTGGCTCGCCTGCACTTCGAGCTTTTGCGACCTTAACCACAGAAAGGGTCGGGATGCACTAAACCTTTTTTACACAAAAAAGGGGAGAAGAAATAAGAAGTTGTTTACTGTAACGAAATTTGAAAGCTTGTCCATTTGTTACAAGTTTTGCTGCCTGGCTTCCCTACTTAACTAAATTCTTGCGCAGGATGTCCACATCCTTTATATCCGCAAGAAATTCTTGTTTCAGCAGGTAGCCCAAATCGACCGAATGGCATGACCATTGCCAGGAAACGGATGGGACAAGCTTCCCCTTACAAAGTGATTTCATCACAAAAAGGGAATGATGTATTCATGAATACAAAAAACTATTCACATGGGGGCACCCCCACAACTTAAATGGTTACATTTACTGACCACTTCTACTCTAAATACTACTATGGCGGCCCGGCGGCATCGGCCAGTTCGTCTACTGCAACCGCCGCGCCACCCTCTCCATCGGCAATGTCCTACCGCTCCGTGGGATCCCTGAGGGTGCCGTCATCTGCAACGTCGAGCACCACTATGGTGACCATGGTGTCTTCGAAAGGGTGTCCGGGGACTACACCATCATGATCAGCCACAACCCTGACAATGGTACCTCGAGACGAGGCGGCTCCTAGACGGGGACACCGCTCGCCGAAGTATGGCCGCCATGGCTGGTGGATGTCTCCGACATCTCATCAAACGTTATGAACTAGTCGACCTGAGCGGCTGCAAGGGCGAAACCCCCCATTGGCGTAGTCCTATGCGGCTTCCCCACAGACAAGGCTCACCCAAAGAAGATTCGCCGAAAGAAGTCTACATACGGCTCCATCCCGACGAAGGCCTCGTAGACGGTGACAAAGCCGGCAACGTGCAGCACCCTCCTGTGCGCCTCCTCCTTCGGTAGAAGAGGCCCCTTCTCAATGAAGGCAGCCAACACCATCTCATCTACATTGGATGACCTCCAGCTTGACATCGCGCTCTGGATTCACGAACGAATCTATGAGTTCTCCTGTCCCTCGCTTTACCCTCTCTCACTTAGGAACCACCGCGATGCACGAACGCACTCAGAGAGAAGGAAGAAGGAGGAGAGGCAGCAGCTCAAGAATAGGCGGAGGAACAGGATGAGAACCCTCTCCCTTCCCCTATTTAAGGAGGAGACGTAGCAGTTGGAGAAAGGCGAAGGATTGGGGTGAAAAACCCTCTCCCTTCCCCTATTCAATGCAGATGGGAATTCGATGGGACGCATCCTGATCGACGGGACGCGCCCTGCTCGACGAGATGGCGCCTGGTAAAACAGGACATGGCCTGGGCATGGCCCACCACTACCACACGCCAGGCATGAGAAACAAGGCATAGCCGCATGCAAGCGGCTCTCCGCCTTCCCAAGCAGGACCTGGAAGGGCCCAACGATGGAACCTCCATCAAGGGGAGACCAATGGGCCTCTTGAGTCGATCGGACAGCCCAGGCGAACACCGAGCGACGGGGTTGAGGAACCAAACGGTCGCCGAAAGATAAGCACCCTTATTTACTTACTTTACGTATCAATTTCACTACCTAGCCTCCGACCCCAGCAACGGTAGGGGCGCGGACATCGCTCGGGGGCTGCCAAGAGTGTCAACCCATTTAGACATTCTCTTCGCCTGACCCCTCCTTACATTTAAAAACCAGAGGCATGGTGTGCAGGTGTAAACTTTGAGTAAAACTAGTCGAACCGCTAGACCCTACGCCCCAGCGGCTATGGCGTTTTGTTCACCACGTGATCGAATTCTTTGTCCCCGCACCCCAAGCTTTAGCATCCACCTTCTCAAGAAGGGTTCAGAGGGGTCTACCTATGAAATCTCCTTCAAGGAGAAGCTGTTAGGTCGCCCAAGTTGATCGAACGGCTCGGATCGCTGCCGAGAGATAGAAACGAAAAATTGCGATGCTTGTGCAGGTTACACCGGCCCCGTCGCAAACATCGGACCTGAACCCCACACTAACACATCCGATAAGAGCTCCCCATCACTCATGCCACCAAGGTAATATCACCAACCCTCGCCTTCATTTCCATTATATCATACATTCATCCCATATATCCAAGCGTTGCATATGCAATTGCTGCATCTCAATGCTTCACGTCGCGTCACGAAGCGGTAGTCGCCTCATTCGATATGAGCAGCAAATGACCGAGGTTCAAAGGCCAGCCCACGAAAGGCTCAAGGCCACCTCATGTCAAATAGAGCTAGGGGAGAAAAACTGAGGTGAGCCCCAGCGACCTTGCTCGACCATGCTCAGAAGCGGACAGGGACATCTTGACCTTTCTCGTTCGATTCTAACCTCGAGCCAAGCCCACAGAATCTCCATCGAGGAGAGGCCAACGGGCCACCTGAGCCTATCAAATGGTTGGGGCATCTACCGGGAGGTAGGTTAAGAAGTAGTGGAATGCCTAATGAGGGCTCTGTCGACCCTGTCAGCGGATGACGGACCCGGATTCTACTCGAACGTGCCCATTAGCGAGCTCATTGAGCGCAACACTCGAGCCGTCGAGGCAAGTGTCGTTAGCTCAGCCCCTCCGGTTGCATTAACCAAGGATGGGGTGACACGTGAAACACGGCTGACCCCTATCAGTCCCAAAGGGGCTTGGGGGCTCGAGCCGCTCGATCCTAGATCGAGAGACTAAGGTTTGAAGGCTGGCCCACGAAGGGCCCGAGGCCACCTCATGTCGAACAAGAGCCAAGGGAGAAAATGTAGATGAGCCTCAGCGGCCATCGCCCAACCCGCATAGAGGCGGATAGGGTCATCTCAACCTTCTTATTCGATCTAGCCTCTAGCCGAGCCCATAGAATCCCCATTGAGGGGGAATCTGTTGGAAGGCGGGTTAAGGGACAACGGAATGCCACCGGAGGGCTTTGCCAACCCTGTCACAAGCGACAGGTCTGGATTCCATTCGCACATCCCCATTAGTGAGCTCATCAAGCATGTCACTCGAGCCATCGAGGCAAGTGACGTCGCCTCAACCCCTACGGTTGCGAAAATCGTGGATGGGGCGACAGTCACAAAAACGAGCCAACCCTTGACCGAATCCCCGCCATGCGCGGGGGCTCGGGGAAGGTTGGACTTGCAAGGAGACCGAACAATGGTTGTAGAACGATAGCTAAAATCCTAAGGAAGGGGTACATGCAAATACAAGAGTAGGTTCGCTATCCTCTCTTCGATCTTTAGTAACATTCAACCCCAGCAACCGTAAGGGGTCGGATCTCACTTAGGGGATGATAAAGGTATAAAACACCTTTTTTTAAAATAGTCGCTGCATCGGACCTCTTCTCACATGAAAGTTAGGGGCAAGGTTTGTGGGAACGAATAGCCGAGCATGCCTAGTCAGACTACAAAAAACCCATGCCCCGACGGCTGGTAACTCTGTTCACCAGCATAATCAATGTTTCCCTCTTACACACCTCGGGCCCTACGATCTTAACGAATGGAAGGGTCAAATGGCATGAGCCCCTTTTTGAATACAAAAAGGGAAGGAAGCAGGTTCAATCAAACGAAACAAAATTATGAATTTGTTTAACGAAACAAAGTTACGAATATGTTTTTAAGATACAAAAGGGTCAGCACTTGTCCACAGATTATCAGATAATGTCCATTTGACCCATTCGACTAACTATCCCCTCTGGGGGAGAACTATCTATTCAATTCTGTCCACCAGGTTCCGCGCGATAGGAGCCACCGCCTTCTCTATTTCGTCTAGTTCGGAGGCTTCATAGCCAGGCGCGAAGCCAAGGCTCATCGTATCCAAGTCTATACTCTTGGCATAGTGGGAAGCGGGCGACGGCGAAGGCTTGGGTAATCCGGAGCGAAGAGCCTCCCTCTCAAGTTGGCCCACCCGCACCGTGATGTCTACGGCAACAGAGGCCGCAAGCGAGCTGGTTCCCTCTGGCCGCGTCACCTCCAAGTCATCGAAGACCACACCGATGGCAGCGCATAGAAGATTGTGCTCATCGCTCTCCGCCTGAAGGATCCCCTGTGTCTTGATAAGCTCATTGACTAGCCCGACGGAAGACGCTCTCGGCCTCCTGCCTTGAGCTACCGCGGTTCCAATATCGGCCCGGACAAAGCTGATCCCCTGACGCGCCTCATCGCGCTCTCGGACAGCCTGGTTGCACTCCTCACGGGCCGTGCCACGCTCTAAGCGAAGTCTCTCCATAGTCTGGCGTAGCTCGTCCCGCTCCTTGCGTAGCTGGGTTATCGCCTCAGCGTCTAGGCTCATCCTCTGCTATAGGGCCACGGACCTCTCCTCGGCTCCTAGCTTGAGCTCCCACTCCTTCTCTACCTCAACCAGGAGGTCGAGGACCCGCTGGCGAGCCTTGGCATAACTCTAGAGTAGCTCGTCCCGCTCCTTTCAGACTCTGGCGGCCTCCTCCTCATCCCACCACACCCTTTCTAACAGTTCATCCAAAGACTTCTCGGCATCCTCCGCATCCCAATGGGCCTCAGCCTCCCGCTGCCGAAGCCCGACCGCCTCCTTAGCCAGGGGAGTCAGCTCAGCCACCCACGGTTGGGTGATAGCAAGTTGGGCGCTCACATCTCCGCGTAGCCGGGCCTCTTCAGTGAGGCGGTCCCATTCCACCTTCTGCTCGTGGAAGAACCAAGATTTCTCCCGGCTATGAGCGATAAGAGACTAAAAAGAAGAGCAATGCCAAAACACAAAAGTACATGAAGAAAGCGAGAAGGGAGATTAAGTAAATACCCGGCCAGTAGGAATGATGACATCGTGCAGGACACCCCTAGCCTGGTTTAGGACTTCCATCACGGCCGAGATCCCTTCGTTGAGACTCTCCCGCTCTATGCTCTCGGTAGCATCGTCGAGCGAGAAGAGTATCGATGATGGGTGTTGTGGTTCCATCCACTAGAGCAGCGACTCACCCCGCACGGGAGAGCGGCCACCCCCCAACATTAGGGAGAAGGGTGACCCCCCACTGGTCCTCTCCACCACCACCACGACACCCGGGGACCCTTCGGCCATGTCCCCCTCTGTTGGGCCACTGGTGATGCGGATCGTGCCGCATCCTCAGGCACCACCACGGCTGCATCCGACTGCGCCTGGCTTGTCACGATCGTAGCCATCTTCGTTTGCATTGGCGGGGCCTCGATTGGTGGCGCCGCGCCCACCACAGACGGCGCCACAAGCCCGAGCGGCAGCTCCTCCTGCTCCGACGTCGGTAGTGGAATCGCCTTCGATGCTAGTTGTTCGACGACCTCCGAGGGTGCTCCTTCAGCCCTAGTGTCCACTTGACCCGCCGAGGGCATGGGCGCCACCACAGGTGGGGCCTGACTAGCCGATGGGGCAGTAACCGATGGCCCCTGTCTCACCTGAAGGGCGACACTCTTCTTGGGCGCCAGCGCCAAGGAGGTGCCCTATCTCAAGACTCTGCAAAAGTTAAAAGGCATAAGTCACACTACAAAACAAAGCAAAACAGAGAAAATAGAGGAGTTGGTGACTTACTTTGGCGTTGTTGGGCGGTGGAGGCGTTTTGGGGACGAACCCCTAGGTCCCTGCTCCGCCTCCTCGGGACGGGGCCATTTTGTGCCTGCCCCCTGCTCTCAGGCCAAGGGGCTTGCCTCCCTGGCATCCGGGGGCGCGGTGGTGGAGCCACTCCCCTCCCATGGCACCTCGAGCATGGTGGTGGATCCACCCGCCCTCGTTGGCTCTTGGGGCGCGACGGTAGATCCACCCACCCCCGCTGGTCCCTGAGGCGTGGCAGCAGGGTCGACCCCCTCTGCTAGCACCCCAAGCGTGGTGGTAGAACCGCCCACCCCTACTTGTTCTGAGGACGGGCTAACGGTTTGGCCCGCCTCCACCATCCTCACGGACTCACCCCCTCCCGCATGAAATGGGAAGGGTCCCTGCATGGACGAGGGGATACCTGTTAGTGTATCCTCGCTCTCCTGGTTGCCCTGCTCAGTATCGACAGCTATCTCATCATCCTCCTCGTTGTCATCATCGTCATCACCACTATCGGTCTCATCCCCTCGCTCCCGTGCACGTATTCTCTGGTGCTTCTTTTTCCTCTTATCCTCCTTCGCTTTCCTTGGCCGCTCCGCCTCGGCGTGGTTGGCCACTATCACAGACGGATCCTTCGACAGTGGGGTCGGGTGATCCATAAAGACGAGTCTCTTCGGCTAGTCCCCCTATCTCAATATCAGCATCAAGGGGTCGGGAGTTCAATTAAAAAGGAGGCACGGGGAAAGAGAACTTACGAAGTCAATGTTCCCTGGTTCCGGCAGCATTGTGGGATGCCCTGGCACCGGGTACACAAAATCAAGGACGGCGCCGACGTCGTCCCGCAAAGGCTCCATCGCCTCCTTGATGCGCTGTGCCACTTCAGAGGGGGAGAGCGCTCCCTCGGCGAGCGCCGTCCCATCAAGTGCCACCTCGGGTGCCATCATGTGTAGGGGAAGCGCGTGCCTCATCAGCGGCGCCACTCTCCACATGTGGTAGGCGCCAATGATCTCCTACCCCTTCATGCCCCTCTCCTTCAGGATGCGGATGGTGGCGAGGTGGTCCTGGATCCTCTTCTTATCTTTCTTCGGCACCCCCACTTCCTCCATGAGTCCAGGACCTCTTCGATGAGGCGCCCGGTAAACTCCGACAAGGGAGCAGCTGCGTCATTCCTGACGTAGAACCAATGCGAATGCCACCCCTTGTTGGAGGTTGATAGACGCATCGATGGGTACTCATTGACCCGGTTGTTGCGGAGCTAGATGCCGACGCATCCCATCAGCATGTTCAGCTCTTGCCTCTTCTCCTGCTTCTTCAGGAGGGTGACGGTGAAGAAATACCACCACCGGTCAAAGTGGGGACTAATCCCCAAGAACCCCTCACATAGGGCAACGAATGCCGCAATGTGCTGGATCCCATTAGGAGTAAGGTGCTACAGCTCCACCTTGTAGTAATGCAGCAACCCCCGAAGGAACTTGTGGGCGGGGGTGATGAATCCCCGCTCGTGGAAGTGAGTGAAGGACACAACATAGCCTTCGAGCGGCGACGACACGTTCTCAGTGCTGGGCAACCACCACTCCTCGGTAGTGGTCTGCGTGCAAAGAAGGCCACGGCGAACGAGGCCCTCCAGGAGCTGGAGGGTGACATTGAATCTATACCACAACTCCATTAAACGATTGGGGTGGATAGATGCTAACTTGATGGCGGCTGAGATGCGGATGCGGGAGGCTTAGGCGATTGGCGGCGGAGGTTGTAGATGCAAAGGCAAGGAGGCAGTGTACGAAACCCTGGGGTGAACTGTAACACCCTAAAAATTGCCTCTTTTGAAATAGAGTTAAAATGATTGAAATTGGAATTTTTGTGCACATGAAATATAGGAAATAAAAATTTTCATTAAATTAAAATACATTATAAGGTAGCAATATGTTTGATGCATACATGCTATTGCATTTAATTTTATTGGTTGAGTGGTGTTAATTGAAAAGTCAAAATGGTTAAAATGCTCTTGAAAATGAAATTAAAAATGGCTTTGAATTAAAATAAAAGAAAGAAAAGAAAATTAGAAAAAAAATAAAAGAATTTAAAAAGTTATTCTCGGAAAACTTACCCAAAATTTGGTTCATTTATGTTTGAACTAAAAAGTGCATTTTGAATCGTATTTATACACGATTTGGTTCGTATTTGAAATTGTTTGAATTAAGAAAAGAAAAAGGATTTTTATTTGAAAAATCTTCCTTCCCACCTTTTCAGCCCAGCCAGGAATCGGCCCAGCCGCCCCTCCCTTCCCGTTTTCCTAGCCTCGACCCGCTGCTCGGTGGCCTAGTTCCTTCCCCCTCCCTTCCCTTTCTTCCGCACCGGCCCACTCCGCGCCCTTTCTCAAATCCGCTCCGCGCGCGCGCCCGTAGCCCACCAGTGCGGCCCGCAACGCCCGCGCCCGTCCGCTCTCTTTCTCCCTTCACTCACTGCGCGGGTGGCCCGCCTGTCAGCGCCCTTGTTTTCCTTTCCTTTCTTCTTCCCCGTGTTTCCTTTCTTCCCCGGCGCTTTCCTTCTCCAGTCGCCGCCAATGGCGTGGCCATGCACGGCAAGCCGCCAGTGCGCCCGCGCCCGTATGGAAGGCAACCAAATCACCTCAGCGCGCCCCGCTCCCCTTCCTTGTACACCGCAGCCCGCCCGCCTATAAAAACCCGAGCTGAGCCTCCTTCTTCTTCCTTTTTCCCAGCCGCGCTCAAGCACTCGCCACAACCATCGGCGATTCACCGTACCAGCGCCCGATTCTCGTCGCCTACGCGTCCCGGAGATCCGCAGCGACCCGTCGTTACCGTAGGTACCCTCAATTCCTCGAATCAGCGGTCAAGATTGCATACCCCTTCGGGGTTAAGTAACCGGTCCACCGTGGACCCGTGGACACGGTCGACAGCGACGCATCAGCGTGTCCACCGCCACATGGTGCACCGCACCAATCCCCGGCCGCCACGCGTCAACCTGGTCAGCAGCCGAGTCAACCCGCAGTCAAAGCCATGCACATCTTGTAGAAAAGCCCCTGCAGTTTTTAGAAATAAACCCGCAATCCCAATTAGTTCAAAATAAATGCATATCAGTCCTGATTTTATTCACTTTAGACCCTGTAATTTCCAGAAATAGTATGCCCAGTCCAAAATACATTTAAATTCAGAATTTTAATTGTTTAAATTCAAAATTGAGTTTAAATATTTACAGAAATGCCATTGCACCTTATTTCAAGCGTACCTTTTGCATTTTAAGTCCGATTTGACCCGTTCAAATTGCGTTGGGATCGTATTTACGTTATCTACGTGTTTATACAACTGTTAGGCATGTTTTCAACACTTGAAATTCATGAGTAGATTTAATCTATTATATAATTAAAGTAAAACTTGTTTAAATCATAACTTATTCGTTTCAACTCTAAAATAGTCCGTTCAAGTTGCGTTTGTTTCATAACGTCGAGATCTACGCATTCGTAACGATGGTTACTACATTACTATTTCATAAAAATCATAGTTTAAATCATATCTTGATTAAAGATTATGCAACTAGGTTTTATACATAAAATATGATTTGTTTTACTTTTGTTTTATAATATAAATCTAAAATTGACTTGATTCAATCCATATTGTTTATAAAATATCTTTTGTACATGAATTCATATAGTTAACATAAATGAAGCCTATAGTTTATTTTTCCACGTATAAGACAGATCTTTCGATAGTTGTAACTTTTCAACTATAGCTTCGATTAGCGTGCTTCTCGCGACAGTGTGTTCGTAATGATGCGTAGAATCATATATCAATCTCTTTTACTTATTTTTCTATGATTGGTGTACTGTTCTGATATAGATGCAATTGTATGCTATGCATGTATGTGTATGGATGTTTGTGTGGTGTTCTACGATTACGTCCAGTCGGTGAGATACACGTGGTGATCCAGAAGAAGAAGAAAGACATCAAAGAATAAAGCTTACCGAAGGATCGGTGTATAAGGCAAGTATAGCATGGGACATCCTTGTTACCTATTCATATTTAAACACTTAATTCATATTGCATGTGTCTACCTTGTTGCCAATAAGGATATCCTAGATATTTGATATCTTGTACCTTGAAAACCTTTGGGACAATGCATTGGGATAGTTTTTGCTAGTGCTTAATCAAAACCATGATCTTGTAACTTGACTAATGATATATGCAATAAACATTAAAACATGACTTTTTAGTAACATGGAATCAGGGGGCTGGAGTGTTTATATGCTTCAGATTCCTCTCCCTAAGGACTTATCTGTAAGCGATCATCCGGGACTTACAGTACAGCTGTGAGGGCTATATGGCTCTGGCTTTAGCTCAGTATGAGGATCTTTTCTAGCTTGTTAGTGGTTACCTTTCAGGCGTGGGGTATGTTTCCTTTGCTGCTAGGAAGTGTGTACCGTGCTGCGATGCCCACGCTTGCCACTCCTAGAGATGGGCCACATACGCCTGGCGGCCCTAACTTGTTAGATGAATTCTTTGAAAGGCTTTATAGTGAACCCTGCCGACCTTCCTTGGAAGTGGGTCAAGAGAATAGCTACCTCGGGCGAAAGGGTAAATCACAACTCGCAGTGAACGTGTACAAACTCTGTAGAGTATAAAACTGTTATAACAGCCGTGCTCACGGACACGAGCGGCCTTGGACCCTTATGGAATAGAGATGATCACTAATGGATAATGATGATGCTAATGATCAATTGGTTATGCTATACATTATTCATGTTTACCTGATCATGTGTTTATGGGAATGATAAATCCTTTGCTACTCAATTGCTTAAAAAGATGACCTATTAAAGCTAATCGCAGTTAAACCAGTGTCAGCCCTTTTGAGCCTCATGAACCCCATGATATAATTGTTAAGTACGACATGTACTTACGCTTGCTTTATTTTTCTATACATTGGATAAAAATCCCGGATGGGTACCAGATTGCTGGTTTGGAGGAGTTAGGCTTGTGGTCAACCAGTCAGTCGTCCCTGTGGATTTGAAGTCTTCGCCAGAAGATCAGAGTCAACTTTCCGCTGTCATTACTCTGAGGTTATTTTCTTTTTACTAATACGTTATGTAATAAGTATTGTCTCTTGATATTACCTTTATTTGTGGCTATATGTGGGATTTGACTTCCTGGGATCACATATAGTGTGTATCTAGTTTTGTCTTTAAAACCGGGTGCTACAAAGTGGTATCAAAGCAATGCTGACTGTAGGACGCAAGCCTAGTTAGAACTGGACGTCTTAACATGCTTTTATCTTTGCTTAGTTCTTGCTTTCTCCCTAACCGTGTTATTTGTGAAAAGTTATGCTCACTTCCGTCTCTGTCTGTTATAAAAACTTTGTCTCTATTCTCAATCCTCTATCTTTGTCTATATAGATGGAACGTAACGAGATAACTGCCAACATCAGAGATCAGGAGGACCAAGCTATGTTGCCCTTGACTGTATTCGACAAGGAGAAGTTTGTGGCTATGCAACAACAAGCACCAGAAGGAATGACTCAACCTTGGAGCTTTCAACAGCGCTTGCCACAATGTCAAACCAACATACCAAAGGGACCAGTGAAGAGACAAGTAGTAGAAGCTTGGAAGAATATGAAGTCCAATGAAGATATTGGAAGAATGGCACATGGATGCCAGGATCACCCATAGCAGAAGCAAGAACAGAAGGTCTAGAAGAAACAGGAGCAAGGAAGTAAAGCAAAGAAAAACTACATCCAAGGAAGATTGAATAATATGGATATGACTACCATTCATGGAGCTAAGGAGGTTGTGTATGGTTTCATTTCAGTAAACTCAGCTTCTGCCACAGTGCTGTTTGATCCCAGAGCTTCACATTCATTTATCTCTAGTGCATACGTAAAGAAACATAAGATAGCTATGCTTCCAATGAGGAGACCAGTGATAGTTAAGTCCCTAGAAGGAGAAATGAAGGCAAACCGCAAATGCCCAAGAGTTAGTCTTAACATCAAAGGAGTAAAATTTGAAGCAAACCTTATTGTATGAGAGTTAGTGGACATTGATGTCATTCTTGGAATAGGATGGCTATCTGCTTGTAAAGGAGTGATCAAGTATGCCCAGCGTTCAATGCTTCTAACCACACCGTCAGGAGAAAGAATTGAGTATGAAGGTATTCAGCCTGTACCTGAGGACAATGTGGATAAGAAGACAAAGGAGATCTCACCAGAGTCAGAATTGGGAAGCAATCAACATTTGAGTTCTATTACATCGTCACATCCAACTCCAATCCCTAGTCAGTTAAACTCAGACTCTAAAGAATTGGAAGTTTCTCAAGCTAAGGTTACTCCAGTCTTTCCACATGAGGTATGCATAGATGGGTGGACAATCACCTACACGGAGTTTCAACGCCGAAAGATCAAGCGAGCTAAAAAGCGGTCTAGTCAAACAAAGATGAACTTACAGAGTCAGCAAGCTAACAATACTCTAAGCAACAATTCTGTGGAGTATGACATCACTAAAGATCCAGCTAAGAGAAAGTGTTATCAGTGCCAGCAGGAAGGACATTATGTTAAATCTTGCCCACAGAAGAATCAACAATTATGCCATGGAGGTAGCCAGAGTTAGGTCAATACAGGACTACCACCAGCAAACGATGGTGACACACAATACAAGGGAAGCCCATGATGAAATTGATGTAGTGGATGACATGTCACTCCCATGCGAGAGATGTCCCTGTAATCATGCCATTTTTAAGAAATAGGAGTTGTGCCCCTTATGTAATAAAAATGATAGTATCGCAAGTGAGTCGATGAATGAGTTATGCATTTTTAAGTGCTTTGTTGATTTGTCATTATGTTATGCTTGTTTTGCATCTTTGTAATGATTGCAATGATTTTGTTGGGTGTTCCCGCAATTTCATTTAGTTCATAGGTTTAAGGTATAAGGATTAATGAAATAAATAGTTGGGTTATTGTTCTTCTATTTTTACTATCCTGTCTTCGAAGCAGCCTGTCTTTATCGGTTCATATCTCTAATTTTGGATGGTAAAAAAAATCCTAAGGAAATTATGGACAATAGTAGACTTCAATCACAAGATGATGCAAGCTATGCTTTGGTATCCCCTACTTTACCTTATCTTAAGGGGGGTAGCCAAGTTGAAGAATGGGTAAGATGAATTATCATACGTTTGAGTTTGCACAACGGAAATCAGAGTGCGCAGCGGAAGCGTGGTGGTACCCAAAGATGCAAGAGGAACTCAGAGTTTCAATGAGGCTTGGTTAGAAGTCCAAGAAAGGTTTATCCAAGATCATCAAGAATTTTGTTAGAGCTACTGGAAAAGCTTTTAAGTTAGTTGGGATAAAGAGACCTCACGCAAGTGTTTAATCCAAGAAGAGGTTAACGTAAAATCTAGGTATTAGCTTTGTAGATCAGGACGAGAGCTTTGTATCTACAATAATGCATCCTGTGAAGGTGTAGGATGTGTCCTTATAAGCGTGAGTTGAACTAACCTATTATCTGGAGTTATCCATTATGATGCATGGAAGTACCCTCTTCTTGAAGGTGAAAGTGACATCTAGGAGGATCACAAGAATATATAAGACATCTTCACCAAGTTGGTCTTGAGCTTGTGATAACCTCGTTGGAATGAGATTGATTATGACTTTGAAAAGTGCTATCACTTCAAGAAGTGAAGTCATGGCCGATGCCCTTAGCAATGGAGAATTGTGCTAAGAAGGTTCGAGTGACACTAAGGATTAAGAGTTGTCGACGAAATATGGTCGGCAGTCTACCTAAGGGTATGCCCAAGGTAGTAGATTGTCGGTAGACAGATGCGCAAGCCACAAACAAGACGGTGACGCAAGACTGACATGAGGTTTTATCCAGGTTTGGCCACCAAGAAGGCGTAATACCTACGTCCTGCGTCTGATTGTATTGCTGTATGTTAATGAGAGATGTTTTTTAGAGGGATCCCACCCCGCCTTTATATAGTCGGGGCGGTGGTTACAGATCTGAAACTAATCCTAGCTGATTACAATTGCCATATGTGGCGGATAAGGATTCCTATTCTAATCGACTGAGATCCGCTTGATCGCCAAATCCGCCTTAACTCCTTGCGAGGACTCCAACCAGTTGGTTGGGCGTAGCGTCGTCTTTCGGATGGACCGTACCCATCGTTCGGGCCGCCCAAGCTTAGCCAGTAAGGGTATAGGGGTTAATACCCCCCACAGCCTAGTCCCCGAGCACCATGTATTATGTTTGCGACACGCCATTTCGACCTTCTCCGACAAGTTACGCCTCGGAGTCCTTGACATCTTCCGACCACCGGTCGTCGCCGGAGAAATAGGTTGTCGAAGAATGTATGGTGCTCTTAAGAAAAAGAAAAGATTTCGTCTCCGGGAAGTGTGCCCACTTGTATTTACGAAAAGAAATATAAGTGCGTCTTGAAGCGTAGCATCTTTGATCATCAGAGGCGTAGTGGTCGAAAAACAAACACATTCACCACAAGGTGAAGTGTGCCCACTTAGTCCCCGAGCCTGGTAGTAGGTGAAGTAAGCACGTGGTGCCAGGGTCTAAAAAGAATTCCCAATTAAGTTGAGAACCCAATCGTCGTACAGGCGATACGAGATGCACCGGCAGGTGCATCGTACCTATGTAGTCCCCGAGCTTGCTGGAAGGCAAAGTATGAGCCTTGTAGTAAGGTCTAAATAAATGTCTCTCAACTGTATGTGAGTACAAATCACATGTAGCCAAGGAGAACAATTCTTCGATCAGTGGTCGGGATATCTCCCGAGCACACCAGTTGTCGGAGCAGTCTCCGAGCACGATAGTGGTCGTAGTAATCCCCGAGCATGTTAGTGGTCGGAGCAGTCCCCCGAGCACTTCCGGTGGTGCAGGCGGTCCACGAGCTTGCAGCAGTGGTGCATGCAGTCCCGAGCACGCAGTGGTCATGCAGTCCCCGAGCACAGCGGTGGTCCGGCAGGCGTGCCCGGCTGCAGCGATGGTGCGGCGATCCCCGGCAGCAGCAGTGGTCTGGGCAGTCCCTGATCCATCCTTAGCGCGAAATGGGCATCTAAAACGCGAACGCCATTGATGTATTTATTCGGTGTATTTATTTATCTCTATTCTCTGCCAAGTCCGATCGACACGCTGGTCAAAAAAGCAAATGGGTATAGTACGTCATTCTGTCTTCTTACTCTTTTTTCGGCAAGCGATGCAGCATTTTTGATGGAGGCACGTCGGTGTGGGCCCTCTTACACTATTAACGAAGAGGCGCGTACACTGGTAACGAAGGAGCGCGTTTATTGGCGTAGATCTCGAGGTTGTGTGAACAACCGTCTGCGGCGCGCATGCGCACATCTCCCAATAATCTCGGACGGACGAAACGATGGAGCTCTTTGTTTTATATAATGTAGATCGGTAAGTTACTCACACGTTCCCCATTGTCATTCGCGCGCAACCCTCTTCTTCCTCCCGCCAAACCCTATTCCTCAGAAAATCATCGCTAATCCCTTGCCACCGCATCCACCCCCTTAGTAAGGACGGACTAATGGCGAAGAGAGACGCCCGAGAAGAAAGGTGGGGTCATGGCATGAAGGAATGGTGGAAAGTCATGAGCAATGAGCGGAACCATCGAGGACCTCGTCGCCATGGGAGTGCTCCACAACAAGGCACTCGTGGGATGGCGTGCGCCAGAAGGAGAAAGCTTCCCCGATCCACAACTAGGTGAGATTGTGGTTTTCGAAGACCTCTTCAAATGGGGTTTCGGGATTCCAGTGCACCCTTTCCTTCAGGGTCTCTGCTTATACTATGAGATTGGGATTTGCAATCTGCATCCCAATTTGATTCTCCTTATCTCCACCTTCATTCATCTCTATGAGTCTTATGGTGGCTTCCAGCCCCATTTCGACCTCTTTTGCCACCTGTTCTGTCTTCGGAAGAAAGGGAGCGGTGGCTCGAAGATAGCCGGAGGTGCCTACCTGAATCTGCGCGACGGTATGAAAGCACAATACTTGCACTGCCCCTAGAACACCTCGCTGGATGAGTGGTACAAGAAGTGGTTCTACATCCGTGAAGAGCCGAACACCATCACCCTGTGTGACGTGAGACTGATTCCAGAGAAGAAGAATAGCTGGGAATGAAAAGCCCGAGAACACGGAGCGGATCGCCCGAAGGCGCTCGGGATGATCCGTGGGGAAAACTAGATGGCCCAAGTGTGGTGGGAACTTCATCACCGAAGGATCTAGCCACGCCAAAGAGGGTTCATCCAGCTTGAGTACCGTGGAAGCGCCGATCCGACAAGGACCAGGAAGGAGCCGCTCGACAAGACGGAAATCAAAGCCAGGATTGGGGAGCTATTCAACCTGGCCGATCCCAATTACGTCAGTGAACGACATCGAGCACGCCTTCAAACCGCCCAACCTCCCCAAAGGTAATTGATGCCTCCTTTTAGCTGTAGAGTCATGTTGTAACAAGAAATTATTTATTGCCCCGCTTTGTGTCGCGATGGAATGGTCGTGACCCGGCAGCGATGTTCGTGTCGCCTCCCCGGTGTAGATTGGCCACAAGCCGCCGACCTACCATTACGCCAGACCCGGCGCCGGGATCGAGCGGCGTCCATGGCGGCACTCGAGACTGTGGAGGATGCATCACCAGAGCGGCCGGCAAGCGTCCGCGTGCCAACAAGCGGCGCTAAGCTATCTTCCCACAGCCGGATGATGAAGCGAGAGGATGCGGACATCTTCCGGCTCGTCCCTCGAAAGAGGAGAAGACAAATGGGGTCTTGAATAGGTGGCTCCTCCGTGCTAAAGTGGTCGCATCACCGACCTTTGCAACCTGTAGTACAAGTGAGGGAAACATCGGGCATCAAACCCCGGACGCCTGCATCGGAGGTGGAAAAAGACCGGTGGAGCCTGCCGAAACCGCGTGAGCGAGGGACGGTCAAGGCGACGCACCTTTGCCACATCATTCCACAAATCGAAAGTGTAAGTATCTATATCTTTGATGTAAGCTTGTAATTTGCATTGGATACTACTATATTCTGAAATTGTCTCGATATATTAGGTCGGCGTCCACCGAGAACCCCGACCAGCTAGCCGGGCGGCGGCACAACCGCCAATGACGGCGGGACAAAGCGCCTAATGACCAATTGTGGAGGAGCTGTAGTAGGAACTCCGCTGGACCTCTCAACAGCGGATGACGAGACGCCGATCCCCAAGCGGTTGGTCGAGAAGACAACCGAACAGTACAAGTGCTCGAGCACGAACCCTGCTAAAGCGGATACCATGGCGCCAAGGGGCGGATCTAGCCAAGGAGCAAAGATCCGAAATGGCCAGAGCATTACGGCCGACGCGACGGCTCGTGGAAAAGCCACGGTGGTTGTGGAGTCTCAGAGACTCCAGACGGTAGCCGCCGCCCCGAATGGGAGGTCAAGAGGAAGAAGTAGAAGAGGTCTGGGCCGTCCCAAGATAGGCGACAACATGTATATGTGTCGGCGCTATCGAAACGACGGATGGGTTGTGCACGAAGAAATCCCAGAGGTCAAAGAGACCCTAAGAGTCGAACAGGCGCTGCAAGCGTGCGGTAGTGAAGTCAGTACGTTTGGCTTGAATCCTTGACCTGTTATGTAGTTGAACTGTCGACTTAGCTTGTGCGTATGCGAGGACTGATGAAAACCGCAAAATACCGAAAAAGAGGTGCTTGACCAAATTGAAGGAATCACGGCGACCAATAAAGGCTGGTGGCGAAGTGGGAACGCTGCGGTGCCAACTTGAAACCGCCGACCGTGAGAGGATAGATCGAGAAACACAGAACCAAAACACAAGTGTTGACTCAACAACAAAAAAGATTTGGAGAAAACAAGTAAAGTTTCATCTTATCGTAACAAGTGCAGGACTTGTGTTGTTGTATTCTAGGTAGTAACATCTATAAGGCAAGTTTAGAAGCTGAGGTAGCCCGCCTCAAAGGGGAAAATAACCATGTGACCGCAGAGTGTGGTCGCCTGAAGGAGGACAACGTGAAGCTAGCACACAGCCAGTCTCAACTCCAAGACCACACCAACAAAATGAAGGAGGAACTAAAAAGTAAGTATTCCAGATCACCTTTCTCATTCTGTTGCCCACCTTGCCATGTCGTGTTTTCACATTTGATGTCTTGTACTGTGTTCAGTTTTGAAAGTCAATGCCAAGAAGCACCTAGAGGCCGTGATCAGAGAGCGTGATGACTGGAAAGCACGATGCCTCAAGGCCACCGAGGAGCAGGACACGTGGGAGAAATGGTGCCAAGAAATGGCAACTGGCATTGTGCCCGTCCTCGACCTTATAGACCCGGCGCTCACAGAGGAAGAGCCGAGGACGCGCCAGCTCGGGCTGGTCGAGAGATGCAGACAAGCGTGGGGATGGTTCAGGAGTTCGTGAAGGAGGTGGTGAGTACACGGGTGCCCATGTACTAAGCATGGTGCGTGCCCACTACCCCCGATCGATCTCAAGCGCTGGAGGCTGGGTACCGAAGGAGGTAGACCAGACAACAAGGCGGAGGAGCTTCGGACAGCCCAGCTGGACTTGTCATCAAAGATAATTGGCGATATTAACCTGTGTGGAGGTGGGACAGCACCTGTACAGGGTACGCCATCGATGAGTCAGCTGGAAATGCCATCAGCTGCGAGCCAACCAACGAAGCCTGCGGTCTTGACCAGCCAGGCACCGGCGGGGCCATCCCCTTCAGCTCAACTAGCACAAGAGTCCCCAAGACTCGAGTAGGGTATCGAAGCGGCGTGAGCGATAAGTGCCATGCGCCCCGACCAGCCAATGTAATAGGCTTAGAGCTATAGAAGGAGGACATAGTTGTGTTATTGTGAACTTGAGCCTCTTGAGGGCAAGCTTGTAATAACGTAATTGTATAAACTTGTTTGCTTTGTATAAAGCGTATTTAAGCTTGATACTTTATGTTGGTGTAACTAAGTAAAAACGTATTAACGTTCTGTTTAGTTGTACCATCGTGCTCGACACATCATCCCGAAAAGTTTGTGCGGCCCTAGTTTTCCATGTGGTGGGGTGTGAGGTCCGGTGACTGTGCACACGTAGAGCGCAGCACAAGTTAAACCAAGGGGGGACCGCCGATCACCCGTAACGTAGAGAACGGATCCCATGCACATATTGGGAGGAACAGGAGGAGACTGCTCCAAAACCGTAGAAGGGGTGGTGGTCGGCTTTTACTGGCTGAGTTAGAATAACCATAAAACTCGAAGTGACACATTAGAGTGCTCGGAGAAATCATAATTGCTTTATTGAAATAAATCGAAAGTACAAAAGGAGTACATATCTCAGTAGTTAAGCATAGAAACGTCTAAGCTTGTCGATGTGCCAAGAGTTTGCACGTGCGTCCGCGTGCAAAAAGCGAGCTAACTGTAAGGCGTTGGTCGTGTGACTTCCTTGATCATGAATGGTCCCTCCCATGGGGTTGCAAGTTTGTGGACACCACTGGTTCGTCTTCCACTTCAAGACCAAATCTCGACCACGAAGAACTGCTCTTTAACATTTTTGTTGTAGTACCTCACGCAAAACAAAGAAGGTATTTGGTACATGACGTACACAAGAATCGAGCCTTTTCTCTTCTGCTATTGCATTTACTTCTAGCTCCTGTACTTCATTGACCTTGCCCTCATCGAAGTTCTCTACCCTTCTTGGTCCGAAAGCTATATCTCGATGGGAGGACCGCCTCGGTAGCCGTAAACCATAAAGTATGGTGAGACGCCGGAATTACGACCGGGTGAGTTCGGAGGCCCTGGACCACGGTGGTAACTCATTGAGCCATCTTCTAGGGGCTTTGTCGTTTTCTCTGTACATCCTCTTCTTCAATGCGTCCAAGATCATGCCATTTGCCCGCTCGACTTGTCCATTAGCTCTAGGGTGCGCCACCAAGACGTATTTTACTACTATGCTCCTTTCATCGCAGAAGTCCCAAAAAGCGTTCTCGGTGAACTGAGTACCCAGATCGGTGATGATCTTTGTTGGGTATGCCGAAAACGGTGGATGACCTGGTCGAGGAACAAGACGACCTTTTACGAAGATGCTCGTACCAAAGGCATGTATTCTAGCCACTTAGAAAATTTGTCAATCAAGCACAAAAACACATGTAAATTTCGAGAGCCGGTTTGAAGGGTCCGATCATATCTAGTCCCAAAGATGCAAAGGGCCAAGAGGCTGGTATCGTCCCGAATCTCGTGTCTTTGATGCGTGGATTCTTTTGGCAAAGAACCGACAACCCTCACGGTGGCGAGACTAGCTTTCTGCGTCGACTCATCGGCGACGGCCAATAAAACCCGCTTTCGAAAGCCTTACCGACCAGTGTTCTTGAGGCCGCGTGGTTGCCGCAGGAGCCAGCATGGATTTGGTCCAGGAGATGTTCGCCTTCTTCTTGGGTTATACACTTCATCAAGATTTCTTCCTTTGCGTTTTTGCGCCATAACTTGCCATCGACGAGCAGATACTGCATATTGCGACGCATTAGGCGCTCGTTTTCTGTCCGATCAGTATAACCGCTGCCATCTGTTAAGTACTTGATGAAGGGTACTCTCCAGTCTGGCTCATGAGTGGTCGGAGGCGGCTCGGTTGTGCTTGGCGCCGGAACCGTAGCCACCAATTGCTGGTCCAGAACTTTGTCGACCGTGGAATCTTCCTCTTCGATGGAAGGCGTGAGCAGGTCTTGGACGAATACACCATGCGGGATTTTGGCTCGAGATGATCCTAACTTTGATAGCGCATCCGCTGCTTGGTTCTTGTCCCGGACCACGTGTATGTACTCGATGCCATAGAACCTGCCCTCCAGCTTTCTTATCGATTCTGATGTCGTCCATCTTTTCATTTGGTCGTGTCCCGATCCTTGTTGAGTTGGTTGATGACCAGAGCCAAGTCTCCATAGACATAGAGACGTTTGACACCAAGCTCAACCGCAATGCGTAAACCATGCAGGCATGCTTCATACTCGGCGGCGTTATTAGATCTTTGGGAAATAAATCCACGAGCACGCATCTGGAGCTGCTCCTTGGATGGTGACACAAAAGAACCCTGCTCCCGCAGCATCAATTGTGAGAGAGCCATCAAGTACATCGTCCAATATTCGCCGGATTCGGAGAGGCAGGCGTGCTTGAAAGTTCGCCCACTCGACGATGAAATCGACGAGTGCCTAAGACTTGATTGTAGTACGGCTTGCGAATTCCAAGGAGAAGGGGCATAGCTCCATTGCCCATTTGACGATGTGCCCGTTCGCATCCTTATTGCGAATGATGTCCCCAAAGGGTACTCGGTCATGACCACCACACGATATCCGTCAAGTAATGTCTCAACTTTCGGGATGTTATCAAGATGGCGTGAGAGCGGTTTCGAATGTGGGTACTGGTCTTAGATTCGTTGAGTACCTCACCGACGAAATAAATTGGCATTTGTACCTTATAGGCGTGGCCCGGCTCGTCATCGCTCGACCACCATGGTAGTGGAGACCACCCGATTGGTTCTTTGCAATGTAAAGTAGGAGGGTTTCATCTTCTCTAGGAGCGTTGAGAGTGGAGGTGATGTAAGGTAATGTTTTTCGGCTGCGTGAAGGCGCGTGTCGCTTTTTCGACCACTCAAACTTCTCGAATGCTTTGAGTAGTTTAAAAAACGGTAACCCTTTTTCTCCTAATCTTGATATGAAATGGCTTAGAGCGGCCATGCATCCGGTAAGCTTTTGTACATCCTTCACCTTTTTAGGGGGCTTCATGTCTAAGACAGCTTTGACTTTCTCCGGATTAGGGCGTATGCCGTCGTAACTGACGATGTTGCCTAGCAATATACCAGAAGGAACACCAAAGATGCACTTCTTTGGGTTTAACTTCCATTGGAATGTATTGAGGGCCACGAAGGTACGTTTGAGGTTGTCAACAAGGGTATGTGCTTCCTTGGTTTTGACAACTACATCATCCACATAGGCCTCTACTAGGTCATCTTTTATCTCGTGTGCGAGGCAGGCCTGAATGGCGCGTTGGTATGTAGCCCCGGCGTTCTTGAGCCCGAAAAACATAGTCGTGTAGCAGTAGGCACCAAAAGGCGTGATGAAAGACGTCTTGATCTGATCGTCCTTTTTGAGAGCGATCTGGTGATAACCAGAGTAGCAATCGAGAAAGAAAAGCAGCTCGCAACCGGCAGTTGAATCTATGACCTCGTCTATGCGAGGTAAGCCGAAGGGGTCCTTAGGGCAGTGTTTGTTGAGATCAGTGTAATCAACGCACATTCTCCATTCATTATTCTTTTTGCGTACAAGAACCAGGTTGGCTAACCACTCCGGATGATACACTTCTTTAATGAATCCGGCTGCCAAAAGCCGTGTAACTTCTACCCTAATCGCCTCCTTTTTGTCGCGAGCGAAACGTCGACGCTTCTGCTTGATAGGTTTGGCCTTGTTGCTGACATTCAAGGAGTGCTCGATCAAGTTCCGAGGTACACCGGGCATGTCGGCAGGTTTCCATGCGAACACATCCATGTTGCTCCTCAAAAACCCGACGAGCGCGTCTTCCTATTTGGGATCCAGGTTGGCCCCGATAAGGGCCGTTTTGCTGGGGTCACCTTGTGCTCCTTTGACTTGATGTTTTTGCGTGGAGTCTCGAGCTCTGGGATCTCGTGTGGTGGTGAGGTCTTCTTAGCGTCGAGCATGGTCTCGACCATGCATGAATAGAGAGGTCGTGGGCCTCTGCTATTTTGAAACCTGTCGTCTTCAGAGGTGTAGGCGGCGTACACGTTACCTCGGAGGGTTAGGACTCCTTTCTCGGTAGGCATCTTGAGCACCAGATACCTATAATGAGGTATGGCCATGAACTTGGTGAGCTGACGGTCGACCAAGAATAGCATGGTAGGTGCCATCGAAGTCGGGCGACCACAAAGTTGACATCGGTCGCGGAAGTGGTCCGAGGTCCCCAAGCGCACGGTAGCGTGATTCGCCCGAGAGGTGTAGAGCTCTGTCGGGAAGAACACCCAGGCTGTGCCTCGTATGGCTTAAGATCCGCTTTGAGCTATCTTGGTAGGCGGATATTCTTGAACAAGATATCAATGGAGCTGCCGCCGTCGATCAATCGATTTTATCGAGGCTGGACCTTGTTGATACAAGGATTGAGGACCAGGGGAAAACGTCCTGGCTCCGGTATTGCGGCCCATTGGTCCTTCCTACTGAAAGAGATTTCGCGGTGAGACCACGGAGGGAGCCGGGGATCGGTGAGCAGGTTATCGGTGTTGGCCACGTTCAAACAAGCACGGGCGAGCAGCTTGCGTTCCCGCTTGGTCTCGATGGACACTTTGCCTCTGATGATGGTGTGCACGCGATCGGTTGGCTTGACGTACTTGTGACGAGGGTCTACATCGTCGTCTTCGTTATCCTCGTTGCGATGTTCTGCTACATCGTTAGGCTTGTCGGATGTATCTGGAGCCTGTTGACGTGTATAGATAGACTTGAGAATGCGGCAATTCTCCATGGTATGGTTTGACTTAGGATGGAGCTGGCAGGGCCCCTTCAATGCTTTGGCATAGTCATCTTCGTAGTTACGACGTCCGCCACCCTTTTTAACGGTATTGACCTCGTCGTCGTCTTCCCGAGCACGCTTGCTCCTGTAATCGTTATGGCGGTTACGCTGCTGATTACGTCGGTCGTAGTGGTCGCAGGAGTCGTTGCGCTGGTTGCGGCGGTCAAAACTATCGCTCCCACCACGGTTGCCACGGTAGTCGTCGCGATGTGAGGGGTGGTCGGAGCATGGAACCCTTGCTGCTTCTTCAATAATTATCTTCTTGGCGTCGTCGGCATCCGCATATTTCTTAGCGGTGGATAGGAGCGCTGTGACCGACTCAGGTCTCTTCCGGAGGAGCTTGTCTCTTAGGGCGTCGTGGAAACGGAGGCCAGTGATGAAAGCCTCGATTGCCTCATTGTCGGAGATTGATGGGACCTTGATGCGCATCTCTGAGAAACGCCGGACGTACTCGCGCAGTGGCTCATCTTTCCGATCTCGGATCCATTGTAGATCGTACTTGTTGCCCGGTTGTTCACAAGTAGCGATGAAATTGTCAATGAAGGCTTGCTTAAGCTCCTGCCAAGAATCAAAGTAGTTCGTCGGTAAGCTGACCAGCCATTGGTGACCTGCATGGCCAACAGCGACTGGGAAGTAGCTAGACATGACGTGCTCATCAGCCATGGCTGATCTGCACGCGGTTTCGTAGAGCATGACCCATAATTCGGGGTTTTCTTTGCTGTCATACTTCTGAAGTTTCTCGAGCTTAAAATTCTTGGGCCATATGACTTGGCGAAGGTGTGGAGTAAACTGCTTCAAACCCGGCGGACCGTGGGCAGTGTCATACTCCATACGGCGATAGCTTTCATGGGATGCTCGATCGTCAGCTCTCTAGTTGATGCGAGCGCGCAGATCGCGTCCACCGAGGTAATGGCGGAGATCGTTATTGCCATCGCGGCGATCTCGATTGCCATCTGGATTAGCCCTACGACCGCGGTTATCGCGACGATTGTCGCGGTTGTCTTGGTGATTATCGTCCCGGATATCGCGACGGTTGTCCTCCCGACGGCGGTTACCACCGTCATGGCCACCGGTTCCGCCTCGATGGTTGTCTGACGGGTCATTGTTGCGCGAGCCACGTGGGTTGAGTGGCTGTGAGCGGTTTGGAAGCTGGCGACTATGGCTTGACTCGACTGAGACGGATGGAGCCCAGACTTGATTTACAATCTCTGCGGTCTGGGCCATGGCAGCTGTCAGATAGGCTTGTATTTCATCGCGAACTGCTTGGGTTTCCGGGGTGTTGGGTAGCCGTTGCATTATTGCCATGGCGACGGCTACATTGGCACTTGGAGTCCTGAAGACCTATTTGTCCCCCACCCTATCGAAAGCATCGTTGAGGTCGCGTGGCTGGACCCTGATGCGTCGCGCCTCCTGGTCTGCTTGGGCTTTGATTTGCCGGCGATTGAACCAGTCAATATTGCGCGCTTCGCGCGCGGTCTTTTCTTGTTCTGTTTCGCCAACTGCCGGCGGTTCGTCATTGCTGACAACATGGATCAAATCCCCTCGTCTTGGCGGGAAAGATGGGAATTGTGAAAACCCTGGAGCGTGGTCTGGCAGATCCAGATCGCACTTATTGCCGTCGTCTTCGTGATGCTGAAGCTCGGTGTGTACAGATGCTTTAGATGCGATGCCAGACGAGGAGGTGGAGTCACCCTCTTGAACTGTGTGGATGGATCCTTCCTGATAATCTTCAGTCCGGATCATGTTGATGAAGTCGCGTGGCTTCGGCCGAGGTCGGTGCATAAAACATAGATCCAAGCAGCGTTGTGGGTTATACGCGTAGCTGGAGGCAGCGTTTCGCAGGTCGTAAGGCTGGACCTGGTGGTTCTCCATCGAGGCTGCGTACTCGGAGAGCCGGAAACCCGTCGCGGAGGCTGGCCGGCGATGAGTGGAGCGCCCTTCAGGAGTAGATAAGACCACGAGATCTATACCAAGTCGTGCAAGACGACTGGTCCGAGCTGGTCAGGTAGATCTGTTGTGGGGAGCAGTTACCTGCTCGTTAGGTTGACTTTGAATCGTACTTACTAGAGCTAGGGTTTCAGCGAGTTTGGTGCCGACCCGATCGATGGAGTTGAGCAGGTCGGTGTTGTCGATCTGCTTCCCTTTGTAGCGGGGAAGCGAACGACGAGTCATCAGCATGGCTGAAGATGATGTAGGCGTGGTCGGAACCAGATGTACCGTGGTCGGAGCCAGATCCATCATGGTCGGAGCCAGACGTACCGTGGTCGGAGCCCGATCCATCGTGGTCGGAGCCAGACGTACCATGGTCAGAGCCAGATCCATCGTGGTCGGAGCCGTAGCTGATGTAGGTGAAGCAGTGGTCGACGCAGACTGAATCCACACCTCCTCCGTGGTCATGACGATGAAGCCGTCAGAGCCGGTGGTCCAGGTGATTTGGCCGACGGTGAACGTGAAGACGTTTGGCGTAGCCATGGAGCCGGAGGTGATGACCGTCTTGTTTGCTTGGAGAGCAGTATGCACACCCCCTACCTGGCGCGCCACTGTCGACAAAATATGGTCGGCAGTCTACCTAGGGGTATGCCCAAGGTAGTAGATTGTCGGCAGACAGATGCGCAAGCCACAAACAAGACGGTGACGCAAGACTGACACGAGGTTTTATCCAGGTTCGACCGCCAAGAAGGCGTAATACCTACGTCCTGCGTCTGATTGTATTGCTGTATGTTAATGAGAGATGTTTTTTAGAGGGATCCCCTGCCCGCCTTATATAGTCCGGGGGGCAGGGTTACAGATCTGGAAACTAATCCTAGCCAGTTATAATTGCCATATGTGGCCGAATAAGGATTCCTATTATAACCGACCAGGATCCTGCTTGATCGCCAAATCCGCCTTAACTCCTTGCGCAGGACTCCAACCAGGTTGGCTGGGCCGCGCGTCGTCTTTCGGATGGACCGGACCCATCGTTCCGGGCCGGCCCAAGCTTAGCCGTAAGGGTATAGGGGTTAATACCCCCACAAGAGTGGTATTCCCAGTTCGAGCAACTTAACCAGGATCATTAATGTTTTTAAGATTGGCGGTAGATTCTCTTTAGGACCAAGAAGATAAGGAAGCCTTGTTGAAAGGTGAACATATGAGGAAAGAGAATTATGGCCTAGTGATTAGGGTTACCTGAGAGTTGTCAAGGTGCGTGTTAAAATCTTGGAATCAATTTGGCAAGTTACTTGGAGTAAGGTCAACAGGTATGCAAAGTAAAGTGGATCTTTATCAAGACAATGGAACTGCATGAGAAAGTAAAGAAGAATCCAAGGACAGAGTATTCCCATCTCTTAGTCGACGTCTTCCGAATCTCGAGGACGAGATTCATCTTAAGGGGGGTAGAATTGTAACACCCTAAAAATTGCCCCTTTTGAAATAGAGTTAAAATGATTGAAATTGGAATTTTTGTGCACATGAAATATAGGAAATAAAAATTTTCATTAAATTAAAATACATTATAAGGTAGCAATATGTTTGATGCATACATGCTATTGCATTTAATTTTATTGGTTGAGTGGTGTTAATTGAAAAGTCAAAATGGTTAAAATGCTCTTGAAAATGAAATTAAAAATGGCTTTGAATTAAAAGAAAAGAAAGAAAAGAAAATTAGAAAAAAAATAAAAGAATTTAAAAAGTTATTCTCGAAAAACTTACCCAAAATTTGGTTCATTTATGTTTGAACTAAAAAGTGCATTTTGAATCGTATTTATACACGATTTGGTTCGTATTTGAAATTGTTTGAATTAAGAAAAGAAAAAGGATTTTTATTTGAAAAATCTTCCATCCCACCTTTTCAGCCCAGCCAGGAATCGGCCCAGCCGCCCCTCCCTTCCCTTACTTCCCATTTTCCTGGCCTCGGCCCGCTGCTCGGTGGCCCAGTTCCTTCCCCCTCCCTTCCCTTTCTTCCGCACCGGCCCACTCCGCGCCCTTTCTCAGCTCCGCTCCGCGCGCGCGCCCGCAGCCCACCAGCGCGACCCGCAACGCCCGCGCTCGTCCGCTCTCTTTCTCCCTTCACTCACTGCGCGGGTGGCCCGCCTGTCAGCGCCCTTGTTTCCCTTTCCTTTCTTCTTCCCCGTGTTTCCTTTCTTCCCCGACGCTTTCCTTCTCCAGTCGCTGTCGATGGCGTGGCCATGCACGGCAAGCCGCCAGTGCGCCCGCGCCCGTATGGAAGGCAACCAAATCACCTCAGCACGCCCCGCTCCCCTTCCTTGTACGCCGCAGCCCGCCCGCCTATAAAAACCTGAGCCGAGCCTCCTTCTTCTTCCTTTTTCCTGGCCGCGCTCAAGCACTCGCCACCACCATCGGCGATTCACCGTACCAGTGCCCGATTCCCATCGCCTACGCGTCCCGGACATCCGCAGCGACCCACCGGTACCGTAGGTACCCTCAATTCCTCGAATTTGCCTTCAATTTCTTGGTTTTCCCTCACCGCGCCTTGTTTCTCTCTCTTCAGTTCGCTGCCGCCGTCGACCCGTGTCGTCGAAGACTCCCTGGACGCCGCGCTACCCTCCTAACGACTCGGGGTGAGCTCCCAAACCTCCTCGTCCCCTTCTTGTCTCGGTTAGCGCTCTGGAGCGCCGTAACCGCGAGCTCCAAACCCCGGCCATGGCGCCACCATGGCGAACACCACCCCGACGAGCTCCCCATCCCCGTTGCGGTACCCTATCAAGTTCGCGAGTACCTGTAGGTCGTATTCATGTGTTTGGTTTGTTCCGGAATGGTCTAGAATGTCGTATCGGCGTTCGCCGTGGAGCACAGTCACCGCCGGCCATGGAGGGCTCATTGGCGGGACTATGCAGCCGTTGTGGATCACCCGCTCACACACCTGCACCGTCGGATTTCGAATCAGCGGTCAAGATTGCGTACCCCTTCGGGGTTAAGTAACCGGTCCACCGTGGACCCGTGGACACGGTCCACAGCGACGCGTCAGCGTGTCCACCGCCACATGGTGCACCGCACCAATCCCCAGCCGCCACGCGTCAGCCTGGTTAGCAGCCGAGTCAACCCGCAGTCAAAGCCATGCACATCTTGTAGAAAAGCCCCTGCAGTTTTTAGAAATAAACCTGCAATCCCAATTAGTTCAAAATAAACGCATATCAGTCCTGATTTTATTCACTTTAGACCCTGTAATTTCCAAAAATAGTATGCCCAGTCCAAAATACATTTAAATTCAGAATTTTAATTGTTTAAATTCAAAATTGAGTTTAAATATTTACAGAAATGCCATTGCACCTTTTTTCAAACGTACCTTTTGCGTTTTAAGTCCGATTTGACCCGTTCAAATTGCGTTGGGATCGTATTTACGTTATCTACGTGTTTATACAACTGTTAGGCATGTTTTCAACACTTGAAATTCATGAGTAGATTTAATCTATTATATAATTAAAGTAAAACTTGTTTAAATCATAACTTATTCGTTTCAACTCTGAAATAGTCCGTTCAAGTTGCGTTTGTTTCATAACGTCGAGATCTACGCATTCGTAACGATGGTTACTACATTACTATTTCATAAAAATCATAGTTTAAATCATATCTTGATTAAAGATTATGCAACTAGGTTTTATACATAAAATATGATTTGTTTTACTTTTGTTTTATAATATAAATCTAAAATTGACTTGATTCAATCCATATTGTTTATAAAATATCTTTTGTACATGAATTCATATAGTTAACATAAATGAAGCCTATAGTTTATTTTTCCACGTATAAGACAGATCTTTCGATAGTTGTAACTTTTCAACTATAGCTTCGATTAGCGTGCTTCTCGCGACAGTGTGTTCGTAATGATGCGTAGAATCGTATATCAATCTCTTTTACTTATTTTTCTATGATTGGTGTACTGTTCTGATATAGATGCAATTGTATGCTATGCATGTATGTGTATGGATGTTTGTGTGGTGTTCTACGATTACGTCCAGTCGGTGAGATACACGTGGTGATCCAGAAGAAGAAGAAAGACATCAAAGAATAAAGCTTACCGAAGGATTGGTGTATAAGGCAAGTATAGCATGGGACATGCTTGTTACCTATTCATATTTAAACACTTAATTCATATTGCATGTGTCTACCTTGTTGCCAATAAGGATATCCTAGATATTTGATATCTTGTACCTTGAAAACCTTTGGGACAATGCATTGGGATAGTTTTGCTAGTGCTTAATCAAAACCATGATCTTGTAACTTGACTAATGATATATGCAATAAACATTAAAACATGACTTTTTAGTAACATGGAATCAGGGGGCTGGAGTGTTTATATGCTTCATATTCCTCTCCCTAAGGACTTATCTGTAAGCGATCATCCGGGACTTACAGTACAGCTGTGAGGGCTATATGGCTCTGGCTTTAGCTCAGTATGAGGATCTTTTCTAGCTTGTTAGTGGTTACCTTTCAGGCGTGGGGTATGTTTCCTTTGCTGCTAGGAAGTGTGTACCGTGCTGCGATGCCCACGCTTGCCACTCCTAGAGATGGGCCACATACGCCTGGCGGCCCTAACTTGTTAGATGAATTCTTTGAAAGGCTTTATAGTGAACCCTGCCGACCTTCCTTGGAAGTGGGTCAAGAGAATAGCTACCTCGGGCGAAAGGGTAAATCACAACTCGCAGTGAACGTGTACAAACTTTGCAGAGTATAAAACTGTTATAACAGCCGTGCTCACGGACACGAGCGACCTTGGACCCTTATGGAATAGAGATGATCACTAATGGATAATGATGATGCTAATGATCAATTGGTTATGCTATACATTATTCATGTTTACCTGATCATGTGTTTATGGGAATGATAAATCCTTTGCTACTCAATTGCTTAAAAAGATGACCTAGTAAAGCAAATCACAGTTAAACCAATGTCAGCCCTTTTGAGCCTCATGAACCCCATGATATAATTGTTAAGTACGACATGTACTTACGCTTGCTTTATTTTTCTATACATTGGATAAAAATCCCGGATGGGTACCAGATTGCTGGTTTAGAGGAGTTAGGATTGTGGTCAACCAGTCAGTCGTCCCTGTGGATTTGGAGTCTTCGCCAGAAGATCGGAGTCAACTTTCTGCTGTCATTACTCTGAGGTTATTTTCTTTTTACTAATACGTTATGTAATAAGTATTGTCTCTTGATATTACCTTTATTTGTGGCTATATGTGGGATTTGACTTCCTGGGCTCACATATAGTGTGTATCTGGTTTTGTCTTTAAAACCGGGTGCTACATGAACCCTTTGGTTTTATAGGGGCGACGGATGCGAGGAAGGCAACCGTCTGCCTGGATCTCCGCGCCTGCCACAATTCACCACCACATCACCACACGGGATATGTGCCGGCAATCCATATCCTTTCGCTCCAAAGACGTGCCGGATGTTTTGCCTCCTCGGGCAGACCAGGACTCTTTACCAGCAAAAAGATATAGGTCAAAAGGCATTCCTCTAGGTTCGGCAGGGCCCAGGAGTTTAAGGGCTGGCTCACCAATGGTTTCAATGAACCATCCCAAGGCACCCTTATGACAAAGGATGAGCCCACGATCAGCCAAAACTCAGACGCACAAGTCTCACGAGAGTCTCGGTCCACGATCGAGTCTCAGCCAGGCTGACCCTAGACGGATCCCCGTGGATGGGATACCAGTACCCAAATTGGGCTATCCGGCTAAACAACCATCGAACCTCACAGCCATACCCGCGAAGGGTCCGAATCACCCCCTTGGCGATTCTATCCGAATCACCTGGGGGCTCGGGGGCTGCACCCGACGGGTGCACTCGCACGCACCCTCTGGCAAGTCGAATCACCCCCCGAGCGATTCTATCCAAATCACCTAGGGGCTCGGGGGCTACACCCGTCGAGTGCACTCGCGCGCACCCTCAGGCAGGTCAAATCATCCCTCGGGCGATTCTATCCAAATCACCCGGGGGCTCGGGGGCTACTATCGGGGACCAAATACTAGGGTACCCAAAGAGGAGGAGCTAATAACCATCAAACATTGACGCTTTCAAATAGACAAGAGCGCGACTACACCTATTGCCTAACGACCAAGAGTAGGCTCCACCTCGCCCGACGTCCGGGGGCAGACTCCGCTTCTCCCGATGTCTGGGGGCATACTCCACCTCGCCCAACGTCTGGGAGCAGACTCCACCTCGCCCGACCCCCGGGGGGGCTGGTTTTGTCTCGCCCGACGTCTGAGGGTAGACTCCACCTCGCCCGATGTCTGGGAGCAGAGTCTGCCTCGCCTGATGTCTGGGAGCAGACTCTACCTCGCCCGACATCTGGGGGTAGACTCCACCTCGCCCGATGTCTGGGGCCAGACTCTGCCTCGCTCAACCCCTAGGGGCAGACTCCGCCTCGCCCGACGTCTGGGAGTAGACTTCGCCTCGCCCGACGTCTGAGGACAGATTCTGCCTCGCCCAATGTCCGAGGGCTGGCTCCGCCTCGCCCGATGTCTGTGCGCTGCTCCTTCATAACTACGTGAGTAGATAAGGGGGGCACTCAAGTCAACCATAATACCAAGGACCATACCCTACACGCCTATAGGAAACTACCATCAGGATATGACTAAACAGGCGCTTTAAGCCCTTCTAGGCATGTCAGAGCCCAAATAGTGTTGTGGGCGCCGACATTTGTCCTACATTGTTATGGGCACCGACATTTACCCTTGGACACGAATCCTGATGGAAACATACGACAACCACTATGGTCTAGGAGGAAACTCATGTTGTCTACAGTAACGAACGAGGGGCCTCTATGCCGTTTGCTCCTGTAGGATCGCAGCTCGGCACCCTAGTGCGTCGCGCCGCTCGCCAGGGCCAGATGGGACATGACCACTTGCTGAACGAAGCCAGAGCATGACCCTATTAGGATCAGCGAACGTGCTATCCCTGGCACCATCCGTCGTGTCAGTGGGACTGGCTGAGAGGAAAAGGAAGACCCGGCACCTTTGAAGGACCTTCTTGACCTCTGGTTTTTCTTCTTTCTCCCATCTGTAACCCCTGCTCCCTCTTGATCTATAAAAGGGAAGGTAGGGCACCCCACTAAGGGGACAGATCAATTCAATAGACCACGCACCACATAACACAGCTGAGCAGTAACTAAGCCCTCAGCATCCTTTCAACCTTTCCATCAAAGACTTCGGACATGTCCCTCTCTCGCCTGTTTGTACCCCCTACTATGAACCTTTCAGTGCAAATAACATGAGCAGCAACTATGAACTAGACATAGGGACATTCTGCCCGAACCAATATAAACCTTGTGTCTTTTTAGCACACTATCTGGGCCGAACCCGCAATAATACAAATTTACTCATTGGTGTTTACTCGAAACACCGACAGCAAGTGGCCAGAAAATGCTTCACTAGATCAAAAAGGATAATTTAAGCTTTATCATGGTGCTACTTTGACTTGGTTTAAACTGTGGCTTAGAGTGTTTGCATGGTAGTAGAACCTAAATAAGAGTTGTAGTTCATCTTATGTAGAACAAACTTTGTTTAATGGTCAAGAGCTAAATCAGTGCCTAGCTTAGCCAAACAGATCTCACAAGAATCAACAAAATGCTATTTTGGAATCCCAAAATTTGGCTAAGTCTGGGATGACTGAATCTTCGTGTTTCTATTTTCAAGTACCCTGCTTTGGGAATTAATATCTCACAAACCCATTTTGATTTGGACCAAACTCTTTTAACCAAAGTTGTAGTACTTGTGTAGCTCTATCACATGGTACAATTGGTTGAACAAATCGCTAACCGGTTTGAGAGATATGAAGGGGAGAAAATAGAGTTTCAGCTTGTATTTTTGAGGTGGTTTTGATTCGTTCATTCAGATTTTGGAACATGGAACCGCATCATGGTGACCATGCAGAGCCGAGCGCCCCCATCTATTGCCATGTGTTTGTGTGACCCTGCCACGTGCCCTGCTCTTCCTGGAGTGGAGGCCGAGCTCACCCTTTGCTCCCCCTCACTCACTCTCTTGCTCCCCCTCACGCTCGCCCACGCTCTCTGGCCGCACCAGAGCGGAGCCTCCATGGATGCCGCCACTGAGCTCGCAGCACCGTTGTGCACCCTTACCTTTGTGCTCCACCTCCCCCGCTGACCATGGCACCTACTTCCTCAGCTCACGCCGCACCTCTGGCCCTCCCCGACAAGCGTCGATGGCCGCTGTTGCTTCTCGCCGATGGAGCAGTTGCCGGTGTTCCGCCTGCTCGCACGGCTAGCAGGCCACAGGCCACCCTAGGCCGTGCCGCGGTCACCAAGAGGTGCGCCGGGAGCCAAGACAGCCGGAGCCCACAATATCTCACTACCAACGCCGCCTCAGTCGATCGGAACCGCGAGCCCGGCCACCTCCCCTACTCTGTCGTAGAGAGGAAGGAGAAGAGGGACCACGCGCGTGGGAATAGAAAGTTTTCCAGGGGGTTAGGTGAAATGACACAAACTCGTAGGAATAGTGTCGAGAAGGACCTATTCACTGGTGTTTAATTCGTGTTTAATATAGGGACCCCAGTGCAAAATTGTTTTTCCTTTTCTTTTTCCTTATATGCATATAATCGGCTGAACTTTGAAAAATCACAATAAATCGGAGAAAATCCAAAAATAGCAAATGAAGACTTTTTGGAATCCTTGAGAGTAAATCTACACAGTAGAGTGATAATATGATATATGTTAGTAGAAACTTTCTACTGCTTTTATTTATTCTTGTAAAATGCTTTTAGAAATCCTTTTAAGTTGTTGGATGCGTATCTTGAGTTATAGAAGTAAAAAAATGGTAATTCTAGTTGTTTTAATCTTGCGATGACATAATCTAGCTAATAAAAATATTAAACATTCTATTTGTGTACTATTTTTATAATGTTTTGATTCAATTTTGTTAAATAGGCAATTTTAGCTTGTTTTGCTTGATTATTCTCATATCTGAAGTTGTGGTGCTCCAATTGCTGTGAAAATTTTATGGTAGGCTCCTGATAATATGTGAGTGCTGTGGTAAAAATTTCATGATCATTGGATGCAGTATGATTTATTTATTTATTTAACTTTTTTATTGCTTGATAAATGGTTTTAAATAAGTTATAATTTTTATGTAGGTATAAAAATGGAAAATATGGTTACACTACCTTGGTATGATGTTGTTATGTCATGTTGATACATAATATGACCATGTATTTGCAGAAAATATTGAATTTCATATTTATCTTGCTTTTGTATGTTTTCTTGCAATAGCAATTGGTCTTTTTCAAAGTAATTAAAATATAAAACCTAAGCATGTGATCTTTATACAGTAGTCATGTTTTGATAACATCTCTCATCCATAAAAATCTCAGCTCCAAATGAGGTGTTTGTCACATCACCTATAATTAATATATATGTTTTAGTATATAATTGGATAATGAAAATTTGCTAGTAGATGCATGCAATTAAGTCATGTGATGCTTTTAATAGATCTTGTTAAGTGATATATAAGATGCTGAGTTATGATAAGTAGTGGGTAAGCTTCAAATATAACTTATATGTATGCTCTCATGTTAATATAACAACTAGTGATTATGTTGCTTATACAAGTTCTTCATCCTTGCTTTAATTCTTGCTTAAAGTGTTTAGGGTGTTTCATGTTACCTAGAACCAATGCTAATTAACTAGGTTCATAGTAGTTGTGAGCTATGTGTTTAACTTATGCATATGTTACCTTGTTAAAGAACTAAATGCAGAACCTTGTCGCATACATGCTGAAATGGATGCATGTACAGTTCTGGTTGTGCAATTAGTTTCGTGACTCAAATGATGTTTTTTGTGAATATGGTGAATACCAAAGTTATATGTAACTTCATAATCTAGCTTGTGTTAAAGTTTTATGTCCATAGGCCTAATGGTTTAGGAGTTATAGATTTTAGAAGTTTGCTGTCAGGTTTTTGCATGCTCTCTATACAGATCTAAATGATTGTGTTGTTTGACTTAGCTAAGCTTTGAATCATGTCTTGTAGATAATAGAAGAAGTGTAGTTATTTTCATGAGATTTCCAAATTGTTAAAGATCACCCCTTTTGGTGGTCTAAATCTCTAGTTATGAGCTTGTGAAATGGAGTGACAGATTCTGTCGTAATCTAGACAGAGATGTCTTCGTTGTGATGTTTGACCTGGTTAACTTTGGAATTAGCTTGTGGTGTTTATAACAAAGTTGTGCATGGTTTGCTAATATTTCTAAAAAGTCTAGAACCACCTTGTTGTGAAAGCTAGAACTCAACTTATTGCTGTCTGAAGTTGCATATCAGATTCTGTCCATGTTTTGGACAGAATTGTTGCTTTGTGTGTTTAATGTCAAATAACTATTGAATCACCTAAATATGACAATAATAAAGTTGTATATAACTTAATAAGATTTCTATAAAGTAATGATCATGCTAGTTGGATGATTAGAACTCCAGTTATATATTTCTGAAGTTAATGTCAGTTTTTTGTCCTTATCGGTATAGACCTGAGATATTGGCATATTTGATCATGTTAACCTGTGAGTTAGCTTTTGGAATACATAACAAAGTTGTAGAGAATTTAATTATCTTTCCAAAAAGTCCAAGGTCATTTTTATTGAATGACTGTAACTCCAGTTATGGTTGAAACACGTGACTGATGTACTGCTGTCCAAATTCTGTGTATGCACTTAAGTTGATTTCCCATTCTTGATGTTGCTAGTGCATGCTCTAAATTATGTAGCCCTAGTTACTTAGTTGAATGACTTGCTCTCTAGTGCTTAAATCAATATGATGTGACCATTCTTCATATTCATGCACTTGCATTATTACATCTCATCTAGGTACGCTAGATGCACCACGTGAAGGACGTGATGATGGAATCGAACCAGAAGACGGTGTTGGTGGACCTATCCCGAAGATGGAAGGACCCCTAGAGTACATGCCTAAATAGGAGATGCTCACCAAGCAAGTGTCATCTAACAAACACTGACCTATTGTTGCATCCTAGGCAAGCTCCGGAGCATTCTAAGCCTCCTATGTTTTTACAAATATCACTTGAGTCCTTTATGTTTGATGCATTTTGTTATAAGAGTTGATTGGAACCACTTGATGTATAGAACTACCTTGTCCAGAAATATACCTTGAACCCTATGTAGGTCCAGGATCGAATGTATGCTTAGCAATGCTTAGACCGGTAGAAGTCGGGTGATTTCCTATCACTTACGAGATATAGGTGGATACCAAAGCACGGTTGGCTATATTTGCTATCGTGGAAATAACCATGTGTCAATGAATAAAGGAGACCGGGCGGGATCATGATAGAGAAGCAACAAGGCATGGAGGTCTTGGGTGCCTATCTATCCCTATCTGTGTCGACTAAGGACCGATTCGCTGTATGTCCTCATGTCATGTTGAACGCATGTCTAGCAATTAGCTGGCCGGATCCGATGATACGACCGCAAAGCCGAGTAGCTCAATTCAGGCTGGGCCCCGATAAGTGAAAGTGCACACACTGGAGGCAGTAAGGATATACGGAGAGCCAATGACGTGAGTCCAAGGGCGGGACCGGGTCCCAATCTTCCTAGCAGATTGGTAGAATCTCTAGGGTGCGGCGCTGATTGGACCCATGAGTTAGTCCTGAATTGTACCAAAGGTGACATGAGGCTACCTTGGCACAGGTGTGCCTTGGTTTGTGTTAGGAATAAATTCCCTAGCTGGGTAGGAATTGATTCGAATCACTGTCTCTCCCGGATAGTGAGAACTTGATTGAGCAGCAGCAATGTAGAGTAACTTAATGGAAACTTGATGGTTATGATGATGATATTCATATTACTACACCGGCTATGGTTACTATTTCCTATCACTAAATGATATTCCACATGTTTGGCAAAGGTTAGTTGCTAATCTAGAGATGAATAGCTATAATTAACTTGATTACTGAATTGTAAAATGTATAGCTCAACTAGTGGCTTTTATGTAAAATTTTGTCAAGCTAGCTCCACCTATAAAGCCTTGCATAATCCTTGGTGTCACTTTATTTCTAGTGTACGCTGGGTAAGTCTAGCTGAGTACATTTGAGTACTCAGGGTTTATCCCAACATGTTGTAGGTGAAGTTCTCGGTCTGCTGAAGATCGTGGCTAACCGCCGGTGGACTCGGTGACTCTATATTTATTTCTCATTTATATGCTTTTATCAGAGGATGTCACTTATGCTAGCAATGTATTTGGAACTTATATTAATGTAATCATTTGAAAGCTATGTTGTTTTCACTAATCGGTTTTGAAACCCAAACTTGTACTATAATTTGTGAACTAATTTGTAATATTATTTCCACTGCAACTCTGTGTATGTGATGTGTATTTGCTTAATCACTCGGTCTTGGTTATGATGTTGATTTACTGAGTTCCTTCGTGACACTCGGCGGACTACCAGGTTTATATAAGTGAAAGTATGCGCGTGTCAACATGCTAAATGGGGACAGTCGTACTTGATCTTGTATAAATGGGGCGGTTCTGTCACAACGACCTCAAGAAAGTCTTCACCGACAACTACATGGTTACATGCGAGCATCCCGGCACCAAGTATGACTTGGAAAAGCTTCATCAGTCCTCCGAAGAATCTCTACGTGACTTCATCAGGTGCTTCTCAGAGATAAGAAACTCCGTCCCCAACATCACCGACGCCGAGGCCATCGCCGCCTTCAACAAAGGGCTCCGACATGAGCAGCTTCGTGGCAAGCCATTCCGCAAGAGGGCTACCACCATCAATGAGCTGATACAAATGGCAAATGGATACGCCGATGCCAAATAAGTCGAATGGGCTGCCCTCTCCACTCATCGCAAAGACAAATGCTACGACGATCACGATCGCCGCCGTGATGATCATGACCATGATCGCCATCACAATGACCGCGAGCCTCGGCGTGACGATCGTCCAGAGAGCTCGAGAAATAGACAAAGCCGCCATCACTGACCTGATACCTCCATCAACACTGTCGACACCCGTGTCAAGCGCACCTATGACATGGATTTTGGCAAGCTACTGGACGGCCCATGCCCTATCCACAAGGATGCCAAGCACACCATGCGGGAGTGCAGGGGCCTAAAGACTATGCTCAGGGGAGAACCATCAAAGAAGCAGCAGCGCAATGGCTATGAGACCGAGGATGGTCAAGGTGGAGAGTGAGGCAAGAACAAGGGCCCTACATATTAGGATCCCACCAAGACTGTTGCTACAATTTTTGGTGGGATGGCTATCTCTGAAGGCAAGCTAGAGCAGAAGCTTGTAGCCCGATGCGTCATGTTGGTCGCTACATATGATGGCCCCGTCTCTGATCTGAAGTATCTCGACTGGTTGGAGCACCCGATCACCTTCTCTAGGGCCGATCAGTGGTCGGACATCCCGTACCTAGGACGTTTCCCACTCGTCCTGGATCCCATAATCAAGGACATGCGCTTTCAGAAGGTCCTCATTGACGGAGGGAGCACCCTCAGCATTCCTTTCACTAGACCTCTAGAGGAGCTAGGACTCAAGAAGAAAGATCTCACCCCCATGGACTCTCCATTCTAGGGAATCATTCCTAGGAAGGAGTCCCTTCCCTTGGGACAGATTGTACTACTGGTCCAGTTCAGCACTGCGAAGCACTTCCATGTCGACTACGTCAACTTCCTCATCGCTGACTTTAACACGGTGTACCACACCATCCTTGGCCGACTAGCTCTTGCCAAGTTCATGGCCGTGCCGCACTATACATACCTAGTGCTAAAGAAGTCGACAGAGCTAGGGGTCCTCTCCCTGCGCGCCAACCTCAACGTTGCCTGCAACTGTGAGAAGGAAAGCTTTGCGCTTGCTGAGGCAACTGACATCTCCATCCGTATGCTGGACTACATCGCAACTTCGTAGGTGATCCCTCCGGTGGACCTGGAGATCCCTACCCTGGAGGCTGCCCGAGGTTCAACCAAGTCTAGGGAATTCAAAGAAGTGGTCCTCATCCCCGGTGACCAGTCCAAGACTGCTCAGATCAGGGCCGACCTCGATCCTAAATAGGAAGACGCGCTCGTCAGCTTCCTACGGGAGCATGTCGACGTGTTCGCATGGAAACATGCGGACATGCCTGGCATGCCAAGGGAGTTCATCGAACACTCCATAAATGTCTCGACGACCGCCAAGCCCATCAAGCAGAAGCTTGGATGATTTGCGCTGGACAAAAAGGAGGCCATTAGGGTAGAGATAACCCGGCTCTTAGCCACCAGTTTCATAAAAGAGGTGTACCATCTGGATTGGCTTGCCAACCCGGTTCTTGTAAGAAAAAGGAATAAAGAATGGAGAATGTGCGTTGATTACACCGATCTCAACAAACACTGCCCTAAAGACCCCTTCTGCTTAACTCACATCGATGAGGTCATAGATTCTATAGCCAGTTGTGAGCTTCTGTGCTTCCTAGATTGCTACTCTAGATATCACCAAATCACGCTAAAGGAAGAAGACCAGATCAAGACATCATTGATCACGCCCTTCGGCGCCTACTGCTACACGACCATGTCCTTCGGTCTCAAAAACATGGGCATGACTTATCAAAGAGCCATCCAGCGCTGTCTCAAGGACCAAATCGGGAAGAATGTCGAGGCCTACGTTGATGATGTGGTAGTTAAGTCTAGGACTGCCGACACTCTCATCGCCGACCTCACTGAAGTTTTTAAAGCATTGAACGTGTACCGATGGATGCTAAATCCCACCAAGTGTATTTTTGGTGTTCCATCCGGTATACTGCTAGGCAACATCGTCAGTCACCGTGGCATCGAATACAACCCAGAGAAGATAGCATCGGTGACCAACATGAAGCCACCAACCTATATCAAAGACGTCTAGAAGTTAACAGGGTGCATGACGGCTTTAAGTCGTTTCATATCCCGCCTGGGTGAAAAGGGACTCCTCTTCTTCAATCTACTTAAAGCTCAAGAGAAATTTGTCTGGTCGGAGGACGCTGACAACGCATTCGCTGAGCTCAAGCGATTTCTCACAACACCTCCGATCATGACTGTCCCCCAAAAGGATGAGACCCTGCTAATCTACATTGCAGCGACCAACCAGGTAGTCAGCACCACCATCGTTGTTGAGCGAGAAGAGGCCAACCACGCATACAAAGTCCCACGCCTAGTCTACTTCATCAGCAAGGTCTTAAACGAGTCTAAGACTCGCTACCCGCAAGTCCAAAAGCTACTATATGCCATCCTTATCACATCTCAGAAGCTCCGCCACTACTTTGATGCCTACCACATAGCTGTAGTCATGGAGTACCCGCTCGGTGACATTCTCCGCAACAAGGAAGCCAATAGCCGCATCATCAAATGGGCGGTCGAGTTCGGCACCTATACCATCAATTTTAGGCCCCGCCACACTATCAAATCGCAAGCATCATCAGTTTCATCGCCGAGTGGACGGATATGCAGACTCATGTCCTGGTCGACCACCCCGAGCACTGGACCATGTACTTTGACAAGTCTCTCAACCTCGATGGTGTTGGGGCAGGCATATTTTTCATCTTGCCATTAGGGGATAAGCTTCGCTATGTCTTTCGCCTACACTTCCCAGCATCCAACAATACCGCTGAATACGAAGTGGCACTTCACGGTCTCTGTATAGCTGTGGAGCTCAGCGTCAAATGCCTCCAGGTGTATGGCAACTCCACACTCGTGATCAATCAGCTCAACAAAGATTGGAATTGCACCAACGAGAAGATGCACGCTTACTGTGCCACAATAAGGAAGTTAGAAGACAAGTTCTATGGCATCGAATAAAACCATGTGGTCCAGGCCAATAATCAAGCAGCTCATGAGCTGTCAAAGATAAGATCAACCCTGGCCGACATTCCAATCGGAGTGTTCGTCCAGGACCTTGTGGCTCCTTCCATCAAGCAGGAACAAGAAGCTGTTGATGAAAAACCACTTGCTGAGCAGATAGTCGCAGCGGTCCTTGCTCCTAGCAGCGATTGGAGACAACCGTTCATCAGGTATCCAACCACTACAGATGTCCTAGCTAACAACATAGAGAGAGAATGCCTTACTCGCCGTAGTAAGCACTACGCCTCGTTGATGGGAGGTTGGATCGCAAAAACGCCAAAGGCGAGCTACTATAGAAATGTGTCTCCGTGGAAGAAGGTGAGAAGATACTTAAGGAGATCCATGCAGGCACCTGTGACAACCATGTCGCCTCTAGAACACTAGTCGGAAAGGCTTCCTGAGCTGGTTTCTATTGGCCCTCAGCCATAGCTGATGCTGAAGCACTCGTTCGTCGATGTGAGAACTGCCAGTTTTTTGCCAAGCAAATCCACATCCCAGCTCAGGTCTTGCAAATGATCCCTCCATCATGGCCATTTGCATGCTGGGGACTCGATATGATCAGGCCGTTCAAGCCCACGCTGGGAGGTTTCCGCTGGGTCTACGTCTGCATTGACAAATTCTCCAAGTGGATCGAATACAAACCCCTGGTCCAAGCTACAACAAAGAAAGCAGTTGAGCTGCTCGATGACATAATCCACTGGTTCGGCCTGCCGAACAGCATCATCACTGACCTTGGGTCCACGTTCACCGACAGTGACTTCTGGGATTTCTGTGATGAAAGATGCATCTCAGTCAAGTATGTCTCCGTCGCACACCCAAGGGCCAACGGCCAAGTAGAGTGCGCCAATGGCATGATCCTAGATGCATTGAAGAAATGACTCTACAATGACCTAGCCCAGTCATAACACTAGTGCCTCCCCATATTTTATGGTTTTTGACTCTGAGGCCGTACTACCAGCCGACGTCGCCTTCCGAGCTCCCTGGGTGGAGAACTACAATGAGGAGAACTCTGACCAGGCTCGGCTTGTTGAACTAGACAGCCTAGAAGAGGAACGTCTAGTCACCTATGTTCGGATGGTAAAATACCTCGATGACCTGCATAGATACTACAATCGCAATGTCAACGACCGATTCTTCGTTGTTGGAGATTTTATACTCCGCAGGAAACCGAAGACAGATGGGATGCACAAGCTCTCCTCACCTTAGGAAGGCCTCTTCATCATCAAGGCGGTCACCCGACCAGGTTCCTATAGACTGTGCGATATGGATGAAACAGACATCCCAAACTCTTGGCACATCGACCTGCTTAGACGTTTCTACCCCTAAAGCGTTCATTTGAAAGATATGTACCTTTCATATTTAATATTCAATAAAGTTTTTTACACTAATGTTTCTCCATATTGTCTTCTCCACACTTTTCCGCTAAGCGATTCTGATTCTGCTTACAACATCTCAAAGACAACACGCCAACTATGCCAAATACCCAATCAAACACATTGATGCTCGGACACCTCTAGAAAAGACCCTGTGTCCAACTTCTCCCGGCACGTGCATGAGCACCTCGTGTTATGGTTAACTGGCTAGCTAGGGCTAGGGACTCAGCTGCACACCACTAATCAGATGGTTTATATCAAATATAAACATAAACATACCATAGTTACAAGCATTCAACAAAAATTGCCAAGTACCCAACTTGAGTTTTTCCTAATCTATGGAACACTGCTCTCCTCCTCAACAAACAACTCAACATCTTTGGCCAACCTCTTCGTTGGCTCCTCCACCTCATCTTCTAGCCTAGCAAACTTCTTCGTGTTCGTACCCTGCGCTTATCCAGTCGCCACCCGTTGGAGATCCACCAAAGGGTAGTGTGACCTCAGCTATGCGAAAGCGTGGACGACGGCTCCATGGGCCACACTGCGCTTCAACTCCTTGAAGTTCGCCCATGCTGTCCGACAATGATCCACGACCGATCGGTGTGGCCTATCACCGGGCACACGTCCCCCCTCGGGTTGCTCTAGACCGACGCAGTCCAACATGGGATGGATCCCCACGATCATCGTCTCTAACTATCATCTCAAGTCTTTACCTGCTCCACAAGCACTTGGAATTGCCCTTGAGACTGATGTTGATACTCTGCATATGACATAGCTACATGTTAAACGCATGCCTAAGGTCGCTCAACTTAAAACTGCATGAAAAAACACTCACGACAAAGGTCCTTAATGGTCTTCTTAGCCTTCTCATCCGCTTTCTCCTTCGCCTCCAGAAGCTAGCTGACTGCTTCCTAGGATAGGCTGAGCTCCATCTCCAATGCTACGCACAACGGATAGACATGTCACAGCACTAAATAATAGCAAAGCAAAATTCTGAGCCAAACCTTTTTCCCGATCTGGCGCTACGGCCAAGCTGCTCGGCCAACGATTGGCCCTTAGCCTCCATCTACTGGCACTCCTTCTCTAATGCCTCAACCTTCACCTCTAGGTCCTCCCTGTGATGGTGCTCTCGGAGCAGGCACACCTAGAGGTTGTCCACCAATGCATACAAGTTCTTGTTCTCTTCTATCACCAGGGCCATCTCCTCAAGCTCCCATCGGCGCTGCTCGGACACCTTCATCACATTCTACAGCGAGCAAACAGATTAGCTGACTCTTTCTTTCTAAAAAAATTCCCTCAAGCTTACGTCAATGCAGACTAGCATCAAAGCCAGATCGGTCCTCAGCTTTTTTGCCTCTGAGCTCGCCTCCCTCTCCTCCGGCATCTCAAACTCTTTGTCGCGCTGAATGATGGTGGTGTAGAGGAGTTGGGGTGGCGGGGTGGGCTCCTACACTATCTCTTTGACCACAGCAGTGGTCAATGGCAAAGACACCCTCATTGACTGCCGTCATGCTCGAACAGGGCGTCCGAGCACCGCCTCAGCTATTGACGCACCCGCAGATGATGCTTGTTTGGTAGCTATGCGCAGACCTTGCGCCGCACTACTCGGCATGTCCCCCGTAGGCTCCATAGTTGCCCCCGCAAGGCCACTCGACGTCACCGTTGCATCCTGCATCTCCTCCGCACTAGGATCGCCCTCGTCGTGCAACCCACCGCGTGGCAACACTAGTCCAGCTATCGAGGGCTCTCCTGTAGTATGGTAGGTTGGCCCTACAGCTATTGATTGTTCTGAGGCAGGGGCAACTAGATCTGCTCTTGTCTACATTGGGTCAGCAGGGAGAGCCATCGGCTCCCCCACACACCATTCATCGCTAGCAGCCGATGGCTGTAGTTCCTCCGTCGACTCCACGCTTCAACAAGAAACAATAAGTTAAAGAAGCAAACTACTGTACCGAAGCAACATAGCAAGTAAATAAGGTACTTACAACTGTGACTCCCATTACGTAGCTCAGAACCGGTGCCCCCTCTTGCTACCCGTTGGCCCACCACCCAAATCGCTCAGCGTCTCCATCGCCACCGCCGAGTCATCCATGCGGTCTCGGTGACTGCGGTGGCTGCCTGCGCTGTTACCACAGGGGGTGTAACTGTGATCCCAGGGGCTTTAGCAGGCGCCAGGCTATTGACATTGGCGCCACACGAGTCATCACCGTTGACGACGCCCAAACACTACCGGGCGTCGTGGCCATGGCTTGCCGCGTCCATCTCCGCTCCAGCTGGCACGACCGGTGGTGATGTCCTGTCCCTTAGAGATGGTGGTGCTACCAACCCATCGTCATCCGATGAGCTTGACACCACCATTCGCCGTCTTTGGGGGTGAGTGGGAGTGTCGATGTTCACCGGCCGCTCCTCTCGACGAGATGGTCCCACTGTCTTCCTTCTCTTCAGGGATGGCTCCTCGCTAGCAGGCTGCTTCCCCTAAAGTTTTTCACAGACATCTGATGTCTGCACACCTCCTATCTTCGTCGTCGTTATCATTCGAGTTGTCCCCACCAGCCCCTAAGCTGGCTCGATGCTGGGGACTGCTCAGCTGGGCATCAACACCCCTCGGCCAGTCCGTCGATAGCACGACTAAGAAGTATGCTGCTCGGTCCTGCCCACGGATCTTCAAGAGCACGAGTGAGTACATCGCAACAAAAATGGAATTAGGCCAAACTAATACAAAGACTCTTACCGCTAGTGGGAGGTTCCCAACACTAAAGGCCCTCTGCTAGTCGTCAACCTTGCGACACCCGGTGATGTAAAACAACACCCCAATCCGCCGCTTGACTTCCTCTCGGGTAACTGGCTCGGGCACCTCTTGGGTCCCGTCAGTATCCCTCGGAATTCATACGTAGGGTGTGCCCTCTCCTTACTGGGCTGGCATCGCCGAAAAGTAAAGTTCGTCGCCACTATGACCCCATCTACTCTCCTTCGGTCAATCAACGCCAGGAGCTCCCTCACCTACTCCATTCCACTGGCACTAGGTCTCTCCGACCACCTGGCGTTGCTCACAGGAATCTGATCAATGTCGCACGACACATAATGTTCCCCCTGTGGCATGTAGAACCATCGATGTGCCCAATACTTCATGTTTGTGTTCAATAGGGTAGCGATGTACTGCCCAACCATCCCATCCTGCAGCTGCAAGTAGGCGCTACCCACAACCCTAGATCTAGATCCCCACGAGATTTCAAACAAAAAAGTGGCGGAAGACATCAAAATGTGAGAGAATGCCAAGACAGGCTTTGCAGAAATGGATGAACACAGAAACATGAAGGATGGAGTTCGGGCCCAAATTTCAAAGACTAATGGTGTAATACTCAATCAATCCGCAGAGGAATGGATGGATCAGAACGCCAAATCCGCGATAGAAATAATCTTCAAACACGACCAATTCATCACCGCGAGGGTAGGAAAGCTCTCATCTAGTAGCAGGTCATCCACCACTAACTGGTTGAGCGCCGCCTCGTTGCTAATGGAGCTCACCCATTCCATGACACGATTGAGCTCGCGTGACACCCTGCTCGAGCTGCTGCAGCTTCTCTTGGGTGCCACACAAATCTGAGGAATGGTGGGAGATTACAAGCTTGCGGTTGCTAAGATGGCTGGAGCAGTTGGCGGGTGAAGTGGTGTGGGCGTGAGGAAGAAGACGAATAGGCGGGAGCAAGGTGGAGAATGTCGCCTGGGCCTATGGCACTTTATAACAGATTGACCCCTAACCCTTTTCCTTCTAGGGATTTTGGGAAACCGCGCCTGACCCGTTGCATTCCCTCCTGAATCCATCGCATGCTGATGGGCCGCCAAATGCATAAGGTGGTCCATTGCGTTAAATCGCATGGAATGTGGAACGACGAAATGAATCTCCAAACTCAGCGCTGGGTCAACGGAATTCGTTATGCATCTACGCCTAGATAATTTTCTTTGACCCTGCTACAAGATTCCTTCATCATCTTCCAGCAGGCTCGGAGACTAAGTGTGTACACTTCACCTTGCGGTGAATGTACGGGTTCCCTGATTGCTCGATCTTTCGGCAATGATGGGGACTGCATATTTTTCTTTGGCTCTTCTACAAGATTCCTTCATCATCTTCTAGCAGGCTCAGGGACTACATTGTGTAAAATGCACCTTGTGATGCATGTACCTTTTCTTCTTTACGGTGTGCCGACTTTGTCAAGTCTCCGCCTATGCTCTGCCCTGATGACCACATCGTCATGACCATCGCAATTGGCACTTAAGTGTGTACACTTCACCGACCAAGACTTCAATTTTTTTTACTTGAGCTCCTTATATCCTTATGGCAAACCACGACTTTGAGTGAGTCTGAGCTTGACACCCAGTTAAACAGGTTGGACGCCTATCTCAGCGGCTCGGACACCCACTTTGACAGCTCGGACGCTCGTTCAAACTACTCGAACGCTTGCTTCAACAACTCGGCCCCTATTTAAACTGGTCGAAAGACTGATCATGATGAGTTGCTGCAAGTTGGATAGCTCGATGGACGCAAGATGGTGTTGCTCAGTGGATGCAAGGTGCTCAGGGACTAGCTGTGGGGGTATGACCCCCGGTACCCGCAAGGCTCCACATGAGCCGAGCCGCTAGGAGAGCCCCAGCCCACAAGACTATGCATGGGTCACGCCACAGATCGAGGCCCAGCTCGGAAGACAACGCCACATGAAGTATGCCGCAGGACGATATGCTTCACAAGGCAACGTAAAGATTATCGGTGATCGATGAAATCTGCTCGGATATGATAGATATTATACGATCTGTAACTTTCTATCTGGTAAACCGATCAGAATGGAAATAACCGATCCGTAACCCTACCCCCAAGCTATATAAGGCGGGTAGGGACCCCCTCGTTTTAATTGAATCATACGCAATACAATCCACGAAGACATAGGACGTAGGGTATTACGTCAAGCCGATGGTCCAAACCTGTCTAATTGTTGTCTCTTGCGTTCTGTGTCACAATCTAGTTTCCTCATGCGTACCTCCATCGATTCATCTACTATCGTGTGCATACTCCTCGGTAGACTGTCGACCAGATTTCGTCGACACCGAGACCACGCCACTCTGCACCCACTGACCGGACGCACAGGTCCACCGTCCGGTCATAGGAAACAACGCCTCCTCAACTCCAACTTCTCCACCCTTGCTTAAATGTGCTAACCACCAAGTGTATCACTTGTGCACGTGTGTTAGCAACTTTTCACAACCATTTTCAAGGCTGTTAGCACTTATTAGAATCTAAATGCATATGCAATGTGTTAGAACATCTAGTAGCACTTTGATAACCGCATTTCACGATGAGTTTCACCCCTCTTAATAGTACGGCTATCTATTCTAAATGTGATCGCACTCTCTAAGTGTCTTGATCACCAAAACAAAAAGCTCCTATCAAATATACCTTTGCCTCGAACCTTTTATTTTTCTCTTTCTTTTTTTCCATGCTTTGAGCACTTGATCATCGCTATGGCCTCCACCATCATCATGATCATCCTTCACTTGCTCCACCACTTGGATTAGTACTAGCCTATCTCATGATCACTTAGAGCAAGGAGTTGGTACCTAGAGTTTCATCAATTCACCAAAACCAAACTAGAGCTTTCACGGGGGCGCGGCGATGGCGGACGTCTGGACGTGCGCGTCTGTCCGGACGTTCAGGCGCTAGCCACGCCGAACAGAAAGTCATTCTACGGTGAAAATATTTTTCTTTATTGTGTTTTCTTTTAAGAAAATGCTTATCTGTGATATATTTTTGTAAACTTTGTAACTTCTTTCAAAATTGTATTAGAAAAGAAATCATAATGTATGTTTGGTTGGGACGTGGAACCTTGGCCGTTTAGGTCTTCAAGAGGGGAAGGCTTGAAAACGGAACATGACAACACAGTTACGGTAGCAATGCCCTGACGCTCGTGGTCCTAAAACTCTGCAAAACCGAGATGAGAGCACCAAAATAGAGTTCTTGAATGAATAAAAAAACATTCCAGCAGTATTACTTTCTATACTACGTATATATATATTGATTAAAATGGCAAGTGAGAGGTCATGCAACATTCAAGGAGATAGGTGTCCCCGACTTCAGACAACGGATAACATTTAATTCACTTTTTTAGCCGCGTTGGTCTGATCCGTTGAACAGCGCTGAGACCAGCGGATCATGCAGCAGTCAGCACATTGTTTTCTCAAATCTCCTTAACATGTGGCCATGACGAGGTTGAGTATTGCCAAGGGCAGGCGACGTGTACCCTGTTGTTGTCTAAACTAAACAATTCGTTTCAAGAAACATCACTGTCACATCCATGACCTTGCTTATTTGATGGACCAACTCAGTAATTATGTACTGCATGCAAACTGTATTATTGAAGATAATAATTTGAAATCCTGGTTGTACACGTGCATAGTTGGCAAGTCATCTGTCAAATGTGACCTAAACCTTGAGAGAAAGAATCAGAAGACTTGGAAGCAGGACTACATGATATTCAGTTGGACCTGTGGTACTAGGACAGAAAAAAATATTCAGAAAAAGGTAGGGCTCAAAGATAAATACTTTTCTGACCTTCCTTTCCCTATCAAACTTTCTGGTTTACTAGTTCTTTTTCATGTATATTTAATTTTCATTGTTTTGGTATAGTCCTTGGATGACATTTTATATATGCATATCAACATATACTGGTTGGCTTTTTTCCCCTAAGAGGCCATAATATATATAATCAGTCTTCTTGAGTTCGGTTATTGAATATGCATGAAAAACTAAAATATTTGATGGGAGAGGGTGCCTATAGCTAGCCTATAAGCATAATGGACACTTACCGGTTAATGAAGACATTGAATATACTTTATATCTTGTTCATTTATCTCTTTTTTTTCTCCATTTGTCTAGTACTTATGTTGTTTGTGTCTCATCTCTATAGCATGAGAGGGTGCCCTAGTTTGGCAAGCCTAGGGAACACTAGAGTGACACGGTCTCTTTTAGGTGAGCGCCCACTGATCTATCGGAAACTAAAGGAGCTTATTGGAACTTATTGTTGTTCACTTTATATAGATTTTAGAAAAACAGTCCCAACTACTAATAGCTAACAAGTTATTTTATCAACCTTGTTTATGCTCAAAAAATTTTATCAACCTTGCGCCCATAGATTTGGTGGTACAATCATATCTCATGATTTTGTCAAGTGGCTACTTTGATTCATCAGCGCCCTATTTCACTTGAACTTATCAGCCCGACTACAATATTTTTCTCTCACAACAAATCAACATCAGTTGGCTTATCAGCCACAGAAACCATCAGCAGAAACCATTAGTCTTGCACGTTTACGTCACACAAATGAAAGGGCGACTCAGCTGAACTATTTGTGTTCTAAAAGAAATAAACATGGTTTTCGTTCGCGGATGAACTTGGTGAAGCAAAAGCTTAAGTGCGTTACTATCACCCTATTCGCTTGATCGTATCAGCCATGCTTATCAATCATGATACAATATTTTTCTCTCACAACAAAACAACATCAGCCAGCTTAGCGAACAGGGTATATAGCTTTGTTGTCCATATCATGGTATTCTTTTTTGACGAACCTTTGAAAATAGTAAGGCATTGTTTAGATGTAGCCTGTAAAATTTTGGGGTGTCATATCGGATGTTACATGGGGTGTTCGGATATTAATAAAAAAATAAATTACAGAAGCCTAATTAACCCATCATTAGTATATATGTTACTGTAGCACTTTATTATTAAATTATGGACTAATTAGGCTTAAAAGATTCGTCTCGCAAATTAATCGTAAACTGTGCAATTAGTTATTTTTTAGTCTATATTTAATACTCCATACATGTGTCAAACATTCGATGTGACAGTGTGTAAAGTTTTGTGGTGGGAACTAAACAAGGGTTAAATCAAGTCTAATTTGTTGTACTGTATTTTTAGTTTGCGAGTAACTGTTCTAATTTATTACACGGTGACAAACTCACACGTTGCTTAACTTTTTGCGATCTCGATTCGACCATCCTATTTATGGACTTCTCATGTTTTACCATCTTATATGTTTTATCAGCCAAAGGCTCTTTTGCTTGAACTTATCAGCCTGCTTTATTTGTATAGTGTTTTTTTTCTCACAACTGATTAAAAATAGATTTATTTGTATAGTGTTTTTCTCTCGTAACTGGTTGAAGACAGATTACTTATACCGAGGGTATGCTTAGGACTTTGAATTCAAACACACATTAAATTAAACAGTCTTATTTTAAGCACTGATTTGATTATGTTTCTAGTTTTTTTTTCAATTCAATGTCAACTCCAAGACTGCGCGTACGTGAAACTTTGAGACATGCGGTCAGTAAAGAACAGTAGACAGTTTGTGGTGAGGTTCTGACTGCTGATGCATGCATGTGATCGAGCTTGTTGATTTAGTCCCGTCGGCTTCAACTGTATTTGAAATAACTACTGAATTCACAGAAAATCTCCAGCAAGAAAAGACTTTTGTCCAAGTTGTAGGGTAAAGTCGTTAGTTGCTTGGACAATGTTTTTAATAGTTGGTCAGGACGAGTGGTGCACTTTCTCGGTTGATGGTTTTTGAACCGGTTTTCATAAAAAAAACTAGATCGACCCTATATTTTTATTTTTTCCGTCTAATAAAAATCACGGCAAAGCTTTTGCCATCCCTTTAAAAAAAGAAAAGACTTTTGGTCTTCTCCTGTCAACGACATGGATTAAGATTTCTAAGATGACTGAACTGATGTCTTAAGCATGTGTTCAACAACATTCTTGTCCATTCCTTTTACCAAAGACCGATGTCACTGAAACTGCTGACGAGCGTCGAACCAGAGCTAGCTTTTCTCACAAATGAAAATATATTTGATCGGAGGTTTCTTATGTTTTTTTTAAGCAAATATATTGTTTTGTTTTCATCATTGCCACTTTGCCAGTATAAACATATATTTACTTCTCATTTCGTGTCACATTGACATTCAATCAGCATGATATGAAGCTGAAAGGTTTTTGTTCTGTTAAAAAGTGTCCAGACATGAGTAGATGTTCCTGCATTGCGTAGACTGTCCGACCGAAGGGGAGTACCTAGCTAATCCTAACGCAACGCAGCACATAATTTTGCAGCCAGGACCTTTTGTTTAGTGGCCCGTTAGGAGCAGTTTTTCTCACAACAACTCCTATATTCGATTTGACCAGTGAACGGGGCCAATTTTGCAGCCAGGCTTTTTTTTCAAATATTGATTTGTTCAGATTTTTCTCTCACAACAATTCAGCCAGAACAGTGTTTTTCAGCCAGTTTCAACCAAAATTCTACCAGCCAGAACAGTATTTTTCAGCCGGTTCCAGCCAAAATTAACTGGAAAATGATCTGAAAATTGAAGCGGGACATAGGGTGTCGCCGTCGTCTGAGTCTGAAACCGAGAGGATATTATGAGTCTGTATGCTTATCCCGGGCTGTTTGTGTTTGCCGACCATCTTTAGCGACAGGCCACTTGTTTGACAATCAGAGTAAAAAAAAGGTCAAACTTGAGTGTCACATCACACTGTAATGTCTTTTCGTGGACGGAAATTCCTCTCGCAGGGAGGCAAACGATCGAAACAGTAGAGTAAAATACTGCTACCGTGCTTAGATGGTGGACATCTTGCGGATCGAATGAAGCAATTGTTGCTAACGGAGGAGGGCGGCAGACGCCCGCCGTAACGACGCCCCCACCCCCACCCCCCACTGTGGCATTAAAAGGTTTGGTCCGGCTGCGGCACCTAACCACACCAAGAGATAAGCTTGAGATGCTTGACGGCCGGCTTGACGCCAGGGAAGCTACGCTAGGAAGGCGTCGAGTAGTGCTCGCGTGTTGCCGCTCACCACGTTCGTTTGTTTCAGTCAAAGCTTATTAATCAGTTAGTATTTTTTTTCCATAACAAATTAGTACTGGCCGTACTTATCAACTCAGAACCCATCGACAGGCCGGCTGTCCGCTGACTTCTCTGGTCTGGCCTATGGTCTCTGCTGCAGGGCTGATGAGTGCTACAGTGGGTCTTCCTTCTGCTCGAGGTAGTACGCCAAATGACCAGAGTACCCTCGGAAGCTTCCCCGGTGCTGGCGCTTTCACCGCCGGTGGACCCAGTTGTCGGGGACAAGGAACGCACAGGGCACACATGGCGTGTCAGCGGTGGCGGGTTCGCAGCACACTGCCGTGGGGATGAAGGCGCCGGTCAAACGTCACCTGTGACGCGTGCCGTCTCTTCTTCGCCATCAAGTTGCTGTCCTACTACTACTCAATCCATTACTGTATTCATTAATATATTATTATATATTATTTACTCCAGTGGAGCAGGTGCTGAGATCTTTTCCTTTCGAGCAACTTGCTAGCCAGCTCGGCCGCCTTGCGTTGCAGGCTAGCAGCTCGGAGACTCACATCGTTATCCACCCGGAGAAAAGCAGAATGACTTAATCGCGTCATTAGCCAACGATACATCATCCTGCCCTTTAAAACTTCTCAAGCGGTTTCTCGATCGATACAATTTCCTTCACAAGATACTATGGGGCTATCAATCACATAACCACTTGTAGGTTGTTAGAGGAGAGGCTTTTCAAGTGCCTCAATATACAACTTAACTCGTATGCCTCATATTACCACATTCGTAAATCCAGTTTAGGAGACAAGCAATTTTTTACTGCGTCCGTAAATAAAACGTCCGTCTCCGTTAATGATTGAATAGTGTCTCACGAAATTATTTATGTAGTAGTGTACAACTATCTCTGGATTAATCCTTTTATGTGATGTGAGGACGAAACCATGAGTCTAAAGCAGGTGGACGGTAGCACGTGGTTTGCTTAACATGCAGAGTAGTTTTGAACCATTTGGACTTGAGGCAACTTATAATACTTATGTTTATAAAGATTTTAGACAGTGCAATATGCAACTTAGTAGTTAGGGGCGAATCTTATTGTAGTCCTTTGACCCCAAGCAAAATTGATAAATTTTTTAATGAAATATTCTATCTATCCTGAAATATAAGCGACGAGAGTTTGCCCTAAACTAAACAATTGTCAGTTTGATTAAGTGTCTAAAAAAAGATTAACATTTGTGATACCAAATTAGCATCATTGGATGAATTATGAGATGCAATTTCATTATTTACCTCTATGACGTGGTACATAGTAATAATTTTTTTTTTATAATTCTAATCAAATTTAAGGTAGTTTGACTTGGGACAAATCTTGATCTCTTGTAAATAATTTTTTTAGGATAGAGGAAGTATTGTTAGAACTAAAGAATTTATATCTCTTTTAAAGCTAATCTCCACTATAAGTTTATCTCAACATGTAAGTCATCAATATCATCCCCCATTAACTATCTATATCATCTCCCCTGCTAATAACCATATCATCCTTACTAACTTTTAACCTTTTAATTGTAAGCTATCCACATTGTCTACTTACTTTTATTTTAAAATCTTCATGATGCTCTTCTATTTTTTTTATCGCGCAATGAAGTTAAGCCCTGTAACGTCCTAGATTAATTACATTCACCCCATGGAGTAGTTGTTTCTAGTACCCACCAGATCTGTCTTATGGCTTAAAGTACCCACCATATATCTGTCTTATATTATGGCTGCAGAGCATACATGGCATGAGTTGACAGCATGGGGTGCATGTCACATCGAACGTTTGGATGTTAATTAAGATGACTAAATATGAGTTAATTATAAAACTAATTATATAGATGGAGACTAATTTAATAGACAAATTTATTAAGCCTAATTAACCCGACATTAGGACATACTTACTGTAGTACCACATTGTCAAATCATGAACTAACTAGGCTTAAAAAAATCGTCTCGCAAATTAGTCGCAATCTATATAATTAGTTATTTTTTAGTCTATATTTAATACTTCATACATGTATCGAACATCTGATGGGACATAGACTAAAATTCGGTTAAAGGAACCAAACAGGCCCACGCCACCACACGTACGCACGTATGCATGCACCTGTGTCACCTTTTCGTTTTCTTTTTTCTCGCGCTCTATTTCCATTGGATATCTTATGAGATGAGCCTATCCTGACCAAATGCATTGTCCCAGAATGTGCTAGCCGCCTAGTACTAGCAAGTTGCCCAATCTAGCTTAGCATAGTTATTAGCGGGGATGTATAGTTGGACAGCAACCTCCATTTGCATGTGATGTCACGTCATCTAGCTTAGTACTAAAATCAAGTTAGTTGTGCAATATACTACAACCAGAAATTTTTATGGACTTATGGCGTGACATCTCACATGCAAATGGAGGTATTAGACGGACGAAGACGACAAGCACATGGGCTGCGCCGCACTGCGCAGGAGAAATGCCTCAATAGATTCTTTAGTCCGCGTGTGCCTCCTTGCCATGATACACAGGGGAAATAATCATTCCGTGACAATACTTGGAAATGGGACAACTTATAACCAGACAAAATCTTTAATGACTGCTTCAGCAGATAACTTGATCCACACCTGGTAATCATAGAGAGTTAGCCTAAGCTTTTACAGATCAAACGTTAAGTATAGTGTTCCAGGTGCATTGTTTTCCTTTTTCACCTGACGTACAATTGGTGATCGGGATTAGTAACTCCTGTCATATATATAATATTTATATTTATTAGTAAACATGTCCATTCGTTGTTCGTTGCAACAGGACATTATAACTTGTTACGCGGTCACCTAAACCAGCGCTAAGGATAATGAGCTAGCCATCATATCTTTGTTGGATTTAACTGATGAGCTTGGCCAAACCTTATTTTAACTAAATCAAATACTTTCTCTCCGTCTCCGCCCTCAAATAAATCAATTTCTAGAGTTATCTTAACTTTTTTTAAGTTTGATCAAACTTATTCAAAAATGTATCAATATTTAGACACCAAATAAGCACACTACAAAAATATATTTCATTGTGTATCGAAATATACTAATTTGATGCTATAAATATTGCTGCCCTTTTTTATATAAATTCAGTTAAACTAAAACTGCTTGACTTAAGACAACTCTATAAGTTTGCTACCGCTATTCGTTTTTACATGTCACATTTAAACTAAAACTCTATAAGTATATTTGCATATGTGAGTATTTGAGAGGTAAGTTAAAGTGAGCATATGATTTAGCCTTTCTACATGTAGGTGATTACATGAATCTAAACTTGTGTCATGAGGTGCGAGCTCAATCATCTTCCATAAGTTGCCACACTTGATAGCTCCATTGAGTTTAACAAATAATATCATGCTCAATCATCTTCCATAAGTTGCCACACTCCATAGCTCCATTGAGTTTAACAAACAATCATCTTCTACATGTAGGAACCGTTTGGGGGATGTTCGGTTAGCGGGTGTGTGTGTGTGTGTTTTAGTTTTGAGACGGAGTTTTGTCAACCAGGGCGTTGTTGTGCAGCCGAGGCGTTTTAGTCACTCGAGAGATCGGGTGAGAGGGAGCTCGCGGATCCTAGCGTCGGTGCGCGCCGTGGGATCGGGTGAGGTAATTAGTTTGGACGAGACAGAGTTCACTGATCCTGTCGTCGGTGTGCGCCATGGGATCGGGTGAGGTAGTTAGTTTGGACAAGACAGTGCTCACTAATCCTGGCGTCGGTGCGCGCCGTGGGATCGGGCGAGTCGGAATCGCGGGGCGAGATCGGGGTCGCGGACCCAGGTGCTTGGAGCGCAGTCGGAAGCATAGCCGAATGGGGCGAGATCGGGGTCGCAGATGCAGGTGTCTTTGGAGCGCAGTCGGAAGCGTAGCTGGATGGGGCAAGATCGGGTCGCGCAGACCAGTGTCTTTGGAGCTTGATGGAAGCGTAGCCGGATGGGGCGAGATTGGGGTCGCAGACCCAGGTGTCTTTGGAGCGCAGTCGGAAGCGTAGCCGGATGGGGTGAGATCGGGGTCGCGGACCCAGGTGTCTTTGGAGCACAGTTAGAAGCGTAGCCGGATGGGGTGAGATCGGGGTCACAGACCCAGGCTTTTTGTGTCTTGAGCCCTCGAGCCTTGCTGGGCTTTAGTAGGTGTCGGTGTGAGTTATGTGCGTTACCCCATCCACGGTTCCTCACAACCGAAGGGGCTGAGTTTTGTCGCTTGTCCCGATCGCTCGGGCTCGAGTGACACGTTCGGTAAGTTCGCTAACGAGTGTGATCGAGCGGAATCTGGGTCCGTCGTTCGTGATGGGGTCGGCACAGCCCTCTTGTGACATTCCACTACTCCTTTACCTGCAACACGGCAGATACATGGGTCATTCCGGAGACTGACCTAGGTGGCCTAATGGCCTCCCCTCTATGGAGATTTTGTGGGCTTGGCGAGAGGTTCGGGAACAAACGAGAAGGTTGAGATGACCCAGTCTGCCAGACCGGGCGAGGGCCGCATGGGGCTCATCTATGATTTTCTCCCCTGGCTCTGTTGGTTGCTCATGTCGAATGAGGCAACCGCCGCTTCATGACGCAACACGGAGCGTTGTGATGCATTTCACTGCACGTGCGATGCTTAGTTCCCGAGCCCCCGGGCGGTTCAAGGCCCGAATCGTCTGGGAGGCACGGGCATATGGAATGAATACGCATATGGATGTATGAAATGATTATAAGGAAATAGAGGGGGTTTGTAGTTTTTACCTTGATGACTTGAGTGACGAGGTTCGGAGAGCTTCAGTCGGAAATGTCCGACCGGGACCCGTACCTGTCGTTCATGATGGAGTTGGCATGGCCTACATGGGGCGTCCCTTCGCTTCCTACCTGTGTCTCGGTGTGTCCTTCCGAGCCGTTCGATCAACTTGGGAAGCCCGATGGTTTCTCCCGGTGGAGATCCCGTTTTGGGTTGTTCCAAGTCCCGCTTCCCATCACACAACATGCGGAGAGCTACCTGCACGTGGTGACACTTAGGTTTTCACGCCCGGTCGTGCGATAGTGGTGGGCCATACCCAGGCCACATTTCATCTCACCAGGCGGCGTTCCGTCTGACCTGGCGCCGTTCCGTCAGTCAGTGCGTGTCCCTTCGGTCAGGGCGTGTCCCATCATTTTCCATCCGTATTGAATGGGGGAAGGGGGAGAGTTTTGCGCTCTGATCTTTTGCCCTTCTTTGGCTGCCGTGTTTCTTCCTTAAATAGGGGGAGGGAGAGGGCTCTCCGTCGTAGTCCTTTGCCTGTTCTCCAACTATTGTCTCTCCTTCTTCTTTCTCACCGAGAGTGTCTGTATGCTGCAGCGGTTTCAAAGCGAGAGAGGGGGTGAGCGAGGGGGAGGACTTACAGATCCTTTTGTGAATCCAGAGCGTGATGTCGAGCTAGAGACTACCGGGGGGGTGCTGGATTAATCTGCGAGGCCTTCTTCGAGATGGAGCCGTGTGTGGATTTTCTCCGGTGGATCTTCACCGGGCGAGCTTTGTCGGCGGGGAAGTTGCTCAGGATCGTGCTGGTGGAGGGTCCTGTGCCTGCGGTTGCTCAGGTTGGTCATTTCATAAAGTTTGATGAGTTTTCTTCCAGCCATGGCGGCCATATCTCGGTAGCAGCGCCCCCACCTAGGAGTTGCCTCGACTGCATGAGAAGGTTAGGAGCTCCATGCTCTTCCGCTGAGCATCTATGGGTGTGATGCCGTTGAGGTACCCGTTGTGTTTGCCGAAGTCGAGGGAGCAGAACCGAGCGGGTCCCTTGAGGTACCCGTTGCGTTCGTCGAAGTCGAGGGAGCAGAACCGAGTGGGTCCCTTGAGATACCCGTTGCGCTCGCCGAAGTCGGGGGAGCGGAACCGGGCGGGGCACCAACGGTCGTGGTTATGTCCGGCATGGTGTGCCGTGGTTTCTGTTTGTAGTAGTAGAAAATGTAATAGTTTGAGTTTGCGGACGAGTCCCCATGTGAACAGTTTTTTGTATCAATGAATACATCGGTATTGCTTTTGTGACAGAACCATGATATCCATTCCTTGTTTTTATCCTAGCATGTCTTTCGTTTTTATCCTTTTCCCTCTCTCACCTGCTCGTTAGTTCCATAGGCTGCAGCCATTTTAAGAACCTGGGCATGGCTCGTGGGGCTCGGCTGCTTGTAGCCATAGGTCGTGGCGGGGTGAGTTTGGTTGGGAGTAAGAACAGAGTCACGTAGGGTAATCAAGGGAATGGAATGTGCTTCCGTTCGGGGACAAGGTTGTTTATCATGTGATAGTAAGAAAAAAGAGAGGTAATATTCAATATTGTTCCCTTATGGAGCCCCCGAGCGCCCCGGGCTAGAAGTGTTCGGGTGGGGGCGCTTTTATAGGAGCATGTGTTAACTAAAAAGTGGTTTGGATCAAATTTAGGGGAAAACGACGTAGCTGTTCGATGTTCCAAGTGTTGGTGAGATCATTGCCGTTGTTGTCCTCCAGTCGGTAGGCGCCCGGTCGGATTACTTCGGTCACCGTATAGGGCCCTTCCCATGGTGGAGAGAGCTTGTGTTTTTCCTTCGTCGATTGGGTCCTCCGGAGTACGAGATCGCCGACTTCGAGTATCCTCCCTCTGATCTTCCTTTCGTGGTACCTGTGGAGGGTTTGCTGGTAGCGAGCGGAGTGGATGACGGTCGTTTCATGGGCCTCCTCGAGTAGGTCGACCGTGTCTTGCTGAGCCTCCATGGCTCGGTCACGGTCAAAAGCCTTCACTCTTGGGGCACCGTTGTCGAGGTCGGAGGGTAATACTGCCTCAGCTACGGAGGCCAGGAAGAAGGGTGTAAACCCTGTGGATCGGTTTGGGGTCGTTCTTAGGCTCTAGAGGATCGCTGGGACCTCTGCAACCCATCGCATGCCGTACTTGTTGAGTCGGTCGAAGATGCGTGACTTAAGTCCTTGGAGGACCATGCCATTGGCACGTTCGACCTGACCGTTAGTTTGTGGATGTCCGACCGAAGCTCGGTCGATCCTGATGCCGTATCCATTGCTGAAGTCTAGGAACTTCTTTCCGTTGAAGTTGGTCCTGTGGTCAGTGATGACACAGTTAGGAACGCTGAACCGGTAGACGATGTCGAGGAAGAACTTGACAGCCTCCTCCGAGCGGATGTTGGTGATGGGTTTGTCCTCTATCCATTTGGTGAACTTGTCGACTGCTACGAGTAGGTGAGTGAAACCGCCTGGGCCCTTCTTGAGGGGTCCCACCATGTCGAGGCCCCAGACCACGAATGGCCAGGTGATGGGAATGGTTTGGAGCTCCTGTGCCGGCAAATGGGTTTGCCGAGCATAGAACTAGCATCCTTCACACCTGTGGACGACCTCCTCTACATCTCGTAGTGCGGTGGGCCAGTAAAAACCTTGGCGAAAGGCTTTTCCGACCAACGACCTTGGGGCCACGTGATGTCCGCAAATCCCGGCATGGACCTCGAGGAGGAGCTGCCTTCCCTGGTCGGTGGGGATACACTTCATGAGTACCCCCGATGGACTCCGTTTGTAGAGCTCGTCACCGAGCGCGACGAAGGTCTTGGCACGTCGAGCGATCCGTTGGGCTTCGGTCCTTTTGGGTGGGAGGACCTCCTCGAGGAGGTAGGCGAGTAGCGGCACTCGCCAGTCGGTTTGATCGAGTGCCAATACGGCGATGTTTGCGGGTGATGTTGTCATAGAGGTACTGGGATCGGAGCCCCCGCGCGCTGGCTTGGCGTTGGGGTCGGAGCCCCCGAGCGCAGGTTGGGCATCGGGGTGTGTCTGGATTGGACTTTCTGGGATGCGGGCGGACGGCTCGTAGACATCATTGATGAATACCCCGCTCGGGGACGGATCCCGTCTGGCAGCCAGTTTTGCAAGGAAATTGGCGGCATCGTTGTCCCTTCGAGGGATGTGATGTAGTTCAATCCCCTGGAATTTGTCTTCGAGCTTGTGCACCTCTTAGCAGTATGCTGTCATGAGGGGCTTTTGTAGGAGGACTCCTTCAAGACCTGATCAACTTCTAGCTCCGAGTCGCCATGAACATAGAGTCACGTAGCACCAAGCTCAATGGCGATGCGTAGTCCATTGATAAGGGCCTCATATTCCGCGGTGTTGTTTGACCCTAAAAAGTGGAGGCGGATGGCGTAGCGGAGCCTACTCCTGTCTAGGGAGATCAGAACCACCCTAGCCCCCGAGCTGGGCTTCATTATGGACCCGTTGAAGTACATTGTCCAATACTCGTGGGTGACGTTCGGGGTCGGTAGCTGGACCTCCATCCATTCTGCGACAAAATCCGTGAGAGCCTGAGACTTAATAGCGGTGCGAGGGGTATATCTAATGTCATGGCCCATGAGTTCGAGCGCCCACTTGGAGATTCATCCCGCTGCGTCGCGGTTGCGGATGATGTCTCCGAGTGGGTCTGAAGTGATGACCGCAACTTCATGGTCAGTGAAGTAGTGTAGGAGCTTCCTAGTCGCTATTAGCATGGCATACAGGAGTTTCTGCACCTGGGGGTACCGAACCTTTGGGTCGGTGAGTACCTCCTCGATGAAGTATATGGGTCGCTGGACTTTCAGCTGGTGTCTTGGTTCCTCCCTTTCGATGACCAGGGCAGCACTCACGACATGGTTGCTTGCTGCGACGTACAGGAGGAGGGGTTCTCCCCGTTCGGGAGCGACGAGGATTGGGGCCGACATCAGAGATGCTTTGAGGCTTTCTAGAGCCTATTGGGCTTCCTCAGTCCAAACGAAGGCGTCCATCTTTTTAAGGAGCTTGTAGAGCGGCATCCCCCATTCGTCGAGCTGGGAGATGAAGCGGCTCACGGTAGCCAGACAGCCGGTGAGCCTTTGTACGCCCTTGACGTTGCGTATGGGGCCCATGTTGGAAATGCCCGTGATCTTTTCGGGGTTGGCCTCGATGCTGCGCTTGGACACGACGTATCCAAGCAGCTTCCCCTCTAGAACCCCAAAAACACATTTTTCGGGATTCAGCTTGATGTTGAACCTTCGGAGGTTCACGAATGTTGCGGCCAAGTTTGCGATCAGGTCATGAGCTTGAGCCGTTTTGACCACAATGTTATCAACGTAGAGGGCAATCGTTGGTTTCAGCCGCTCGGCCTGATCAGGCTGATCGAGCGGGTCGATTTGGTCAGTGAAGCAATGCTGCATGCACCTTTGGTAGGTGGCGCCAATGTTCTTCAGGCCGAAAGGCATGGTCACGTATCAGTACGAACCATACGGGGTGATGAACAAGGTTGCGAGCTGGTCGGATTCTTTCATTGCAATCTGGTGATAGCCTGAGTAGGCATCCAGAAATGAGAGGATCTCGCAACCCGAGGTGGAGTCGACTATCTGGTCTATGCGTGGCAAAGGAAAGTGATCCTTTGGACACGCTTTGTTGAGGCCAGTATAATCAACGCACATTCTCCACTTCCTGGTCTTTTGTTTAACAAGAACGGGATTGGCAAGCCAGTCAGAGTGGAATACCTCTCTGATGAATCTGGCTGCCAGGAGTTTAGCTATCTCCTCGCCTATGGCCCTGCGTCTCTCATCGTCGAAGCGACGTAGGCGCTGCTTGGCGGGCTTCGAGCCCGGGACAAGGCGTAGAGCGTGCTCGGTGACCTCCCGCGGTATGCCCGGCATGTTAGAAGGCTGCCATGCGAAGACATCGTGATTGGCGCGCAAGAAGTCAACGAGCTCGCATTCCTATTTGGTCGGGAGCTGGGTCCCGATCCGCAGCGTTTTGGTTGGGTCGGCGGGGTCGATACCTACCACCTTGGTTTCCTTGAGCGGGCGGAAGGCCATCGAGGAAGTCGGTTTGTTACAGTCTGGGACTGCTGGGGTTGACGACTCCCCGAGCCGCGGGAGCTCGGATGAGTTGACGACCGCAGTGGCGAGCTCGTAGTGCTCGTGGTCGCACGTGAAGGCGTGCGAGAAGGCGCTACTCATGGTGATGACGCCATTTGGTCTTGGCATCTTTAGCTTGAGATAGGTATAGTTGGGGATTGCCATGAATCTTGCGTAGCATGGCCGCCCCAAGATGGCGTGGTAGGACCCTAGAAAGTCTACTACCTCGAAGGTGAGGACCTCCGAGCGGAAGTTGGACCGGCCGCCGAACGTGACGGGCAGATCGATCTGTCTGAGCGGGTATGCCTGCACTCCTGGGATTACCCCGTGGAAGGGGAGCCTGCTAGGTGGAGCTCCGATTGGGGGATGCGCATGGCATCGAGGGTGTCGATGTATACGATGTTGAGGCCGCTGCCTCCGTTCATCAGCACTTTGGTGAGGTGCTTCTTGTGGATGATGGGGTCGACGACGAGCGGGTAGCATCCTAGCCTTGCGACATGGGAGGGATGGTCCCTCTGATCGATGGTGATCAGAGACTCCGACCAGCTGAGGAAGGAGGGGACGGCCGTCTCAGCGGCGCATGCCTCCCTATAGTGCACCTTGTGCTGGTGTTTCATCCAGATGGCATCGGACCCGCCGAAGATCATGATGCACTCCTCAGGTTTGGGGAAGCCGTCTCTGTCCTTGCCTGCCACGCCTCCTTTCTTGGCCACCGCCTCTTTGCCGTCTCCCTCCTTTGGCCCGCTGGCCTGTCGAAGGAAATGTTTGAGGAGATCACAGTCCTTGAAGAGGTGTTTGATGGAGTAGGCATGGTTGGTGCACGGACTGTCCATGAGCTTGTTGAAGTGGTCAGGCAGACCCTGTTGGGGCTACTTGCCCGTGCGATCATCCGCGGCGATCATCATGGTGTTGTCCGATCGGTGTCGATCCTTTTTGTTCTTCTTGACCCTCTGTGTGGAGGGGCCCTCGTCTTGGTCCGCACGCTTGGCCTTGGCTTTGTCTCGGCCTCCGCTGAAGACCGCTCTGACTGCCTCCTCGCTAGAGGCGTGGTTAGTGGCGACGTCGAGCAGGTCGCGGGTGGTACGGGGCTTCAGGCATCTAAGCTTGTGGATCAGGGACTCGCAGTTCGTCCTGGAGAGGAATGCGTTGATGACGTCTGCGTAGACGACATCAGGGAGGGAGTTGCATTGTTGGGAGAACCTACGGATGTAATCCCGTAGGGACTCGCTGGGCTCTTGCTGGCAGCTCTTGAGGTCCTAGGAGTTTCTAGGGCGGACATACGTCCCCTAAAAATTTCCGACGAAGACCCTCTTGAGGTCTGCCCAGTCGCGGATGCTATCGTGCGGGAGGAATTCAAGCCATGCCCGAACATGCTCCCCCACGCAAATGGGAAGATACTGAATGATGAAATAGTCATCATCCACTCCTCCGGCCCGGCAGGCGAGCTGGCAGTCTTCGAGCCAAATTCCTAGGTTTGTCTCCCCAGAGTATTTGGTGATGTTGGTGGGCGGTCGGAAACGCCATGGGAACGGTGTTCTCCAGATACGTCGGCTAAAGGCCCGAGGTCCTAGGCCCTCAAGGCTAGGACTCCGGTAGTCCGGTCGGCGACCGCGCCTAGGCATGTTTCACCGCTCCCCTCAATGGTCCGGCCGGGACCTATGTTGCCTGCTCCTACCGCCGCCTGGTGGGCTTCATCATCGTGCCAAACCTGATGCCGGTTGCTGACGATGTTGTGAGCATCCTGGTGCGAACTAGTCCGTTCGTGCACTGGCGGTCCGTGCGGGGCAGGCGCTAGGTCAGACCGTGATGCGTCCGCCGCCCCTTGGGCCGCACCTGGCGGCTGTAGCGGCGAGCGAATGGAGCGATCCGTCTGGCGCGTCCCCGATCCCCCGGTGGGGAGGGAGGGCACGTGTCAGAGTCGCGATGCGGAGCTTTCTGCCTGTTGAACGGCAGCGGCTTCTACCAGAACCCAGAGGTTTCGGTAGACCTCCCGCTCCCGGGGGTCGATGGGCTCGGGAACGCCGCACAGAAGCATCGCCATAGCAGCAATGTTCTGGCTGGCCCAAGCGAACTATGGGGGACCGTTCCCCTCATTCCCGATGTCGTGTTGGACCTGGCGGGCGTGGCCCCGGGCGCCACCCGCCAGGTGATGTGCATGTGGCGCAACGTGCTGCACCGAATGCGCCGGCCCAGGTGGGGGCTGGTTCTGCCGCCGTTGTTGTAATTCCTCGATGTGCGCTCGCGTAGACGCGAGGGCCCCCACGCGTGGGTCCGGAGGGGTGTGAGTCTGCGTAGACTCCACAACCACCGGCGGCTGTCCCGGAGCGTCCGCCATAGCGCACTCCCAGGACGGACAGTGGCGGGGTGCCACGTCGCCGATACTGGAACCGTCGCTCTCGCCCTCGTCATCCGGGAGCTCGTGGAAAACGGCATGAGCATAGCCTGCCATTCCCACGAATTTGGTTGCGAGGGGGGATGGCGCCAGCATCCTTCAGAGCCCCCGAGCGTACGCATCCGTGGAGGACGCGAGGCCGTAGGGGAACCGATCGTACGGTGTTTGGGGCATGGGCGATACAGTCCCTTCGGGTGATCGGTGGGGGATAGTAAATAAAGAGTAAACAATAGTACGCATATTACTTACAGTGGGGTTTGAGCAGAGAGTTTGCTCGGAAAGAAGCGCAGATGCCGCGTCGTCGAAGTCGTGCGTCCCGGAGTTGATGGAGGGCGCCCCTCCGACGGGTGCTGCGACGTGAGCCTCCTTGCGGAGGTGCAGTTCACCGAGCCGATCGGCGACGAAGTCCAGGCTTCCGGAGAGGAAGGCCTGGGATGGCTCGAAGACGGGTGGGACCCGCATCCCAGCCGATGAGAGTGCGGGAAATTCCAGCGAGCCGAAGCGAATCGTATCGCCCGAGCCCGCCACGGCGAGGGTGGCGGGAAAGTGGGCCATCCGATGACCAAAAAGTGTTGAATGTACAGCGTCTTCCCCACGGACGGCGCCAACTGTCGGTGCAGAATGTGACCAACTAGTAAATATTTGTAGTTTTGTCGTACGTTGTGATCGGATGAGGCCTAGCACTCAATGATAGTGGGTTTATACTGGTTGAGAAAACGTGCCCTACGTCTAGTTTGGGTCAGTCAGTGACTTTATTCCTGAGCCCAGGTGCTCGAAAATTGCAGTGGGGTTACAAACGAGAAGGAGAAAGATGGGGTGTACAAGAGGTCCAGTCGGCTTCGGTCGGAAGGGCCGAGAGCGACAGGAGCTACGCTATGAGCTAAGTGTTCAAGCGTGCGCTTGAGGTCTGAACCTGGCGGTTCTGTGGTTGTGGACTAGAGAACTTGGTTGACCTAATGAATCTGAAGAAGGCACTTCAAAGGGGACCTCAGAGAGAGAGAAAAGCCTCTCCTTTGTTGGAGGGAGTGCATCCCCTTTTATAGATAAAGGGGATGGCTTTACAAGTGAGGGTCGTATGCTACTGAGCTTTGTTGCCCATGCTGGTGGGTACAAGATAATGGTAGGCGCCTACAACACTGTTGATATTACTGTAGAATGTCAGATGCATGTGGGAGGTTACGTTTGCCTTCTTCCGGAATGGTAGACGTCGGTACCTGTAGATACTGTTTGATGCCCAGAGGCATGTGAGGAGTGTCATCGCGTTCAACCCATACGGTAAATCCCGGTGCCTAGAACACTATCGATGCCCCGGGGGCACATGGGGCCCTTACTGTATGGGAGTTTTAACGGCGCCTACAATACTGTAGAGGAAAATGTCGGCACCTACAACACTGTTTGTGTCAGGGCGGTTGTAGAGTACTATTCCTGCAGGTGTATAGGGTATGGTCCCTGGTATCATGGTTTGACTTACGCGCCCTGGCTTGCTTTCTCAGTTTGTCCCTGGCTCCTTCTAAGCGGGCGTCCCCGGTCAGATGGCCCCAGTCGGTTTTGGCCGTGCCAGTCGGAGAAGAGCGGTGAGCAGGGTTTCTGTGCCCCCCAGTCGGTGATGCGGGGTTGGAGTTAGAAGTAGTGCTTGGGCTAGGCCTTCCGACCGGAGAGGCCGTCCGGAGGCAGTTGGAGTCCGAAGCGAGCGCTCCGGTCGGAGAGGTGGGCCAAAGTAGTTGATGAGCGGGCACCGTTCCTCTTCGAATAGACCTTCTGGTTGGTGACTGGACCGCCCCTTCGCCCTATTGTTTTAGACTCTTGGGCCGGCCCACGAGTTGTGTGATGCCTGCTTGGGCTGAGCCTTGGCATGGAAGCCGGTCTGTGAGGGACCCCGGGTCTACGAACCTGACAGCAACAATTCAAATTGATTTATAACACTGTAGGGGTGTATTAACTTTTTCCATAACCAATGTCTCAACCTTTCCATATTTGCCCATGACTGCATGTTCTAGAAGGTTTTGCTCATGGAAGATCTGGCATGGACGTAGACTTTGACTAGTTTGCTACATCATCCTCCGTGAAGGTATGGACTGTCCCAGAGTACCAGAAAAGTTCTATTCAGGCAGGGATTTTTGAGTTGGGTTTTGGTATAACTAGATTTTGAGAAAAAGCTGATATTGGCTTCACTAGTTTTGCATGAAAAGGAATTTTGGTTTGATCAATATTCAACCGAAGCATCGTCCTTTTGGTTTGATCAATATTCAACCGAAGGATAGACGAAAGAAAATTATATAAGGACGATGCTTTCGCAGCTACTGTACCTAATAAACATACATAAGATAGATGAGTTGTTGGGCTGATAAGCCAACTGATGTTGTTTTGTTGTGAGAGAAAAAAACAATGATAAGCCGAGTTGATAAGTTCAAGCAAACAGGGCCAGAATAGATTACTATAGTTAATTAAGGCCGTGGCACGTTAGTACTAAATTAAAGTATCAAACTAGTACTGTTGGCAACCAAAATTGTCTATTTTGTGAAGTTGTCAAAATGTGAAAGGACTTCACCATTGCGTTCCTCTTGTCAAGATGGTCAAAAAAACATATATGGAACGTCGAATTCGGAGTCCGGACGAAGGAGTTATGGCCCCCGGGAAGATGCTCCCTTGTTGGCACTTCCGACCCAACTCGGAAGTTCCGACAATTGGAAGTTCCGACAGTTGTCGGGACTTCCGGAAAGCCTAAAAAACTTGCTCGGGTGCCCGGGGTTATCCCTGCGTCAGGAGTTTAGACAAATGTCAGAAGTTCTAACTGTCGAAACTTCCGACTTGGGTCGGAACTTCTGACAGACCTAATAAAAAGCCCAATTCGGATCTGGCCTTTTAGATTCCGATCCGAACTATTTCAAACTCATGGCAAACTTGAAAAATAAGTCTTGGAGAGGTTTCTACTGGGATAAGACCAACCCCCTCTATATATATGAGAGGATCATGACCGATTGAGTACCCATCTATCCAATCGACATAAATACACAACAAATCAATCTACTACCTCTTTTACCCTCTTTTCCTAATCTACCTCTTCTCCTCGTTCTTCGTCGGTGCTGCATGGCTGGAGGATCGATGACGATGATGCTCTAGAGCGGTCAGGCCGACTAGAGCAGCCCATAGCCGCTGCACGCCCCGACGGGGTCCCTCCTGGGCATGTGGGGTATCGGGTCTCAAGAGACCTCGCCGGCGTGATTTGCGTATCGCGCTCCCGGCAAGGCTCCTCCATCGACGTGTCTTGCGTATCGTGCTCATCGCTGGAGGCACAAGGTCCAAGTGTGGACATCCCCTAGTCGCCGGCCGATCTAAAAATCGACTAGGCCCTACATCGAGCGATCTAGCTCCTTATCGAGTGTGTGACCCATTTAAGCGTCAACACACTTTTTGGTGACTCCACTAGGGAACGATTGGTTTGGCTATCTCCTATAGCTGATCTTTCTAACCTAGCCAATTCGTTGGTTCCAATCTAACCTTTTTGTGTTCTCATTACCATTGCTTAATCTGACCTAAAAGGCCGAAAGCATCTGGTCTTGATCTCCTTTTATCAAGATGTGGAACAACGGTCGCAATGGCTAGTTCACTGGTCCAATGGGTTAGGAGAGCATCGTCAAATATACAACCATAGCTGAGGTAAAAGCACTTGGAATAGATGAAGATTCTCCTCTTTTTCATACTATGGTTAAGCTTATATCCATATTAGATGAGTTAGAGGAAAGAAAGTTTGGTGCTCCTATTGCTACTTCACCTCATGATGCATATATTAGTGAATCGGCCCTGGCTTTTGGTCAACCTCAATATGAGAGGCCGTTTCACTATGATCTTGATCAACATGGCAAGTTTGCTTTTGATAATCAATCCGAATTGACCTTGTCGGCACCTGAAACCGATAGGGCCAATTCAAAAGGGGTTAGCACTAAACTTCCTGTTGAGAGGCCATGTTATTTTGATCAGTATGACGGGTTGTGTCGGTGCGAAAAGTGACCAACAAGTAAATATTTGTAGTTTTGCCGTGCGTTGTGATCGGATGTGGCCTAGCACTCAATGACACAGGATTTATATTGGTTCAGGCAACGTGCCCTACATCCAGTTTTAGTAGGTCGGTGACTTTATTCCAAAGCCCAGGTGCTCAAAGTTTGCTATGGGATTACAAACGAGTAGGAATGAGAATGGGGTGTAAGAGGTCTGGTCGGACTCCGATCCGAGTGGCCGAGAGTGACAGATGCTCTAACGTGTGCTAAGTATTGGAGCGTATGCTCTGTGTAGCTGTTGAGTTCTAGAGCTATTGAGCTATTCGAGTCCTCAGGTCATCGAGTCCTCGAGTTGTCTAGCCCTTTATTTTCTTTTTCGAGAGAGCTTTTCGAAGAGAGCTCATCCCCTTTTATAGTTTGAAGGGGATGGCCTTACAAGTCAGAGAAAGAGAGAGTGTATACGTGTGCTACCTAGTCTTATTGCCCACACTGTCAGGTACAAGACGGTTATCGGTGCCCACAATACTATTTATCTTCAGACGCATCTGGCAGGCTCTATCGTGTTCGCCTAGTACGGCAAACATCGGCGCCTATAATATTGTTTGTGTTCTAACGTCTAGAAGGTTGTATAGTGCCCGTCTGGTATGGCCTGGTGGCACCGTCCTGCAGGTGCGCAGGGCATGGCAGGGTACGGTCCTCGGTATTGCAGTTGACTTGAGCGCCTTACCTTATCTTCTCCGCTTGATCCCCGGGCCCTCACCGAGCGGGCGTCCCTGGTTAATCGTTCCCAATCGGTCCCGACCATGTCGATCGGAAAAGAGCAGCGAGTAGGGGTCTGGCGTATCCTCGGTCGGAGAAGGAGGTCGGAGCCAGACTACGGTCCCACCTTGGCCAGGCCTTTCGATCGGAGATCGAATCGTTGTCCCGGCCTGTCATTATGTACCCGGGCTAGCCCAAGCATGCGTTGTCGCTGCGCCACCTGCTAGGCGGGGTTTTACATAAAAGCGAGTCCATTGGGGACCCCGGGTTTATGAACCTGACCGGTGCCCTCGAGCCCCTTTGGGACTTCTATGAAGCCATGAAGGGGCTATTTACACTCATTCCACGAGCGCACCCAATGGGTGTAAGGTTGTGGGTTGCCATCGGATGAGACAGAGCGTGAATCTAAGGCGTCGTGGGAGACAGAGGCTGCGGCATGGCCTTAGGGTTAGGTGAGGCGGAGCACGAACCCAAGGGCTAGGCGCAGTTGAGGGGTCAAGCAATACGGAGCACAAACCCAAGGGTCGGGTGAGACGAAGCGTGAACCCAAGGGTCAGGCGCGGCCGAGGGGTCGGGCGAGACGAAGCGTGAACCCAAGGGTCGGGCGAGACGGAGCGCGAACCCAAGGGTTGGGCGAGATAGAGCGCGAACCCAAGGGTTAGGCGCAGGTGAGGGGTCGGGTGAGATGGAGCGCGAACCCAAGGGTCGGGCGACACGGAGCGCAAACCCAAGGGTCCAACACGGCCAAGGGGTCGGGTGTGACGGAGTGTGAACCCAAGGGTCGGGCGAGATGGAGCACGAACCCAAGGGCCGGTGCGAGATGGAGGTGAGCGTAGCCCCTGAGCCTATAGCCAGCTAGAGAGTCGGTCAGAGGCTGAGCACCTTGGTACTCTTTTCTGGGGCTATGGACTCTTGTGTTCTTTCCGGTTGGGGTGTTTGGTCGTGTCCGTTCCGACCGCAACCTATGCGGTCGGTCGGGTTCCTAAGTAGGGACCTGACAGCTCGGGCCCCTGGGCCCCATTGGGCTCGGTAGGGGTCAGCCAAGTTTTTTGCGTCACCCCGTCCGTGGTTTCCACACCTGGAGGGGTTGAGATAATGACACTTGCCTCGATGGCTCGAGTGTCGCGCTTGGCGAGCTCGCTAACGGGTATGTTCGAGTGGAATCTAGCTCCGTCGTTCGTGACGGGGTCAGAATAGCACTCATGGCATTCCACTGCTCCTTAACCCACCTCCCAGCAGATGCCCGAGTCATTCCATAGACCGACTCAGGTGGCTCGCTAGCCTCCCCTCGATCTAGATTCTGGGGGTTTAGCTCGAGGTTTGGATCGAACGAGAAGGTCGAGATGAACCTGTCCGCTTCTGAGCACATTGGGTGAGGGCCACTTGTGCTCACCTATGTTTTCTCCCCTGGCTCTGTTTGACGCGAGGCGTCCTCGAGCCCTTCGTGGGCCGGCCTTCGAACCTCGATCGGTCGTCATTCATATTGAATGAGATGATTGCCGCTTTGTGACACGACACGAAGCATTGTGATGCAACAATTGCATCTGCAATGCTTTGATGTATGGGATGAATGTATGGATGAATGTATGAATGCATGCATGAGAAGGGATGAATGAATGATCATGCACTGGAAAAGTAGAACAGGGGTTGGTAAAGTTACCTTGATGGCTCGAGTGACGGGTCCGAGGAGCTCCTATCGGGTTTGTCCATGTGGGATCCATGTCCGTCATTCATGACGGGGTTGGCATAACCAGCATGGGGCATTACACTGCTCCTTACTCGTTTCTTGGCAGCCGCCTGAGCCGTCTGATCAACTCGGATGACTCATTGGCTTCTCCTCGATGGAGATTCCATCGGTGGGCCCCTCCTGACCCTACCTAGGAAGGCGAAGGGTCGTTTGCGTGCGGTTGCGCCTTATTTCCCATGCTCGAGTTGCGGTAGTGGTGGCCCCCACCCATGCCATGTCCCATTAGCCATGCGACGTTTTGTTGGGCAGGCCATGTCCCGTCAACCTGGGCCATGTCCCGCCGCACACCTTTCCACATTAAATAGGAGGTAGGGAGAGGATTTTCCTCTTGTTCTTTTGCCTTTCTTGAACTACTGTCATTCCTCCCTCCTTTTCGCCAAGTCTGTTCGTGTGCCGCGATGGTTTCTAGGAGAGAGGAGGATAGAGCGAGGGAGAGGAAAACTCATAGATTCATTCATAAATCCGAGGTGCGATGTCGAACTGGAGGCTTTCTAACGTGGATGAGGAGGTGCTGGCCGCCTTCACCGAGAAGTGGCTGCTCCCATTGAAGGAGGTGGCGCATTGGAGGGCTCCTGTGCTGGGGAAGGTTGTTCCGCAACCCTAGGCTAACGAGGTCGTCTCCTTCCTTGCCTTCCACAAGCGCGGGCTCGGGTATCCCATGCACTGGTTCCTGCGTGGGCTCCTCAACGAGTGGGGCCTAGAGTTGCAGCACCTCAACCTGACTAGGGTACTGCACATCACCGGCTTCGTTATCGTCTACGAGGCATTCCTCAGGATGGAGCCACACGTGGACCTCTTTTGGTGGATTTTTAGTGGGCGAGCCCTATCCGAGGGAAGCCGCCCAGAATCACACCTGTTGGGGGGTTTGCCCTGTAGAAGAGGCCAAAGCCATCGGTCCCCTACCCCACGTACTCCGCCTGTGACTCCAATCGAGGGTGGCATGGTGAGTGGTTCTACATTAGAAACTCGACAGAGGCGCCATTCCAGACGTTCACTGGGGAGAGGCTAGAGAGGAGGGAAAGCTGGTCTTGGAGTCCCGCCTGCCGAGAGAACAAGCTGTAGATTATCAAGATGGAGCTTTGGAGGCTCGTGAGACATGGCCTTGATGGGTTGCGAGTCTTCCATACTTTCTTCCGCCGTCGGGTCACCCTGCTGGCGGAGAGAACGCGGCCAATGTGGGAATACTCTGGCCCGGTGGATCCTGACCGCGCGTCGCTTGAGGAGTTACCAAAGGATGAAGTCTGGAGTCGACTCGATTAGGTGCTGCAGTTGAGGGATGAAGACTCCCTAGAAAGGATGCCTGGTCCCCTTCATGCCGCGAAGCTGTCCAATTTGGTATGCTTTTTTCTGTGACCTTTTCCTTCTTGTTTTGATGTTTTTATTGATTTCGAGTTGTCCATTTCGAAGGGACTCGTGGGCTATAAATCCTGGCCGCATCTTTCAAGAGGGCCAGAAGGTGTGGTTCGGCAAGCTACCCCGAGGGAGGACGCGCTTGCCAAAAAGAAGAAAAAAGCCAAGAAGGTCCGGAGGAGGTTCGATAAGGAGAAGGAGATCAACCGGCGGGTCCAGGAGGGCAAGAGCCGGAGTGACATGGAGGCGGAGTTCGAGTCAGAGGAGCCCATGGAGATGGGTGACGACACGAGTGCCTCAGAGGATGAAGGAGACAGGGGCGCTGCTGTGACCTTGATGGAGCACCGTGAGCCCACGGCCGCATCCATCAGCGGCAGGCATGACACGGAGATGCGCAGCGACGTTCCTGAGTTGAGGAAGTGCGCCACGAGCGAAGATACCGCCCTCAAACGAGAGGCAAAGTGGGTGCGGTCGCTGTGCCCTTCAGAGGCATTGTCGGCTCCGTGGCCCCCTACTCCGAGTTTGGCTTTGGGGTTGACGTGTGTGCGCGACCCCCAATAGGGAGATGCCCCGCTAGTTGCTCCGGTGGTTTCGCCATGAGCTGGCGGTCACGGCCATTCGTGGGCCGATCGGAGACCTACCGGGTCGCGTCCTCCCTCGACCGATGTGAGGGGGCGCGGGTCACAACCCACGAGCGATCCTTGCCCTGTTGGGTCATCGTCAGCCGATTGGAGCTTTAGGGGTCTGCCGCTTTCATCTGGGTATGCATTCATGCTCCCTTTTGTTGTCATAGTTGAGTTTTTTTAGTGTGACTAACCTACGCTTGTTTGACAGTGGCCAGGGGCTGGTAGGACTGGGAATCTCCCCACCTCCCATGCGAGAAGAGTGGAGACCCAGCCTACAGCGGGTTGCGATGAGCGGCGGGGAAAGCTGGATGGCGGCGACGCGACCCTCCTTAATGGGGTTGTGTCTTCCCGACCGGTCATGAGCACAGCGACAGCGGCAACGGTGGTGATGGTGGCGATCCCCATGGTGATGGCAGAGGCTGGGTCAGAGGTGACTCTCGTGGTCCCTCCCCCAACAGTTGTAGAGGAGGAGAGGAGGGAAACCGGGCTCCCTGTCTCACCCGGTGGAGGAGCACACGGTTTGCCTGCCTGGTCAGAGTTGGAGGGGTTCGGAGGAACCGTGGCCAAGCCAGAGGTAGAGCAGCCACCGGTGAGCCATGGAATCCTAGAAGTGGACATCCCCTTCTCCGGTGAGGAAGACACTGGGGTGGATCCGCCAGCCATCCCACCATCCCAAAAGTTGGTGATGATCCGGTTGTCACATGATACTACGATGGCTGGATCTTCTAGCGGGTTGGGAGCGATCCTTTGTGACGAGGAGGAGGTGAAGCTCTAGTACCTTCTCGGAGAGAGAGGACTATCGATGGAGTTCAATCTTGCCCTTACCAAGGCGAGGCTCAAGGAGGCCTTAGAGAGGGTTGAGCTTGTCCATCAGGCTATGACAGTTGACCTGCCACGTGTTGCAGAGGTAAGTTTTCTATGTTCTTGGTGTTGTCTTTGATTCCTAGGCTTTTAAATGGTTGTCTCAGCACGCCTGCGTCTTGTCTAGCAGGACCTAGAGATGATGTCGATCCGTAAGTCCCGATTTCTTTGGGAGGAGCATGGTCAGATGGAGCAAGAAGCGATGGCATCACGATAGGTCAACGAGCTCAAGCACCAGCTATAGTCTGCCTGCCGTGAGTCTCAAGACCGGACGGCCGAGGCGACGGGAGCACGGGTGGCGAAGCTGCGTGTGGTCGAGTGGGTGACTGCTGCCGAGCGGAAACTTGACGCGGTGAAGGCCCACTTGGTGAAGACCGACGTGGCACTCCAGAAGTCCTTGGAGGCTCAGGAGGCGAAAGTGGAAGGCTTGGTCGGACGCTGAGCAAGAAGTGGTCGCACTACGGGGGTAGATGCTCGAGGTAGAGGAGTCGAACGCTCGACTACTCAAGAGGGTGACCCAGCAAGAGGAAGGGCTCTCCATTCTTGAAAGTGCCCACCTTGGTATGTATCTGTTCTGCCCTCGGTTGATGCCTTGATTTTTCCTTTCCATTGCTTCTGAATTTGTCGTCTATTTCTAGAACTAGGTGGAAAGATCGGCTCTCTAGAGCAAGAGCTAGAGACGGTCAAAGCGGCGGGCGGGCGGGGCATGGAGGTGGTAGCCCAGTCCCTTGAGGAGCGACATGCTCTCGAGGGAGAGCTCAACCAAATTCGCAATATCACGCAGGTGGTCGTCTCTGAGGTGTTTGGGTCGAGACCGAGCACCAGTACGCCCGCCGTCCAGCTAGCGGAGGTCCCGAATGAAGTTTGGGCGCTCATCTCCGATGGCATGTTCTATGGGACATCAGGGGTGTTGACCTATCACCCCGATCTAGACTTCATAGCCATCTACAGAGGATACGCCGATGGGTGGAGCGCAGACAAAATCCATGTGTTGGGAGAGTTTGGTGCCACATGCACAGATGGTCGCTGAGCAGGTCATCGCGCAATGGGTGATGGAGGCTCACCGTTCGACCGTGGCCATAGACATGCGCCAGGAAGATGTCACGTAGCCTACAGGCGCAACGGAGGCCGGGTCATTGGCGAGCATCGTCCTGCCCCCAACAGAGCCAAATGCCGTCCCGACCGGAAGCTAGCTGCCTTCGTCCTCATCAACCATACCGTCAGCCGATGTCACCAGGGGGCCATAATAGAGTTAGAGTAGAAATAGTCAGTTCATGTAAAAGATGAGTTCATGGGAGAGCCCCATGTGAACAGTTTTACATTCATGAATATTTTAAGTTTGTTTTGTGATGAAATCACTCATGAGGGGAAGCTTGTCCCCTCCATCATTGTTTTTACCCTTGCGTAACTTTGCTTTTTGTCCTTTCATTTTCGCACCTGCCCATTGACCCTTAGGCTACAACCTTAAGAACCCGGGTGTGGCTCACGAGGCTTAGCTGCTCGTAATCATAGGTCGTGGTGGGGTGTGATCGGTCGGGAGGTTAAAGCGCAAGTTACGTACGATAATCAAAGGAACGGAATGCCCTTTCGTTTGGGCGATGCCCTTTTGTTTGGGTGAAAAGGATTACTACAAGATAGTAAAAAAAAGGAGGGTGGTATCACACCCCCGTGGAGCCCCCGAGCGATCCAGGCCGAGAGTGCTTGGGTTGGGGCGTTGTAGGAGCAAACGTTGAATGGAAATAAATGGTAAGATTGAGTTTTAGGGAAAGAAACGACGTAACTGTTCGATGTTCCATGTGTTGAAGAGAACATTGCCGTTGTTGTCCTTCAGCCGATAGGCGCCTGATTGGATCACCTCAGTCACCATGTAGGGTCCTTCCCATGGTGGAGAGAGCTTATGTTTCTCTTTGGTTGACTGGGTCCTCCGGAGTATGAGATCACCAACCTCGAGGATCCTCCCCCTGATTTTTCTTTCATGGTACCTGCGGAGAGTTTGCTGGTAATGAGCAGAGTGGATGATGGTCATCCCACGAGCCTCCTCAAATAGGTCGACCGCGTCCTGCTGAGCCTCCATGGCTCAGTCTTGGTCAAAGGCCTTTACTCTTGGGGTGTCGTGATCGAGGTCAGAGGGCAACACTGCTTCGGCTCCGTATGCGAGGAAGAAAGGGGTGAACCCTATGGACCGGTTTAGGGTCATTCTTAGGCTCTAGAGGATCGCTGGGACCTCTGCAACCCATTGCCCGACATACTTTTTGAGTCAGTCGAAGATGCGGGGCTTGAGTCCTTGGAGGACTATGCCATTGGCCCGCTCGACCTGACCGTTAGTACATGGGTGTCCGACCAAGGCCCAATCAATCCTGATGTCGTATCCATCATAGAAGTCCAGGAACTTCTTCCCGGTGCAGTTTGTTCCGTGGTCGGTGATGATACAGTTAGGAACACCAAACCGATAGATGATGTTGAGGAAGAACTTGACCGCCTCTTCCGAGGGGATATTGGTGATGGGCTTCGCCTCTATCCACTTGGTGAACTTGTCCACTCCTATGAGTAGGTGAGTGAAGCTACCGGGGCTTTTTTGAGGGGTCCGACCATGTTGAGGCCCTAGACCATGAATGGCCAGGTGATGGGGATGGTCTGAAGCTCCTGTGCCTGTAGATGAGTTTGCCGAGCATAGAACTGGCATCCTTCACACTGCGGACAACCTCCTCTGCATCTCGGAGTGCAATGGGTAGTAGAAACCTTGGTGAAAGGCTTTCCCGACCAGTGACCTTGGGGATGTGTGATGTCCATAGATTTCGACATGGACTTCGAGGAGTAGCTGTTTCCCCTGGTCGGTCGGGATGCACTTCATGAGTACACCCAATGAACTTCGTTTGTAAAGTTCATCGCTAATGGCGATGAATGTCTTGGCGCATCTAGCGATTCATCGTGCTTCAGTCCTTTTGGTGGGAGAACCTCCTCGAGGAGGTAGACGAGCAGTGGTGCTCTCTAGTCGACCGAATCGAGTGCCATCACGGCGATGTCGGCGGGCGACGTTGCCATGGAGGCACAAAGGTTGTTGCCCCTGACCATTTGGTCGAGGTTAGGGCACGTCGGGGGGTCAAAGCCCCTGGGTACCAGATTGGTGTTGGAGTGGGTCTGGGTCGGATCCTTTAGAACATGGGCAGATGGCTCGTGGAGATCATTGATGAAGACTCCATCTGGAGATAGAACCCATTTGCCTACCAATTTTGCAAGGAAGTCGGCGACATCGTTGTCCTTTCAGGGGACATGATGCAGTTCTGTCCCTCAGAACTTGTCCTTGAGCTTGCGCACCTCCTGGCAGCATACTACCATGAGAGGGCTCTTGTAGGAGGACTCCTTCATGACTTGGTCGACGACCAACTCTGAGTCGCCGCGGACATACAACCGCGTGGCGCCGAGCTCAATGGTGATGTGCAGTCCGTTGATGAGGGCTTCGTACTCCGTGGCATTGTTCAAGGCTAAAAAATGAAGACAGATCGTGTAGCGGAGCATGCTCCCATCTGGGGAGATCAGAACTACTCTGGACCCTGAGCCAAGCGCCATGACCGACCCATCGAAGTACATCGTCCAGTACTCATGGGTGACATCCGAGGTCAGGAGCTGGACTTCCGTCCATTCGGTGATGAAGTCGGCAAGATCCTGAGACTTAATAGTGGTGCAAGGTATGTACCTGATGTTGTGGCCCATGAGCACAAGAGCCCATTTAGAGATTCATCCCATGGAGTCACGGTTGCGGACAATGTCTCCCAGCGGGTACGAAGTGACGAAGATGACTTCATGATCAGTGAAGTAGTGTAGGAGCTTTCGGGTCACCATCAAAATAGTGTATAGAAGCTTCTGGGCCTAGGGGTAGCGAACCTTGGCATCGGTGAGTACCTCACCAACAAAGTACATCGGTTGTTGGATCTTCAGGGGGTGTCCTGGCTCCTCCCTCTCGACAACGAGGGCGGCGCTCACAACACGATCGCTTGCCGTGATGTAGAGGAGGAGGGATTCTCCCTGTTCAGGAGCGACGAGGATTAGTGCCAATGTCAGCGATGCTTTGAGGCTTTCCAAGGTCTACTATGCCTCCTTTGTCCAGCCGAATGCGTCTATCTTCTTGAGAAATTTGTAGAGAGGCATCTCTCATTTGTCTAGTCGGGAGATGAACCGGCTCAGGGTGGCCAAACAACGGGTGAGCCTCTGCACGCCCTTGACGTTGCGTATCGGGCCCATGTTAGAGATGGCTATGATTTTTTTGGGGTTGGCTTCGATGCCGCACTCAGACACAATGTATCTGAGTAGCTTCCCCTTTGGAACTTCGAAAACACATTTTTCGGGATTCAATTTGACGTTGAACCTTCAGAGGTTCGCGAATGTTGCGGCCAGGTTTGCGATCAGGTTGCTAGCTTGAGCTGTTTTCACCACTACGTCATCTACATAGACAGCGATTGTTTGTTTCAGCCACTCGACTTGGTCAGGTTGGTCAGGCGGGTCGATTTGGTCGGCGAAGCATCGCTGCATGCACCGTTGATAGGTGGCGCCAATGTTCTTCAGACCAAAAGGCATGGTTATGTAGCAGTACGAACCATATGGGGTGATGAATGAAGTCGCGACTTGGTCGGACTCTTTCATCGTGATCTGGTGGTAGCCTGAGTAGGCATCCAGAAAGGAGAGAATTTCACATCCTGTGGTGGAGTCGACTATCTGGTCTATGCATGGCAAAGGAAAATGGTCCTTTAGACATGTCTTGTTGAGGCCAGTATAATCAACACACATTCTCCATTTCCCATTCTTCTTTTTCATGAGAACAAGATTAGCTAGCCAGTCGGAGTGGTATACCTCTTTAATGAATCCGGCTGCCAGGAGTTTGGCGATCTCCATGCCTATGACCCTGCGCCTCTCATCGTCGAAGCGACACAGGCGTTGCTTGGTAGGCTTTGAGCCTAGGACGATGTGTAGTGCATGCTCAGTGACCTTACTTGGTATGATCGGCATGTTAGAAGGTTTCCACGCGAAGACATTGCGATTGGCGCGTAGGAAGTCGGTGAGCTCACTTTCCTATTTGGCCGAGAGCTTGGTCCCGATCCGCACCGTCTTAGTCGGGTCGGTGGGGTCGATCCCTACCGCCTTGGTTTCCTTAGTTGGATGGAAGGCACTTGAGGAGGTCGGCTCATTGCAGTCGGGGACTGCTGGAGTCGACAAATTCCTGAGCTCCGAGAGCTCGGTGGAGTTGATGACGGCCGTGGCGAGCTCGTAATGCTCGCGGTCGCATGTATAGGCATGCGAAAAGGTCCTACCCACGGTAATGATGTTGTTCGGTCCTGGCATCTTTAGCTTGAGGTAGGTGTAGTTGGGGATCACCATGAACTTGGCATAGCATGGCCACCCCAAGATGGTGTCGTAGGACCCTGAAAAGTCCACCACCTCGAAGGTCAGGACCTCCGAACGAAAGTTGGCTCGGTCGCCAAATGTGATGGGTAGGTTGATCCGCCCAAGTGGGTACGCCTGCGTCCCTGGGATCACACCGTGGAAGAGAGAGCTCACTGGGCAGAGCTCCGACTAGGGGATGCTCATAGCGTCGAGGGTGTTGACATAGAGAATGTTGAGGCCACTGCCTCCATCCATCAACACCTTGGTGAGGCGCTTCTTGCGGACGATGGGTCGATGATGAGCGGGTAGCGACCTGGTCGGGCGACGTGGGAAGGATGGTCTCTCTGATCAAAAGTGATCAGGGAGTTCGACCAGCTAAGGAAAGAGGGGATGGCCGACTTGGCGGCGCATGCCTCTCTATAGCGTACGTTGTGCTGGCGCTTGGAGTGGATGGCGTCGGATCCCCCAAAGATCATAAGGCATTCCTCGTGGTTAGGGAAGCTATCTTCATCCTTGGTTGTCGTGCCTCCTTTCTTGGCCACCTCCTCCTTGCCTTTCCCCTCCTTTGGCTTGCCGGCTTGCCGCAGAAAGCGCTTGAGGAGCTCACAGTTCTTGTAGAGGTGCTTGATGGGGTAGGTGTGGATGGTGCATGGACTCTCCATGAGCTTGACGAAGTGGTTAGGCTGGCCCTGCTGGAGCTACTTGCCTGTTCAGTCAGCCGCAGCGACCAAAGCCGGGTTAGCCGGTCGATGTCGATCCTTCTTGTTCTTCTTGCCTCTTTGTGTGGAGGGGCATTCGCCTTGGTCCTCGTGCTTGGCTTTGCCCTAGTCCCAACCACCGCTGAAGACCGCCCCGACCACCTCCTCGATGAGGCGTGATTCATGGCGATGTCGAGCAGGTCACGGGTGGTACGGGGCTTCACACAGGCAAGCTTGTGGATCAGGGACTCACAGGTTGTCCCAAAGAGGAATGCATTGATGACGTCCGCGTTGATGACATCAGGAAGGGAGTTGCACCGTGTAAGGGACCATGATGCCTAAGAGGGGGGGTGAATTAGGCAACTTAAAATTCTACTTCTCACTAAGGCCTCTAATTTCACCTAGTCAAAACCTATGCAGGAAAGTAAACTATCTAAATGTGCAACTACGGTTTTGCTAGTGTGTTGCTATCTCTACCTCAAAAAGGAGTTATGCAACCTAGGTTCCAAACCTACCAACTAGCCTATCACTAAGCTACGAAAGTAAAGCACAAACCAAGATTGCAATGTAAATGCGAAAGCTAAAGAGTAAGGTAGAGATATGCAAACTCCCGTCTATGACTCTGGTATTTTTACTATGGTATTGAGAAGCGTGCAAGCTTCCCCCGAGTCCTTGTTGGAGCCTCTCGTAAGGAATCCCTCGTAAGGGCCAAGCTCCCGGTCGGGTAACTCCATGGATAGCCCCGGGCCTTCCCCATGCGTAAGTGGGTCTCCATTATGCCTTTCGGCAAGCCTCTCCCGGACAGCTCCACGCCGTCTTCACTATCAAGCTTTCGGCCAAACCGCCGTAGGCCTTGTTCCCTTCGGTACATGGTGGCGGCCATACCACAAATGCGGTTGGTGTGATCTCGCAAGACTACAAGCCCCTCCGATGTACAACAATGGTGCGTGCAAGCACCAAGTGGTAAGAGGTGTGCAAACCTCACTAAACACTAGGCCTAAACCTAGAGCAAGCGCACAAGCGGTGCTCTAACTAACCTAAGCACTTCGCAAAGCACCTACGCTAATCACCAAATGTATCACTAAGCACTATGCAAGTGGATATCACTAAAGTGGTGTATCAACACCCTTGGAATGTTTCCTTAGCTCTCCACTCCTCAAATGGTCGGTTGGGGGGTCTATTTATAAGTCCCATAGACAAAGTAGTCGTTGGGGACAAAACCCAACTTTCTGCCATTGACCGGATGCACAAGTCATCCTGATCGGACATGTCCGGTCATCCCAACCAGTTGAAGACGACCATTGGTGCTCACTGTTGATCGAACTCTCTAGCGAGTCCGGTCGCGTACCATCTGACGCGTCCAATCGATGTTTCGCCATTCTGGAACCTCTCTGGACTCGATCGAACGCCACTGCCTGGCGTGTCCGGTCATCCATAGCTGCTGCATCCGGTCTTCACTGAGTTGTTGCCACGATGATGAATAGTGAATTCCATGCATCCGGTCACTACCTCACTCAGAGTCCGGTCGCTACTGCTGATGCCTGTTGTTGCCAAGCAACTGATTGGATGCGTTCGATCCACATAGGGCCGCATCCGGTCACCTCTGCCGAGCTCGTTTCTTTGCGATCTTGCATCCGACTTGGTTCCCATCTTCGTGCTTGGACTTTGCTTGATATCTTGGGTGTTATCTTGTGCTTCTAGGGTCTTGCTTATGGTGTTGATCATGGGATCATCATGTCGCCTTCGTCCAAGTCATGTCTTGCACCCTATTGAACTACAAAATAATTACTTGCAAATTCATTAGTCCAATTTGGTTGTGTTGGTCATCAAACACCAAAATCCAAAGTAAATGGGCCTAGGGTCCATTTTCCTTACACGCCGCTTTGAGAACCTATGGGTGTAATCCTATAGGGACTTGTTGGGCTCCTAATGGCAGCTCTTGAGGTTCTAGGAATTCCTAGGATGGACATATGTCCCCTGGAAATTTCCAACGAAGACCCTCTTGAGATCCGTCCAGTCGTGGATGCTGTCGGGTAGAAGGAATTCGAGCCATGCTCGAACATGCTCCCCCACGCAAATGGGGAGGTACTGGATGATGAAGTGGTCATCATCCACTCCTCCAGCTTGGTAGGCGAGCCTAAAGTCTTTAAGCCATATACCGGGGTTCGTCTCCCCAGTGTATCTAGTAATGTTGGTGGGTGGTCGGAAGCGCTGTGGGAACGACGCTTTCTGGATGCGATGACCAAAGGCCCGTGACCCCGGGCCGTCTAGGCTAGGGCTCCAGTCGTTTGGTCGACCACCATGCCTAGTGTGCGTGTCCCCGCACTCCTTGATGGTCAGGTCGGGGCCAACGTCGCCTGGTCTCGCCGCCATTCGATAGGCGTTATCATCGTGCCGGGTGGGGCATCGATTGTTGATGACGCTGCATGCATCATGGTTCGGCCCAAGCCATTCATGCATAGGTGGTCAGTGTGGAGCGAGCGTCGGGTTGGGCTGTGGCTTCCTGCTCCATGCCCGGCAACTGCTGCGGTGAGTGGACGGAGTGATTCAACTGGTGCGGCCCTAGTCCCCTGATTGGGCAAGAGGCCACAAGCCGGTGTCACGACGCGGAGCTCTTCACTTGCTAAACAGTGGTGGTCTCCACCAGCGCCCAGAGGTTGCGGTGGATTGCTTGTTCCTGGGGGTCGACAGGCTTAGGGAGGCCACGCAGAAGCATCGCCGCAGCAGTGATGTTCTGGCCAGCCTAAGCAAACTGAGGGGGGTCGTCCCCTCCATCCAGTATGTTACGCTAGACCTGATGGGCATGACCCCGAGCACCGCTCACCTGGTTACACGCATGTGGCGCATGTGCGAGGGCCTTCACATGGGGTATAGAGGGGTGTGAGTCTGCATTGACTCCACTACCACTGGTGGCTGTCCTAGGGCGTCCGCCATAGCACACTCTCGGGATAGAGGGTGGCTAGGTGCCACGACGTCACCGATGCTGGAGCCATCGCTTTCAACCTCGTCATCGACAAGGTCGTGAAAGGAGGCAGGAGCGTAGCCCGCCATCCCCACAAACTCGGACGTGAGAGGGGGCGGTGTTAGGATCCTTCGGAGCCCCCACACACACGCGTCCACGAGGGACGCGAAGCCATAGGGGAACCAGCCGCACGGCGGTCGTGGTGGGGACAACGAACCAGTCGCACGGCGGTCGCGGTGGGGACAACGGTGTCCCTCCGAAGAGTCGGCGGAAGGTGTTAAATAGTGAATAAAGAACAATATGTACGTTACTCACCATGGAGTTTGAGCCCAGCATGGGCTTTAAGCGAAGCGCAAGTGTCTCAACGTTGAGGTCGTCGAGTGGCCTAGGGCTGGCGGAGGGCACTCCTCCTCCTGTGGGCGCCGGGACTGGTGCCTCCTCACAGAGGCGGCGTACGCCGAACTGGTCGGCAACAAAGTCTAGGCTTCCAAAGAGGAAAGTCTGGAGCAGCTCAAAGACGGGAGGAACCCACATCCCAACAGGTGAGAGCGTGGGAAACTCCAGTGAGCCGAAGCGAATCGTATTGCTCAAGCCCGCCATGCTAAAGATGGTGGAAAGGTGGGCCATCCGATGACCAAAAGCGTGAACACATGACTGAAAGCTCTAGTTTGGTTTTGGTGAATTGATGAAACCCTTAGTGCTAACCTAGTTTATCAAAGTGATTATAAGATAGGTAGCACATTCCAAGTGGTGAAACAAATGAAGATCATGACATGATAATTGTGATGCCATGGTGATGATCAAGTGCTTGGACTTGAAAAGAAGAAAGAGAAAAATAAAAGGCTCAAGGTAAAGGTATAAGTGGTAGGAGCCATTTTGTTTCGGTGATCAAGACACTTAGCGAGTGTGATCACATTTAGGTTCGACAGCCGTACTATTAAGAGGGGTGAAACTCGTATCGAAATATGGTTATCAAAGTGCCACTAGATGCTCTAACTCATTGCATATGCATTTAGGATGTAGTGGAGTGCTAACACCCTTGAAAATGTTTGTGAAAATATGCTAACACACATGTGCACAAGGTGATACACTTGATGGTTGGCACATTTGAGAAAGGGTAAGTAACTTCACCGGCGGAGTGTCCGCCCATAGAGTGCGAACAGTCTGACGGTGTCACCGGTGCCCTGTACAGAAAAGACAAGGTTTCACAAAGTGGACTGGACATTGGCCTCAACTGGATCGGCGCGTCCGGTCAATAGAAGCAGTAAAGACACTGGCGTCGGTCTTTGACCGGACGCTGGGTCACTTCATGACCGGACGCTAGCGGGGTGCGTCTAGCCAGCTGACGTGGTAGTGCACAGAGGAGACAGTGAGTGATCGGACGCTGGGTGAGTCCGGTCAGGCATGACTGGACGCGTCCGATCGCGAATGGAGGCTTACTGCAAATGACCGAACGCTGGGATCCTACGTCCGGTCATGATCAAACTGACATGTCCGGTCGTAGCTGGAACCTTACTGGAAGTGACCGAATGCTGGGGTCCCGCGTCCAGTCGTGGCACTGTGCTGCGTCTGGTCATCACTTGACCGTTGGGATTGGGCGCTCAATATTTGAAGAGAGGGATGACGTGGCAGCCATCTATTGACCGAACGCTGGCAGGGTGCGTCCGGTCGATCAGATCGGAGCGTCCGGTCACCCTGAGCAGTGTCGAGTGAAGGGGTACAACGGCTTTATTTCATGGGGGCTTCTATTTAAGCCCCATGGCTGGCTCTAGCTCACTCTCTTGGCCATTTGCATTGACATAGCAACCTTGTGAGCTTAGCCAAAGCCCTCACAGTCATCTCCATCATTGATTCATCATCTTTGTGGGATTGGGAGTGAATCCAAGTGCATTGCTTAAGTGTTTCCATCTAGAGGCACTTGGTGTTCGTGTTTCGCTATGGGATTCACTTGTTATTCTTGGTGGTTGCCGCCACCTTGATGGCTTGGAGCAGCGAGGATCATCGAGCGGAGGTTGGTGATTGTCTCCGGCTCCGATCGTGGTGATTGTGAGGGGTTCTTGACCTTTCCCCGGTGGAGAGCCAAAAGGTACTCTAGTGAATTGCTTGTGGCTTGTGTGATCCTCATCTTGTGTTGGTTGTGCGGCACCCTATTGAGGGTTTGGTGTGTGATGCCAATTAGCGCATGAACCTCCAAGTGAGTGAATCGCCACAACGAGGACTAGCTTGCCGGCAAGCAAGTGAACCTCGGTAAAAAATCATTGTGTCATCTTTTGATTCTGAGGTGATTGGTCTTCATTGGTATTCATCCTTGTGATTGATTGGTTCACTTCTCGACACGATAGTATAACTATCTTGCTCTCTCTCTTTACAATACCGCAAACTAGTTGTCAAGCTCTTTAGTGTAGCTAGTTGTGAGAGCTTGTTAGTTTAGTTAGTGTGGCTCTTTAGTTAGCATTTGAGGGCGCACTAACTTAGTGTTGTGACATAGCTATTGTGTGGATAGAAACCATATAAACTAGAATTGTGGTAGGTGGCTTGGAATTTTAGTAGGCTAGTGCAACACTTGCTTTGCCTCATAATTGTCTAACCGGTTTGTTAAGTGTTGTTGTAAAATTTTTTAATAGGCTATTCACCCCCCTCTAGCCATTAGGACCTTTCAACAACGTCCTCCCCACGGATGGCGCCAACTGTCAGTGCAAAAAGTGACCAACAAGTAAATATTTGTAGTTTTGCCGTACATTGTTATCGGATGTGGTCTAGCACTCAATGACATAGGATTTATACTGGTTTAGGCAATGCGCCCTACGTCCCATTTTAGTCGGTCGATGACTTTATTCCTGAGCCCAAGTGCCCAAAGTTTGTTGTGGGGTTACAAACGAGTAGGAATGAGAAGGGGGGTGTAAGAAGTCCGGTCGGACTCCGATCCGAGTGGCCGAGAGTGATGGATGCTCTAATGTGTGCTAAGTATTGGAGCGTATGCTCTATGTAGGTGTCGAGTTCTAGAGCTATTGAGCTATTCGAGTCCTCAGGTCGTCGAGTCCTCGAGTTGTCTAGCCCTTTATTTTCTTTTTTGAGAGAGCTTTTAATAGAGAGCTCATCCCCTTTTATAGTTTGAAGGGATGGCCTTACAAGTCAGAGAAAGAGAGAGTGTATACATGTGCTACCTAGTCTTGTTGCCCACGCTATCAGGTACGAGACGGTTATCGGCGCCCACAATACTGTTTATGTTCATACGCATCTGGCAGGCTCTACCGTGTTTGCCTGGTACGACAAACATCGGTGCCTATAATACTGTTTGTGTTTTGACGCATCTGGAAAGTTGTATAGTGCCCGTCTGGCATGGCCTGGTGGCACCATCCTGCAGGTGCATAGGGCATGGCAGGGTACGGTCCTCAGTATTGCGGTTGACTTGAGCGCCTTACCTTATCTACTCCGCCTGATCCCCAGGCCCTCACCGAGCGGGCGCCCCTAGTCAGTCATTCCCAGTCGGTCCTAGCCATGTCGGTCGGAAAAGAGTAGCGAGCAGAGGTCTGGCGTATCCTCGGTCGGAGAAGGAGGTTGGAGTCGAACTACGGTCCCCCCTTGGCCAGGCCTTTCGATCGAGGACCGAATCATTGTCCTGGCCTGTCATTATGTACCCGGGCCGGCCCAGGCGCGCGTTGTCGCTGTGCCACCTGCTGGGCTAGGTTTTATAGGGAAGCGGGTCCATTGGGGACCCTGGGTTTATAAACCTGATAGGTTGATTTTAAAGAGTCAATCCAAATTGGTCTCTTCGACATCTAAAATCGATAGGACCAATTCAGGAGGAGCTAGCACTATACCTCCTGGGAAGAGGCTGTCTTATTGTTATATTGATCAATATGGCAAGCTTATTTTTAGGAAGAAACCTGAATTGGTCTCTTTGGCGTCTGAAACCGATAGGACCAATTCAGGAAGGGTTAGCACTATTTTTCTTGCTGCTACATATACACCCAATTCGGTTTGTACTTCTCAAACCGATGATAGGACAGCAACACCACAAGCTTCATTGCCTCATATTACGGTGTTGTCTGACTCTTCAAAGTCATTGGGCATGGTTCCAATGCCTGAGGCTTCATGTGAGACCTTCCAAACCGATTCACGGAAATTTATTAATCGGTTTTGAAAATCAAAAGAGGCAAAATTAGACATGCAAGCTACGCATGATGGAGATGCACATCATTTACCTTGCAATAAGACACTTTCCATGGCTAAAGTTCTAGATATAAATAATCCAACCATCTTGATTCGGCCAGAACAAGCCGATTCTATTATTGGAAAAATGTAATAATCAGCGAGCCTAGAGAGCCTAAGAAGGAAAAGAAAGTTTTAGATCATGAGGTGGTGCTAGAAAAGTCCAATTATAATCAGGAGAGCTTTAAGATCACTATCAAATCTTCTGGGCTCGGGGGGCAAGCCCAAAATCCCATGGACAAGCAGAAATCAGCCACTAACATTATTGTTCAAAGACGATCGATTAGGCCGACTTTAAAAGTCGGCCAAACTAATTTTAACGACAGAAAAAATCAGCAAGACCAATTTCCCAAATCGGTCAAGCTGGTTGTGAACAAAAATTGCAATACACATATAAAGATGGAGGTTGATTCCTTACCCATTAATACGTTAAAATCCTCACTAGTGGAGGATGTGTGCTGGTTTATCTCACAATGAGCACCGATATGTCCCTCAAAGCCGATTGAGCTATGGACAATCGAGCTCCAGCAAGGCAGGACCGGTTAAGCCAATTTTGGTTAAACTTACTAATCAAGTCCAACAAAAGGATGCTCCAATCAAAGAAAGTGAAGGACCGATTGTCATTGACAATCTGGACAAATCTGATGTGGAGAAAATATCAAGAGGCACTGCTACTAATGATCATGATGCCCAGAGTAGCACATCGGCTCCTGAGAACTTCCAACTGACAAGGTGCCCTTCAGGTTTGTCGAGAACGCAAAAGCGCAAACTCCAGCGTCCTCCTTACAAGAAGCTTAAGCAAGAAGGGCTAGCAAACATGCGAAAAAAATTTTTTAGCAAGGATCCAATTGTCCCTTAGTCAAACGAGAAAAGAGCTGGTCGCCTGCTTAAAGTCGGCTGAGCTGATTTCCTAGTTGGCTAAGCCAACTTTCCCTGTCTCTGGCCAAGTCGGCCAAGCTAACTCTAAGTCGGCCAAGCCGACTTCTTCTGTTATAGCTCCTCTAGCCACTATGCAAGTTGGCCTAGCCGATTCCAAGTTGGCTAAGCCGACTATCATGATACCAGCAGCCTCTGATATGCCTTCAGTTGATTCGACGCCTGTTTTTGTTCCTGTAGGTGTTGGGGGCCTTTTGGAAATCAAGATGGTTTTGCCCCTCAGAAATATATTTTCCAAAAGCCAGCAAACCACGTGAATCACCTCAAGCCACTGCATGTGAAGGGCTGTATTAATGGCAAACTGGTCAACAACATGTTGGTGGATAATGGAGCCATGGTGAATCAAATGCCATATTCACTTTATAAGACGCTTAGCGGTTCTGATGAGGAGCTGATTAAGACCAAGGATGGTCAAAGGTGTTGGAGGAAATTCTATTTCGACCAGGGGATTTGCCTTGATGAAGATTACTAATGAGAGCAAAACATTGGCCACCATCTTCTTCGTTACGGAGGTGCAAGGGAGCTATAGTTTGATTCTTGAGCGCGAGTGGATTCGTGGCAATCGATGTGTGCCTTCTAGCTTGCACCAGTTCCTCATTCAATGGGTGAATAATGAAGTTAAGATCGTCCATGCAAACTCAACGGCTTATACCACGGCCAATGCCCATTTGCTTGGGGGCATGATAATATGATTTGCTTGTCAGGGAGAGACCTTGCGGGTTTTAAGTCACTAGAGGAGGCTTTGTTCCCGTTTCTCTAGAGCCAATTGATGATTAGCTCCATGTCATCATTTAGTGTAAATTCTGTTTGGACAAGGGATTGTGTCGGCCAACCCATTTGAGCAAATTGGCGTTGGGTTTGGCATTAGACCACTGCCAACGTATGCAGGACAAAATTTAGAAGCCGATTATAAATAAGTTAATCACGCTTTTCAAGAATTCTCTATCAACACCATCAGTTCTTCGTTCATTTAGGAGTGAAGCTCCATTCATATTATATATTATTGCTGAAGAGGATGTATCAGTGTTGTGTTAATTCAAGAAGACAAAAGGCAAGGATAGGCTATTATCCATGATTGGTTGATGTCTTCTTGATCCTATGACAAGGTATGCCCATATAGAAAAATTATGCTTATCAATTTACTATGCTTGTGCTAAGATGAGACATTATCTTTTGTCTAGTACATGTGTTGTTGCTTGTCAGGCCGATGTGATAAAACACATGTTATATCGGCCAATTCTTTGTGGAAGGATAGGCAAATGGGCATACACACTAATTGAATATGACTTGACTTTTGAACCATTAAAAACATTAACGGTCAAGTTCTTGCTGATTTTATTGTTGAGCATGGTATTGATTTAGATGATGATATCAATTGCCTTAATTTTACCCCATGAAAACTTTACTTTGATGGATCGGTTTGTAAAGATGGCCAAGGTGTTGGTATAATTATTGTTTCTCCCAATGGTGCTGAAATTGGGATGTCAAGCCAATTAGATTTCTATTGTACCAATAATCAGACTAAATATGAAGCTCTCTTATTTGGGTTATCATGTTGCGATCTATAGAGGTAAAACATGTTGAAGCCTATGGTGATTTCTTGCTGGTGGTACAGCAAGTCGCTGGTGAATTTCAATACTTAGAAGGATCACTAAGAGCTTGTCTTGATGATTGCCTTGATATTATTGATTATTTTGCTGAATTCTGAATTCGGCATATTCCGAGGCATGAAAATCAAAAGGCCAACATGTTAAGCTCAACAAACATTTGGCTATGACGTCGGTGGGCGTAATTTTATATTCAAGAACAGCCGATGCATAAAAATTTAAAATTTTCCCATGTAGGTGTAGACCAGTCGGCTCAGCTGATTCCCCCTCTGCTGCAGCCCAGTCGGCTAGGCCGACTGCTTTAGTCGGCCAGGCCAACTCCTCCAAGGCAGCTAAGCTGACTACCCTAGTCGGCTCAGCCGACTCCCCTGTGGCCAGTCCGGTCACTTCACCCGAGAAGCTTCCAAATTGGCCTGATGTAACTTCTAGTAATGTTGGGGCCGATTTAGAAGATTGGAGGACTCGCTTACTGAGATATTTACGTGATCCAAATGCTAAAATGGATAAAGATGTTCGGTTGAGCGCTTTCAAGTATGCATTACATAATGATGAGCTCTATCGGAGAACCGCCGAAGATTTGTTGCTCAAGTGCTTAGGATCGGATCAATCAAGAGTGGCTATGGGAGAAGTCCATAAAGGCATCTATGGTATGCATCAATCAGCCTCGAAGATGAAGTGGTTATTGCGTAGAGCCTATTTCTATTGGCCTACTATGATGGTCGATTGCTTTTGTTACTACAAAGGTTGCGAAGAGTGCCAGAAGTTTGAAAATATTCAGCTTATGCCTGTTGCTATGCTTCATCCTATCATCAAACCTTGGCCTTTTTGTGGTTGGGGGCTAGGCTTCATTGGCCAAATTCATCCCCTATCTTCAAAGGGACACCGATTTGTGTTGGTTGCTACGAATTACTTTACAAAGTGGACCGAGGCAGTTCCTTTGAAGTATATGACACATAAGGAGGTAATTGAGTTTGTCACTGAGCATATTATCCATAGATTCGGCATCCCTCAAACATTAACTATAAATCAAGGGACATCATTTGTGTCTATGGAGGTGAGGAATTTGCGAATTATATAAGATTAAGTTGCCCAATTCATCTCCATACTATGCTCAAGCTAATGGCCAGGTGAGTCTAGTAATAAGACTTTGATCAAGCTTATAAAAAATAAGATCGAGGAAAATCTAAGGAGGTGGCATGAAGTTTGGTCTGAAACTCGATGGACACATCGCATTTCAAGGCATGGTGCTACACAAGTTACTCCTTTTGAGTTGGTATATGGTCAAGAGCCCATGTTACTCGATGAAATAAATTTAGATGCATACAGGCTTGCTAAACAAAATGATTTATCTGCTGTTATGTATCATGATTTGATGATGGATAGTATTGATGAGGTGACTGATGTAAGATTAAAAGCTCTCAAGGAAATAGGGAAAGACAAAACTCGAGTTGCCAAGGCATACAACAAGAAAGTCAAGAGTAAATTCTTCCAAGTGGGAGAATTAGTGTGGAAAACCATACTACCAATTGAATCGAAAAGCAATAAGTTTGGCAAGTGGTCACCAAATTGGGAGGGTCCATACAAAGTGATCAAAGTCATATTTGAAAATTCCTATATGCTAGAAACATTGCAAGGTGAACGTCTCACACGAGCAATTAACGCGAAGTATTTGAGAAAGTACTTTCCAAGTGTTTGGCAAGAAGCCTAAGTGCTCTTCAAGCAATGACCGATACATGTATCGCCCTTAGAACAAAAATGGCCGATGTATACATCGCCCTTAGTCATTGAGCTAGCCGATGAGATAGGTATTGTCGCCGTTCGGTTTTGTTTGATTAAGTGTTTTCAGGTTTATACATTATTCACCTAAAAACAGGGGGCATATGTTGGCAACAAAAATGTCCATTTTGTGAAGTTGTCAAAATATGAAACGTACTTTACCATTGCGTTTCTCTCGTTAAGATGATAAAAAATATATATGAAACGTCTAATTCAGAGTCCGGATGAAGAAGTTATGCCCGAAAAGATGCTTCATTGTCGTAGTTCCGACAGTTGTCGGGACTTCCGGGAAGCTTGAAAAAAACTGCTCAAGTGCTTGGGATTATCCCTACGTCGGGAGTTCCAACAAATGTCGGAAGTTCCAACTGTTGAAACTTCCGATTTGGGTCGGAACCGATGAGACCTAATAGAAAACCCAGTTTGGATCTGGGCTTTTGTATTCCGATCCGAACTATTCCAAACTCGTGGGAAACTTGAAAAATAAGTTTTGGAGAGGTTTTCTACTAGGATAAGACTATCCCCTCTATATATATGAAAGGATCATGGTCGATTGAGTACCCATCTATTCAATCAACACAATAACAGAACAAATCAATCTACTACCTCTTTTACCCTCTTTTCCCAATCTACCTCTTCTTCTCGTTCTTCGTCGAGTGTTGCATGGCTGAAGGATTGACGACGACGATGCTCAAGAGCGGTCAGATCGGCTAGAGCAGCCTATAGCCGCTGCATGCCCCGACGGGGTCTCTCCCGGGTATGTGGGGTTTCGGGTCTAAAGAGACCTCGCCGACGTGTCTTTGCGTATCGTGCTCCGGCAAGACTCCTCCGACGACGTGTCTTGCGTATCGTGCTCATCGCTGAAGGCACAAGATCCAGGTGTGGACATCCCCTAGGCGCCAGCTAATCTAAAAATCAGCTAGGCCCTACATCGAGCGATCTAGCTCCTTATCGAGGTTGTGACCTAATCAAACGTCAACAAGTACCTACCAAGTTAGTCAAGTTTTACTGTTGACTATACGTGTCACACAGTCAAACACACCGTCCGTGCATATAAAGTATGATATTCAGGACTCAGGAGAACTTCCAGCTAAAACCACTTGACAAATGAAACTGTTAAACTTGCACGCGAATTTTCTTTCGTTCGAGAAATACTGTACTAGCAAGAGCTAGCCATTCTCTATGTGGCGAATTAGAGCATCTCCAAGAGATTAGCCAAATTATTTTCTAAAAAGAAAAATGTCTCCACCAGACTCTATAAATAACTCTCTAAATTTAGTAGCTCTCCATCCCACCTCATTTTAAAGGAAAAACGTTTCCAACAGAGTCTGTTGGGATACTCTAGTATTTTTTTTGTCAAATCTATTTTAGAGAATACCTAAATCAGTAAATTTAACTAGTCTTTTTTAATAATCTCTTGGAAATGCTCTTAGATTCGTTTCTAATTTTAGTCTAGCTTCTTTTTAAAGAGCAGTAGTTCTGTATATTTTTATTTAATATTAAAAAGCTAAAATTTATTATATTATGTTTCATCCTGTCCCCCCTAACTATACAGATTGTAGAAAGTTTTTTTCATCCCGTTTTTGCTTTACTTACAAAACTGCACTCACCCCACCATGTCTCATATGTGACTCAGCTCATGATCCGCAATCATACAAGGTAGAATAAAACATGTCTAACGATGATCGCTATGAAGTTATTGAGTCATGTTCTTTGTGTCTCATTTATTACCAGAACTGATCATACAAGTTGTAATAATTTGTGTCTATATAATGATCGATATGGAGTCTAACTCTAAGACGTATTGAGTTGCGTCCTCTATATCTCATATATGACCCAGACGTACTCATGATCCATTCATACGAGTTAACAACTCATGTCTTACAATGTTACAGAGCCCGGTTTCTACGAATTGAGTTCATGTTGCAACGTACAAACACATTTCCTAGTAAATATAAAAGCTAATGGTCAATTGAGCGCATACAACCAAATTTACTTATTTATTATTATCTTTTAGCATGTTTTTCATCACCAAATCCTATTATGCTTTTCGTCCTTTTGTTGCTAAAAATGATGAAACCCTAGAGCATTCAAGATGGCTAGCAATCTGGAGCAATCAAGATGGCTAGAGCAGCCCACATCTCCTTAAAACAAGGTTGCTCAAATATACATTATTGGAGGTTGAATTATGTTGATGTAGCAACACTTTATAGCAAAACAAGGTTTAGCAATTTGCAAATCCTATGAAACATGATTTTGTGTGTTTAGTAGAGATACAAATCCTTATAAAAATGTTCGATCTAGATTCTCTCCGAAGATGTGAGACCGTTTGGTTGATAGGTTAAGTTATGATTTAAAAATATAGTTTTTAGTAGATACTCCCTCCGTTCCTATATACTAGGTGTACACCATTTTTTTTTATTTTAGCCACAATAGGAGGCGGACTATAAATATCACTGTTCAAGCCTGGCTATCAATCATGGAACAGTGTTTTTTCTCTCATAACAAATCAGTCAACCATACTTTTCAACCTAACTTTTCAGCGAAGCGAATAATGCTGCCGTGCATGTTGAGTTAATACGTCTTGGTATTAGGACTGAAGCCCCTCACGCCAGGTAAACAGGAATGGAGGGAGTACATATAAAAGAAATTATAATGAAAAAAAAATTAAAAGTTTTTTAGGAGGAATCACTTAAACATAATAACCTATTTTAAAATGTCTGTGCTCAAAAAACATTAACTAAAAATTAACCAGTACAGCGGAAAGCTAAGGAACGAAATCAGACAAAATTCTAGACAGTGGCTCGAAGGATTCAGGGAAACGTTTCTCTCCCTATACCTGTTTGGCAGTGATTCATGCTAGAAGCAGCCACTCGAAGCTTCTTATTATATATAAAGAGAAAAGAAAAGCACATTTTGTCCCACTTCACCAGCTTGCCCACTGGGGTCCCAGTGTCCCACTCGTCCGACTCCGATCCATCCATTCCTGCCGCCACCACTGCCCTTTTGCTTGCCTACCCGTGGGGACACGCCACGAGCGAGAGGGGAGACGGATGCGACTAGCATCCCCGAGAACGGGCCCCACACGGGCCTCTCCTTCCCGGAACCCCCACGTCGCCGCCTCGTCTGACCGGTCAAACCGCACGAGCTTTGACGCACACACACCCTCACCCTCTGCGTCAAACCCCTGCCTTCCAAGAAGCATCCCGTTTCCAACACGTTCACATTCTGCCTCTGAACTCCACTGACATTCCGGTCCCACCTGCTGCCGTCCCTACCTGTAAGTGACGCCATTGCTTAATGAAGCGCCCCCACCTGGCCGCTGCCGGCGCTTTACCGCGCCACTACCGACCGCTACTTAAACGGCAGCCCAGACACCGAGCAACCACTCCCGTCCGCCTCTCTCCCCGCCTCTCCTTTCGATTCTGATCTCTTCCCCTCTCGTTTCGTCTCCTCTGCTCGGCTGCTCTGCTCTGCGTGGTCGCTCGCCATGGCGTCCTCGACGGGGAGCTTGGAGCACGGGGGGTTCACGTTCACGCCGCCGCCTTTCATCACCTCGTTCACGGAGCTGCTCTCCGGGGCAGGGGACATGCTAGGAGCCGGCGGCGCCGACCAGGAGCGGTCGCCGAGGGGGCTGTTCCACCGCGGCGCCAGGGGCGGCAGCGGCGTGGGCGTGCCCAAGTTCAAGTCCGCGCAGCCGCCCAGCCTGCCCATCTCGCCGCCGCCGATGTCGCCGTCCTCCTACTTCGCCATCCCGGCCGGGCTCAGCCCCGCCGAGCTGCTCGACTCGCCCGTCCTGCTCCACTCTTCTGCTAACATCTTGGCGTCTCCCACCACCGGCGCCATCCCGGCGCAGAGGTTCGACTGGAAGCAGGCCGCCGATCTGATCGCATCTCAGCAAGACGACAGTCGGGCTGCCGCCATCGGTGCCTTCAACGACTTCTCCTTCCACACGGCCACCTCCAACGCCATGCCCGCGCAGACCACGGCCTTCCCTTCCTTCAAGGTAGGAATTGCATGCTTGTTACTAGCACAAGCTAATGAGCTACAGATATATAGCACGAGGCCAGTAGCCGAGAGTCTCAATCTGTGTGTGGTCGTGCAGCAGGAACAGCAGCAGCAGCAAGTCGAAGCCGCAGCAACCAATAAGCAGAGCGTCGTCGTGGCGTCGAGCAACAAGGCGGCGAGCAGCGGTGGCGGGAACAGCAACACCAAGCTGGAGGACGGTTACAACTGGCGCAAGTACGGGCAGAAGCAGGTGAAGGGGAGCGAGAACCCGCGCAGCTACTACAAGTGCACGTACCACAGCTGCTCCATGAAGAAGAAGGTGGAGCGGTCCCTGGCCGATGGCCACATCACGCAGATCGTGTACAAGGGCGCGCACAACCACCCCAAGCCGCTGTCCACGCGCCGAAACTCCTCCGGCGGCGCCGCGGCGGCGGAGGAGCAGCAGGCCGCCGCCAACAGCCTCTCCGCCGCGGCGGCGGGCTGCGGGCCGGAGCACTCCGGCGCCACCGCCGAGAACTCGTCCGTCACCTTCGGCGACGACGAGGCGGAGAACGCGTCGCAGCGGAGCGACGGCGACGAGCCCGACGCCAAGCGCTGGTACGTAGTAATCAATCCCCAGATTCATTCGCTACTCATCATTCATTCACAAGTTTGGCCGTATTAATTTTCTTGTGTTCGATCGTGGAACTCATCGTATATACATGTACATGTCTGCTTGATCAGGAAGGAGGATGGTGAGAACGAGGGCAGCTCTGGCGGCGTCGGCGGCAAGCCGGTGCGCGAGCCCCGGCTGGTGGTGCAGACGCTGAGCGACATCGACATCCTGGACGACGGGTTCCGGTGGCGCAAGTACGGGCAGAAGGTGGTGAAGGGGAACCCGAACCCGCGGAGCTACTACAAGTGCACCACGGTGGGGTGCCCCGTGCGGAAGCACGTGGAGCGCGCGTCCCACGACATGCGCGCCGTGATCACCACGTACGAGGGCAAGCACAACCACGACGTGCCCGTGGGCCGTGGCGCTGCCAGCCGCGCGGCGGCGGCGGCGGTGGCGCCGACGGGCTCCGGATCAGCCTTGATGGCCGCCGGCGGCCAGCTGGGCCAGCAGCTGCAGCAGCAGCCCTACACCCTGGAGATGCTGAGCGGCGGAGCATACGGCGGCGGCGGCGGCTACGCGGCCAAGGACGAGCCGCGGGACGACCTGTTCGTCGACTCGCTCCTCTGCTAGTGCTGCTAGCGTGGGGAATGCGGAGTCGCGGTCCACCAATCTCGGCGCGGCGGCGTCCGTAGCCAGCCTGCTGTACGTGTACGGCGGGTGTACGTATACGGCCGTAGCGTACACGCTCGCCTTCGCACTCAGATACGTACAGAATACACACACGCACACAACACGCTGTTGTATACACTGGATCCTAGTAGGTGTTTTTAGCTTAGGTAGGAATGGAAATTTGTTGATTCGTTGGAGGCCTTTCTGCCACGCGCGCACGGTGCCCATGCGTCTTTCGTAGCGACAGTGCCGCTGCCGCCGGTGTGGAAAAGCCATACGTATATCAATCATATAGTGAGGCAAAGTCAATAAAGCTGAAAAAAGTTTTGCGTTATTTATTTCATCACCTCTTCTCCCTTCTGCTACTGCTACTGCTACTGAAATGAATGTGAATTACCAAAATACAACAAAAAGAAGTATTTTGATTTTATATAAGTGACGTGTGGCTACCATGCATTTTGATTTTATATAAGTGACGTGAGAGGTGACGTGCTGCTCTGCTCATCCTTATCGCAATGAGCAGTGCAATAAACTATCTAAATCTTGTACGTAGTACTAGAGCAGTTGCATCGCTGCGGGCACATTCGCTGAACCCAGGTGGAGCTGGCACGTGCCTCAACTTGTGTATCAAGAAGGCGACGTGCGCATCATCGCGTTTCCTCTCACCTTTCCGGAGGCTAGCTGATGATCCAAAATCACGCTAATCAATACGGACGTATGTGGGGTATGCTAGCCTCAAGTGGAGTTTCGTCGTTGGTTTGTTCGATTGGTTGATTTGTTTCATCGTTGGTTCGTAAAGAAATATTATTAGCTGATTTGTTTTAGAAAAAAATATTATTCTAGTTAAAAATTTAAAAGCATTTACGATAAGGCACAGCCAAAACATACAGACCGACGTCTCCTGCCCTGCGTAGTGGAGACACCATCTCCTGCCCTGCGTACCATGATTGGGCCAGCCTAACTGAATTTGCCGACCTCCCAGCAGCGTCCCGGCTCCACATCTTCTTAGCTGCACGATGCACAACCGACAAATTATCGCCTTCTCACACTAGATTTTTGCTCAGTGCGTGTTTAGTTGTAAAAAAAGTTCAAAAAAGTGATACAGTACTTATCACATCGAATCTTACGATACGTGTATAGAATATTAAATGTAGACGAAAAAAAACTAATTGCACAGTTTGGTTGAAAATCGCGAGACGAACGTTTTGAGCCTAATTAGTCCATGATTGAACACTATTACCAAATAAAAACGAAAGTGCTACAGTACCTAAATTCCAACTTTCCCTCCAACTAAACACAGCCTCAAAAGGGCATCGGTTGGTTTTTTCTATGGACAGCAAGTACGGCAGCCGCGGAGCGCGCGCAAAGTTTTGGCTGTGGCATTACTCTGTTTCGGCGACGGCCAGGGGCGCGCGGGCTCATGCTAATCAGCGGCGGCTAGGGTTCGTCACCAATCATGGGGCGCCGGACGCAAAATTAAATGGATGACAAGGCGAGACATGCACAAGAGATACCGGAAGGGGGATGAGGAACTTACAAGTTACTTAGTTTAAGAAATTAATTAAACTATTTTAGATGAGATGGTGTATCATGATTCATGAGTCAATTCCTCAACTTTGGTAAAATAACTCCATTCACACCGTAATTTTCGTATGCTTATCACGTAGTTATCTTGATTGTAATTTTCGTGTGCTTCATAGATATGTTAGAAAAAGGAAAAAATTGTCAGTGTTTGTCGGGTTCATAAACCCGGGGTTCTTCGTGGACCGGTTTCTCAACAAAGGTTCGGCCCAGCAGACGACGTTGCGAACGACGCGCGACTCATGGGCCAGCCCAAAAACCTAAAAGACAGGGCAGAACGACGATCCAATCTCTAACCGGAAGGCCTCGCTAAGATGGAACAAACGCTCGCTTCCGGCTCTGGCCCGCCTCTCCGACCGGAAGGCCTGACCAAAGAGGAACATCGCTCGCTTTCGGCTCTAGCCAGCCTTTCCGACCGGAAGGTCTGGCCAAATACCGCTTCCGACTCTGATCCGCGTCTCCGATCGGGGATGCGCCGAACCTCTGCTCACAGCTCTTCTCCAACTGACACAATCAGAGCCGACTGGGACCAACCAACCAGAGACGCCCGCTCGGTAAGGACTAGGAAACAGACGGAGAAAGTAAGGTAGGGCACTCAAGTCAACAGCAGTACCAAGGACCGTACCCACCGGACAGTACCCTGAGACCTTCCTGGCATGACAGAACCCAAGCAGTGTTGTAGGCGCCGATATTTTCCCTATAGTATTGTGGGCGCCATCAACTCCCATACCAGACAAACACGCCCCACATGCCTCTGGGCATCAACAGTATTGTGGGCGCCGACATTTACCGTACCAGGCGAACATGGTAAAACCCCCTACATGTCTCTGGGCATCAACAGTATAGCAGGCACCGACGTCTGCCATACCAGAAGAAGACGACGCAACCTCCCACGTGCATCTGACATTAAATAGTATTGTGGGCGCCTACCATTATCTGGTACCCGCTGGCTTGGGCAACAAGACTTAGTAGCATACATACTCTCTCACACACTTGTAAGGTTGTCCCCTTCATCTATAAAAGACGATGCACCCCTTCCCGACAAAGGGATCGATCAGCTCACTAACACACAACAGCAGAACCACTAGGTTTAAACCTCGAGCACACGCTCAAACACTTAGCACATAGTGGAGCTCCCGTCACACTTGGCCCTTCAGACCAGAGTCCGACCGGACCTCTTGTACCCCATCTTTCTCTCTTCCGTTTGTAACCCCACAGTAAACTTCGAGCACCTAAGCTCAGGAATAAAGTCACCGACCGACTCAAACTGGACGTAGGGCACGTTGCCTGAACCAGTATAAACCCTGCGTCATTGAGTGCTAGGCCACCTCCGATCACAACGTACAGCAAAACTATAAATATTTACATGTTGGTCACTTTCTGCACCAATAGTTGGCGCCGTCTATGGGGAACACACTGTACGTTCACACTTTTGGTCATCGGATGGCCCACTTTTCTGCCACCTTCGCCATGGCGGGCTCAAGCGATACGACTCACTTCGGCTCACTGGAGTTTCCCTCACTCCCACCTGTGGGGATGTGGGTTCCGCCTGTCTTCGAACCATCCTAGGCCTTCTTCTATGGAAGCATGGACTTTGTCGCCGACCGGCTCAGCGTACTGCACCTCCGCGAGGAGGCACTTGTTCCGACGCCCGTCGGAGGGGCACCCTCCATCGGCTCCGAGATGCACGATGACTTCAACGATAAGGTGCCCGCGCTTCATTCCGAGCAAACTCTCTGCTCAAACCCCGCTGTGAGTAATGTGCATACTGTTATTTACTCTCTATTTACTATCTCCCGCCGATTATCCGGAGGGACCGTATTGTCTGCACCGCAAACACTGTATGATTGGTTCCCCTATGGCCTCGCGTCCCCTGCGGACACGTACGCTCGGGGGCTCCGAAGGACGCTAGCGCTGCCCCCTCTCACATCCGAATTCATGGGAATGGCGAGCTATGCTCCCACCACTTTCCACGAACTCCTGGATGACGATGTTGAGAGCGACGGCTCCAGCATCGGCAACGTGGCACCTAGCCACCGTCCATCCTGGGAGTGCGCTATGACGGACGCTCTGGGACAGCCGCCGATGGTTGCGGAGTCTTTGCAGACTCACACTCCTTCGGACCCGTGTGTGGAGGCCCTCGTGCTTGCACAAGAGCACGTCGAGGAGCTACGACAACAGCGGCAGAACTAGCCGCCACCTGCGCCGACGCGCTCGGTGCAGCACGTTGCGCCCCCTGCGAGTGACCCGGTGAGCGGCGCCCAGCGTCGCGCCCGCTAGGTCCAGCGCGACATCATGAACAAGGGGAACGACCCCCACAGTTCGCTCGGGCTAGCCAGAACATCGCCGGTGCGGCAATGCTTCTGCGCGGCGTTCTTGAACCCGTCGACCCCCAAGAGCGAGTGGTCTATTAGAACCTCCGGGCGCTGGTGGAAGCCACCACCGTTCAACAGGTGGAAATCTCTGTATGGAAACCCTGACTCACGCCCTCTCTCCCCACTAGGGGAGTGGGGACGCACTAGACGGATCGCTCCATCCGCTCACCGCTACAGCCGCCAAGCGTGGCTCGGGAGGTCGCGGTTGCGCCGCGGTCTGACCTGGCGCTTGCTCCACACCGACCGCCGATACGCGAATGACTCGGTCCGCACCAAGACGCTCGCAACGTCATCAGCAACCGGCATCAGGCCCAATATGATGATGATGTCCTTCGGGTGATAGTGAGGGCAGGCGACACGGGCCCCGACCGGACTATCGAGGGGAGCGGTGAAACATGCCCCAGGCGTGGTCGCCGACCACACGACCGGAGTCCTAGCCCAGATGGCCCGGGACCACGAGCCTTTGGCCGGTGTATCCAGAGAGCGCCGTTCCCACAGCGCTTCTGACCACCCACAAACATCACCAAGTACACCGTGGAGACGAACCCCGGTATTTGGCTCGACGATTTCCGGCACGCCTGTCGATCTGGGGGGGTGGATGATGACCATTTCATCATTCAATATCTCCCTAATTGCATGGGGGAACATGTTCGGGCGTGGCTTGAATTCCTCCCACACGACAGCATCCGCGACTGGGCGGACCTCAAGAGGGTCTTTGTTGGAAATTTCCAGGGGACGTATGTGAAAGGATCAAGATGCCCAAGAGGGGGGGGGATTGGGCTAATTCTAAATTTTCTTTCAATAATCAAATCCTACGGATAGCCCAATTAACCCTTTGTGCCTAGAAAAGTGTTTCTATCAAATCAACGCACAAAAGACTTGCAACCTATGTTCCAAACTTACTCTAGCATAGCAATTCTATGAATGTAAAGACAAGTATTGAATTGCTCAAAGTAAATACTTAAAGTAAATGCTCAAAGTGAATAGAGAAGGGAACACGGCGATGTTTTGCCGAGGTATCGGAGAGTCGCCACTCTCCACTAGTCCTCGTTGGAGCACCCGTGCAAGGGTGTAGCTCCCCCTTGATCCGCGCAAGGATCAAGTGCTCTCTACGGGTTGATTCTTCGACACTCCGTCGCGGCGAATCACCCAAAACCGCTCACAACTTGAGTTGGGTCACCCACAAGCTCTGCCGGGTGATCACCAAGCTTCCAACCACCACCAAGCCGTCTAGGTGATGGCGATCACTAAGAGTAACAAGCATGAACTCTCACTTGACCACGCGAAGCCTAATGAGAAGATGGATGCACACTTGTCTACTCTTGATTCACTAATGAGGTTGCACTCTTGGATTCTCAAATCACAAACACCTCACTAGGATCTTGCTCTTCTTGGCACTCACAAACGTGTTTCTCAGCTGTTGGAATGAGCAAAAGTAACTCCACACACGAGTGGAGCTTCTATTTATAAGGCAGCCTGAAAAACGAACCGTTATGAGCTTCGCAAGGATGACCGGACGCTCGATCGTATTGACCGGACGCTCCGGTCAGTTCAATCCGCGCAACAGTTTCCAAGTGATGACCGGACGCTGTCGTGGTCCGGTCAAGACGACCGACGCTGCGTCCGCTCGCTCTTGAAGCTTATCAGAATCGATCGGACGCTGGATACTCGTGGTCCGGTCACCACCGACCGGACGCGCCCGGCCACACTTTCTCAAGTCTGGACCCTTATCGGAGTCGACCGGACGCTAGCCCCAGCCGTCCGTCACACGACCTTCCATCGTCGGTCACACCTGCAGACTTGTTCTCCTCGATTAAATGAACTGACCGGACCCTGCGCCGCCGTCCGGTCCGATCGGAGCCGTCGTCCGGCCAAGATTTGACCCTCCATTCACTTCCAACTCTCGATCATATGTGAATGAAGTTTGCTCCAAAGGATCTTAGGCATTCATAGGAGCTACCTAGAGCTAGTTTTAACAAGTGTGCACCACACCTAACTCACTAGACTCAACTAGGTCAAGCTACCCGTTCATACCCCCCTTCATAGTATGGCCAAAGGAAAAACAAAGTCCTAAACTACTCTAAGTGTCTCTCCAACTTCAATTGACACTTAGAACTAGTTATCCTTAACCTTGTCGTCCATCCTTTGAAAACCAAAACGATTTCCATCGTAGGGGCATGACAACCTCAATTGCCCAATCGATCTCCATTACCATGACCTAACTTAATTGCCTCTGCAAAACACACGTTAGTCATAGTAATCTTGTATTGACATTAATCACCGAAATCCACTTAGGGGCCTAGATGATTTCAATCTCCCCCTTTTTGGTGATTGATGACAATACCACCTTGAGTATGTTATGGAATGAGGTTTTTGACGGGCTTGGTTCATATAAGCTTTTGTCGTTAAGAACAAAAGAGTTAGGCAAGCTTATATGACCCAAGCCAACACAATGTACTCAAAGGATATGAATTAAGCATGAGTACAAGTAACAAAGCTCATTTGCTTCGAAGTATAAACGCGGAAGCAAAAGCAAATGAGCATAACACAAGTGATATGACATATAGATAATGCAAAGTAGAAATCACACATGTCAAATATCACAATCACGTAGATAGCACTATCACATATATATAATAGTATGCATGAAGGTAAACAAACGAATGCATATCACATATATATAATAGTATGCATGAAAGTAAACACACGAATGCATAAGTAATAGTGTATCACACAAATAGAACTCCAAATGTATATAATAGGCTAATACTAGATAACTAGCTCCCCCTAAATGTAGCTCCCCCTGAGACTACATACTCGAACACCCTCTCCCCCTTTGGCGTCAAACACCAAAACCTAGGGGTCGGACGGCGGGGCTGCAGCGGACGAGCCGGGCGCTGAGGTGCGAGGAGCAAGCTAGAACCGAGTGCCATCATCATCTGACCCTGAGCTCTGAACTGACTGACCCTCTGTGGCAGGAAGTGTCGCTGAAGCGGTCTGGGTCTGAGCTAGAGCAGGTGCTGCCTGTGAAGCTGCTGGTACATCTGTAGGATCTGATGATGCGACTGAGCTAGGAAGCCTCTGAGTAGTCACTACGACTGGAGCTGCTGTTGAAGGACCGGCGGTGTGCATATGCGGTGGAGTGGGCATGCCAGTCAGCTCGCTGAAAGATGCTCCAAGACTCCTGGAGACTGACGTGTCAGGCACAAATAGCGAGGGCGACTCCTCTGGTGTGAAGCCCGTCTGAAGTGGAGTGAACTGTGGGGCTACCATGGGTGAGGCTAACCACCGGGACACCTGTACAAGAGGTGAAGCAAACTGAGCTGGAGGCTGTCCCTGACTCTGAAGCCCGTTGGGCTGTATAGCTGGAGTCGTCGTGGTGGAAGCAGGCTGAGCAAGCTGGGGCGAAGTCTGTGGCTGTGGGGCTCCAAGAGCTGTCACTACGTGCTGCATGAAACCCATAAGCTGTTGCTGCAAGAGTATCTGCTGTTGATGCATCTGCTGCTGCTGCTGCATGGCCTGCTGCTACCTCTGAAACTCGTCCTGTTGAGTCTAAAACTGGGCAAAAGTAGCAGCTGTCTCCTGTGCCTGTCTATCCTGTGTCTGCTACATCCGCTCAAGAATAGCAATGAGAGCGGGGTCTGTCTGTGGAGCAGGTGGAGCAGAACTGGAGCTACCGGCCTTTGCATCATGTCTGCGTGGAGGCATCTGAGGAATAGGCAGATAGTCATCGTTAGAGCTGTCACTGTACTCGCTCACCTCCTGCTATGCCTCTAGCTCCTCCTCAGTGGCTGCAATCCCTCTGATGATCTCATCCTGCTGAGCTGCGGACTCTGGCACGTCGGGACGATGGCTAGGCTGTCTAGGTGCCTAAGGCGTGGTATGTCTGATCCTCTGTGATAGGTTGTAAGCTGGGAACTCTGTGGTGGCACCTGTATACTCATCCATCATACCAGGGGGCTTATCAAGCACTACTCTGTGGATAAGAAACGTGATCCAGTGAGCATAGGGAAGCTGCCTGCGACCCTTGAATCCCTCAGCTATAGTATCCTCCATCTCTAAAAGAAGGAGGTCCCAGATATCAAATACTGTCTGCTGCATCAGAGCATTAAGAAGCTAGAGCTGTAAGCGAGTCAGACCCTCTCTATATCCCAACCAGGGAAGCAATGTCCTCCTGATAATGGCCTCTAGCACTCTCGCTGTAGGAGTCAAGTCACTGGGGTTCCTGCTCGACCCCTCTCCAAAAGGCTCCTTGAAGCAATGTCACACTAAATCTGTAGGAGGCACCAACCCTCCATGTGGACGCCTGGGAGGCTCCTGTTGTCCATAACATACCTCATGTATCTTGACAGGCTGCTCCTATAGCCTCAGTATCTCTCTGACCCTGCCACTCGTCACTCAGTAGTCTTTGCCTCTGAAAGCAAAGTGAATAAACATGTGATGTGGATCGATGAAGAGTGAAGCATAAAACTGACGAACCCAAGATGGTACATATATCCCCGTCCGTCCAATCAAATCTATCAGTCCTGGCAAATATGATAAGTATGGCCGAATGCTCTCTCCTGCTGCTGCCACAATGGACTCTATCTGACAAACTCTCTGAGATCTGAACACTACCCCACTGTTGAGATAAGCATTGTAGAAATCCTCCTGCAGTGGCGTGTAGAAACCCTCAGCTGCTCTCTCATCCCTCCTTGGAGGAAACCAAACCTCAAACTAAACAAAACGCAGCTGCTGAACCTGCCTGGCGGTAGCGGCCCTCAAGTCGAGGTGAACCACTGGAGGTGGACCCTGTGGTCTAGGTGGAGGACGTGATCCCCTCTGCTGTGTCGGCGGCCTCGGCGAGACTGGTACACGGGTCCGTCCAGAGCGGCAAAGCTGGGGTGTCAGCTCTGTCTCCTCGTCTTCCTGGGTCTGCTGAGGCTCTGCTTGTGGGGGCTGCTACTGTGCTGACGGACCCTCCTCAATGGCAACATGTCGTCCTGCAAACATGGCAGTCCCAGCTAGACTACCGTGACGACGCTCAACCTCCTCAATCGTAGCTCTGAGTGCTGGTGAAACTGGCTGATCTGCAATGACAACTCCGCTGCGGGCACCACCTCTCTCGGCACGCTCTGCGGCCTCTACAACAGCTGCTGCTCTTGCTGTCTCTGCATCAGGATACTTCCGCTTCTTGGATGTCACCTGCTTGGTTGACTTGCCCTTAGATCCGGCTGGCTGGCGAGGCGGGGGCCTCCGATCATCATCACCTGGGCCACCACCAACGTTCTTGGTGCGAGCCATCTGAACTGACAAGATGGTGAACTGCCGCTGATGAAGATCAACTATCAAACTGCTGCTTTCGAGGCTTGGCCTCGATCCTTACTCGTGAGCTTGGCTCCGAGTTGACTGCCAACTGCCACAAGAACCACAACGGAACCGACTCGCTGCACGATAGAATAGATGGATATACAAATAAATACCATATTGCTAATAGATGCGAAACCCTAACAGAGAAAGCAATGTAGATGCGAAATTGAATCGAATGGCTTTCTACCTGACGATCAGCGATCCGTGAAAAGATGAGATGTCACGCGGGGGAACCTCGGAACCGGCTAGGGTTACACGGAGCAATGATGAACTGGTGGCCCTAGTATTTGTGAAATCAGTGCATTGTATTGCAAATTGATCTCATAATTTGAAATTGAAACAAGGGCTAGCCTTACCGAGAGGAGATGAGGCTAGGGCACACGGCAAAAGAGGCAGAGAGGCGTGGGCAGGCGACTCCGGCGAGCTACGGCGGCGTTAGGCATGTGTGGCGCATGAGCTCTGATGGGCGCGCTTTGTCTTTGGCGGTGGTGGTGTGCGGAAGGCTCGGGTAGCGATGGCGCGCGAGGCCGGGAGCACGATGGTGTGGGCGCGAGGTGGCCGGCGTAGGGTCATGGTGGCGCGGCGAGGCAAGGGCACAAGCGATGATGCTGGGTGGTGGCAGCAGGAGGCGCAAGAGGCGGCGGCGCTGGGCTAGGGCAAGGCGGGATGAGGGCGAACAAAGGTACGGCTTGCGGTTAAATAGTTCCCACACGCGACGTAAAAGGAATGGGAGAAAGGAGTCCGAAGCCGCGCGAGATCCATCGGACCGGACGCTCCGGTGGTAGCGACCGGACGCTACAACCCCAGCGTCCGGCCGATTCGAAGAGAGGTCCAAATCCTCTGGAATCGGATCGGGCGTGTCCGGTGGTCCATGACGGGGACGCAGTGGTCCGGTCAATACAACTTGGTCTTCCTTCGATCGACCGGACGCTGAACCCTTCCTGACCGGACGCACAGACGCAGCATCCGGTCACTCCTTCACCAGCAGTTCACCTCCTGTGAACTGACCGGACGCTAGACAACAGCGTCCGGTGCAGCGTCCGGTGCACCTTTTCCAGCAAATCTTCAAACATCCATCTCGCTGTCTGTTCCCAATCAAGTCCCAACTTGAATAAGATCCAAATAAACACCAATTGGGACTGATATGAGTGAACTCTCTCAAACCCTCATATATATTTTTTTAAAATATTTTGCCTTAGGCTATAATTCTTTTTAAGAAAATAGGCAACAAGAGGGCAAACAGAACAAAACGACAAAACAACATTCATGCATATGCAATACTTGAGTAAATCTAGTTGCTTGTCAAGTTTGATCCAAGATTAAGCTACTTCACACGCTTTTCGGCGGTTATCTTAACCATGTTAGACAAGCGCTATATGCATTGCCACGAATTTAAACATGTCGTATATTACAATAAATGCACGGGACAACACAAGCTCAATTTTTAATGAAGTTACTAAAATCAAGTACATTGAGCTCATTCCGCAATCTACAAAATGTAGCCTCATCTAGCGGTTTAGTGAAGATATCCGCTAATTGATCTTCGGATCTTACACCTTCTAGTGATATATCATTTTTAGCCACATGATCTCTTAGAAAGTGATGGCGGATATCTATATGCTTGGTGCGAGAGTGTTGAACTGGATTATTTGCAAGTTTTACCGCACTTTCATTGTCGCACAAAAGAGGTACTTTCTCTAGAACTACTCCATAGTCTAGCAAAGTTTGTTTCATGTATAATATTTGTGCACAACAAGCACCCGCGGCAATGTATTCCGCTTCGGCGGTGGACAAAGCCACACTATTTTGTTTCTTGGAGGACCAAGACACAAGTGATCTTCCAAGCAAATGGCACCCTCCGGATGTGCTCTTTCTATCAACTTTGCATCCGGCGTAATCCGAATCGGAATAGCCAATTAATTCAAATAAAGCTCCTTTGGGATACCAAAGACCAATGCTTGGTGTGTGCTTAAGATACCTAAGGATTCTTTTTACAGCAATTAAATGAGTTTCCTTAGGACTAGCTTGAAATCTAGCACACATACACACACTAAACATGATGTCGGGCCTAGATGCGGTTAAATATAACAAGCTACCAATCATAGAACGGTAGAGAGTTTGATCAACCGGGTTACCTCCCTCATCTAGATCGAGATGTCCATTTGTAGGCATTGGTGTCTTGATTGGCTTACATTCATCCATCTTGAATCTCTTGAGAAGATCTTTTGTGTATTTCTCTTGAGAGATGAAGATGCCTTCTTTCATTTGCTTGACTTGAAAACCAAGAAAGAATGTAAGCTCACCAATCATTGACATCTCGAACTCCTTCGACATCAATTCACCAAATTCTTTGCATGAGTCTTCATTTGATGATCCAAAGATGATATCATCAACATATACTTGACAAATGAAGATATGCCCATCAAGCTTCTTGGTGAATAGTGTGGTGTCGACCTTCCCAATGGTGAAGCCCTTCTCAATGAGAAAGTCCCGAAGGCGCTCATACAAAGCTCTTGGGGCTTGCTTAAGCCCATATAGTGCCTTGGACAACCTATAAACATGATTAGGATATCTAGGGTCTTCAAACCCGGGAGGTTGATCAACATAGACTAGTTCATTTATAAAGCCATTTAAAAAAGCACTTTTCACATCCATTTAATATAGTTTCATTTCATGATGTGATGCATATGCAAGAAGGATACAGATGGCTTCTAATCTTGCAACCGGTGCAAAGGTCTCTCCAAAATCCAAACCTTCAACTTGAGAGAACCCCTTTGCAACTAGTCTTGCCTTGTTCCTCACAACAACACCTTGATCATCTTGCTTGTTGCGGAACACCCACTTCGTTCCAATGACTCTTGCACCTTTTGGTCGCTTCTTCAAGAGTCCAAACTTCATTCTTGAGTGAAGTTGTTCAACTCTTCATGCATGGCATTGATCCAATCCGGATCTTTAAGAGCTTCTTCTACCTTGGTAGGCTCATAGCAAGAGACAAAAGAACGGTGAGCAATAAATGAAGTAAGTTTTTGAGATCGAGTCATCACACCCTTTGATGGACTCCCTATGATGAGATCTTGTGGATGATCTTGTAGGAGAGGTGTGTTTCTTCTATTGACCACTTGAGGAGGAGGTTGTGGAGCATCAACATCTTGTGCTTGTACCACCATTTGCTCATGGGAGATATGAGTATCTTCATTTTCTACTCTCCCATCTTTTTCACCATCTTGTGGTACATTTGATGAAGAAGGTTGGTCAATGACTTGTACATCATTTTCATCATCTTTTGGCTTGATGTCTCCCACCGGGATATTCTTTATAGCCTCCCTCAATGGTTCATCACCTACATCATCAAGATTCTCATGTGCTCCTTGGGAGCCGTTAGATTCATCAAATTCCACATCATATGTTTCTTCAACCAAGCCGGTGGCATGATTAAATACTCTATATGCTTTGGACTTCAATGAGCAACCAACAAGAAAACCTATATCACAACATCTTTGAAACTTCCCTAGGTGTTGCCGCTTCTTGTAGATGTAGAACTTGCAACCAAACACCCTAAAGAAGGAGACGTCCGGCTTCTTCCCATTGAGCAACTCATACGGTGTCTTGACAAGGAATTTTTGAAGAAATAGGCGGTTGGATGCATAACATGCGGTGTTGATTGCTTCCGCCCATAGAGCTTCGGGGGTGTTGTACTCATCTAGCATTGTCCTTGCAAGGGTGATCAAAGTCCGATTCTTCCTCTCAACTACACCATTTTGTTGAGGAGTATAGGTTGCGGAGACTTCATGTTTGATTCCAACTTCATCACAATAGGATTCAATATTTGTGTTGTCAAACTCTTTGCCATTGTCACTTCTTATCTTCTTGAGCTTCATTTCAAATTCATTTTGAGCTCTCTTGGCAAACTTCTTGAAACAAGATGCAACTTCGGATTTGTCATGAAGGAAGAATACCCATGTATACCTTGATTAGTCATCCACAATCACAAGACAATAGAGATTTCCTCCCAAACTCTTATATGTTGTTGGTCCAAATAAATCCATGTGTAGGAGTTCTAGCACTCTTGTGGTTGACATAAAAGCTTTGGTTGGATGAGTGTTTGCAACTTGCTTGCCGGCTTGACATGCACTACAAAGCTTGTCCTTCTCAAACTTCACATCCTTCAACCCTCTCACCAAATCATTCTTCATAAGCTTCTTGAGTGAGTTCATCCCAACGTGAGCAAGTCTTCTATGCCATAGCCACCCAAGTGTTGTTTTGGTGAATAGACAAGTCTTCAAGTTTGCATCTTTGGAGGTGAAGTCAACTAGATATAAGTTGTTGTATCTAAATCCATTGAATATCACTTGTTTGTCATCTACTTTGGATACAACAACCTCCTTCTCGGTGAATAAGCATTGGAAACCAAGATCACACAATTGCCCAACGGATAGCAAGTTGAAACTCAATGAGGCAACATAGAGCACATTGGAGATGGAATGATCATTTGATATTGCCACTTTGCCCAATCCTTTAACCTGGCCCTTTGAATTATCTCCAAATGTTATTTTCTCTTGTCCATTTATCTCTTCATCTAGTGAGGTGAACATACGAGGATCACCGGTCATATGTTGAGTGCAACCACTATCAATAACCCAATGACTTCCACTGGTCTTGTAGTTCACCTACACACAAGAGATTCAAGCTTTAGGGATCCAAACTTGTTGAGGGCCCTTCACCTTCTCAACAAGTGACTTAGCCACCCAACTCTTCTTAGGCCTACTCTTGTTGGGGGGTCCTAAGAACATGACTTTCATCTTTCCACTAGAATCTTTTCTAAGCATGTAGTGAGCATTGAAAGCAAAGGGTCTAGCATGCTTGGGCAAGTGTTGTGGTGGTGGAGTTTGACACTCATGAGCAAAGTGGCCTTCTTGTCCACACTCAAAACATCTCTTTGGCTTTAGCTTTGGCTTTGATTGTTGGTGTTGAGCTTGAGCCTTCTTCTTCTCTACACTTGTCATATATCCAATGCCACTTCTATCCATCTTCATGACGGTATTCATGAGTAGCTCACTTTGGAGATGCTTGCCTCTAGCGAACTTGCTCAATCCCACCTTGAGATGCTCTTTCTCCATCTTGAGCTTCTTGTTTTCTTCTGTGAGAATATCATTGTTCTTCTCTTCCTTGAGTTTCTTGTTTTCTTCTTTGAGCTTGTCATTCTCAAGGATCAACTCTTTGTCATGATCAAGAGTTTCTAGCACAATGGTGTTGTGACTTTTCATCTCTTCAAGATCTTTCATGAGCTTCTCATGGTCACTCTTGAGCTTGACATACTCATCATAGTCATTGCACTCAACCACTTGCTTGCCTTTGCTACTAGATCCATGCTCAATGCTCTCATCAATTAAATCATCACATGAGGTAGCTATATCAATCTTAACAACATGGTTAGTAGCAATATGTGGCTCATTTGGTAAGAATTCTTGTGCAATAACAAGGGTATCATAATTGATCTTTAGAGTTGTATATTCGTCTTTTAGCTTGTTGTGACTAATGATAAGCTCATTGTGCACCCACTCAAGTTTATCATGTTTATCTTTAAGCTCTTTCTTAGAAGATTTGAGCTCCTTGAGTTTGGATGATATAGAGTCATTTATTTCTTTGAGCTCATCATTAGCCTTTTCCAATGCATCACACTTAGCTAAGAGTTAATCATTTTTAGCATCAAGTTTGTCATTTGTAGCTCTACTCTTTCTAATGATCTTAGTGTATTTTCTTAATATTTTGACAAGATCATCATATGTGGGTGAATCATCATCGCTATCACTATCATCATCACTAGCTTGCTCATCATCACTACTATCATCACTCTTAGTTACCTTGCGTTCACCCTTGGCCATAAGGCATAGGTGTGTAGAGGATGATGGCGATGGTGGCGGTGAGGATGCAAGATCAATAGCAATGGCGGCCACCTTCTCATTGTCACTCTCATCATCAGATGATCCACTTGAGGAATCAATGTCCGTGAGCCAATCACCAACAATATAGGCCTTGCCACTCTTCTTCTTCTTGTAGAAGTCTCTCTTTTTACCATCTCTCTTCTTGTATGGCTTGTTCTTTTTCTTTTCATCTTCATCACTTGAATCATCTTTCTTGCCCTTATTCTTGAACTTGTCTTTCTTGGGCTTTGTGCATTGATGAGCTAGGTGGCCAAGTTCGCCACAATTGTAGCAATCCATCTCGGAAATTGGCTTTCTTCTTGAGCTAGTGAAGAACTTCTTCTTCTTGCCGTCAAACTTGATGCCACTCTTGTTTAGCTTCTTTAGCATCTTGGCGGTCTTCTTCACCATGAGAGCAAGACTTTCTTCATCATCTTCATCACTTGAGCTCTCATACTCAAGTCTTGCCTTGCCCTTATCTTGGCTAGCTTTGAATGCTAAGTCCTTCTCTTTCTTCTTTGTAGAGGATGAGCCATCTTGTGGCGTGATGTGCATGTACATCTCATGAGCATTGATCTTTCCCAAGATTTGTGTCGGTGTAGCGGCGGAAAGATCACCTTGATGTAGCACGGTCACAATGTGCCCATATTTGTCAATGGGGAGGACACTCAAGATCTTTCTCACAACATCGGATGGGGACATTTGAGTAAGTCCAAGCCCATTGACTTCCTCTACAAGAACATTTAAACGAGAATACATTTCATTAGCACTTTCTTTGGGAAGCATCTCAAAAGAATTTAGCTTTTTAATCACAAGATGATAGCGTTCCTCACGCTCACTCTTGGTTCCCTCATGGAGCGCACAAACGTCCGACCATAGTGCATGGGCGTCTTTGTGGTTCCTTACACGATTAAACACATCTTTGCAAAGGCCTCTAAAGATGGTGTTGCGAGCCTTTGCATTCCATTTTTCATAGTTTACTTCATCGCCTTGAAGTTATACGGCATTCTTAGGTGTTGGGAACCCTTGAGAGGCGGCTCTAAGAATTCCAACATCTGGAGCTTCTAGGTAAGCCTCCATGCGAATTTTCCAATATGGAAAATCATCCCCCTCGAAGATAGGAGGAGGTCCATCCCCGTGAGACATCTTGCTCTAAGCGGTTAGGCTTAAAAACGTGAGCATGAGGCTCTGATACCAATTGAAAGGATCAAGATGCCCAAGAGGGGGGGTGAATTGGGCTAATTCTAAATTTTCTTTCAATAATCAAATCCTACGGATAGCCCAATTAACCCCTTGTGCCTAGAAAAGTGTTTCTATCAAATCAACGCACAAAAGACTTGCAACCTATGTTCCAAACTTACTCTAGCATAGCAATTCTATGAATGTAAAGACAAGTATTGAATTGCTCAAAGTAAATACTTAAAGTAAATGCTCAAAGTGAATAGAGAAGGGAACGCGGTGATGTTTTGTCGAGGTATCGGAGAGTCGCCACTCTCCACTAGTCCTCGTTGGAGCACCCGCGCAAGGGTGTAGCTCCCCCTTGATCCGCGCAAGGATCAAGTGCTCTCTACGGGTTGATTCTTCGACACTCCGTCGCGGCGAATCACCCAAAACCGCTCACAACTTGAGTTGGGTCACCCACAAGCTCCGCCGGGTGATCACCAAGCTTCCAACCACCACCAAGCCGTCTAGGTGATGGCGATCACCAAGAGTAACAAGCATGAACTCTCACTTGACCACGCGAAGCCTAATGAGAAGATGGATGCACACTTGTCTACCCTTGATTCACTAATGAGGTTTCACTCTTGGATTCTCAAATCACAAACACCTCACTAGGACCTTGCTCTTCTTGGCACTCACAAACGTGTTTCTCAGCTGTTGGAATGAGCAAAAGTAACTCCACACACGAGTGGAGCTTCTATTTATAAGGCAGCCTGAAAAACGAACCTTATGAGCTTCTGCGGGATGACCGGACGCTCCGATCGTATTGACCGGACGCTCCGGTCAGTTCAATCCGCGCAACAGTTTCCAAGTGATGACCGGACACTGTCAGGGTCCGGTCGCTCTTGGAAGCTTACTGTAATCGACCGGACGCTGGATACTCAGGGTTTGGTCACCACTGACCGGACGCGTCCGGTCACACTTTCTCAAGTCTGGACCCTTACTGGAGTCGACCGGACGCTGGCCCTCAGTGTCCGGTCACACGACCTTCCAGCGACCGGTCACTCCAGACTTGTTCTCCTTAGTCAAATGAACTGACCGGACCCTGCGGCCAGCGTCCGGTCGCACCGGAGCCAGCGTCCGGTCAGTATTTGACCCTCCATTCACTTCCAACTCTCGATCATAGGTGAATGAAGTTTGCTCCAAAGGATCTTAGGCATTCATAGGAGCTACCTAGAGCTAGTTTTAACAAGTGTGCACCACACCTAACTCACTAGACTCAACTAGGTCAAGCTACCCGTTCATACCCCCTTCATAGTACGGCCAAAGGAAAAACAAAGTCCTAAACTACTCTAAGTGTCTCTCCAACTTCAATTGACACTTAGAACTAGTTATCCTTAACCTTGTCGTCCATCCTTTGAAAACCGAAACGATTTCCATCGTAGGGGCATGACAACCTCAATTGCCCAATCGATCTCCATTACCATGACCTAACTTAATTGCCTCTGCAAAACACACGTTAGTCATAGTAATCTTGTATTGACATTAATCACCGAAATCCACTTAGGGGCCTAGATGCTTTCAGTATGTCCGCCCTAATAACTCCTGGTACCTCAAGAGCTGCCAGTAGGAGTCCAGCGAGTCCCTGTGGGATTACATCCACAGGTTCTCCCAACGATGCAACTCCCTCCCTGATGTCATTAACATGGACGTCATCAGCGCATTCCTCTCTGGGACGACCTGTGAGTCCCTGGTCCACAAGCTTGGCTGTCTGAAGCCCCGTACCACCCGCGACCTGCTCAACATTGCCACTAACCACGCCTCCAGCGAGGAGGTGGTCGGAGCGGTCTTCAATGGAGGCCGGGACAAAGGCAAGGCCAAGCGCGTGGACCAAGACGAGTGCCCCTCCACACAGAGGGGCAAGAAGAACAAAACGGATCAGCGTCGACCGAACAACACCGCGTTGGTCACCACAGCTGAACGCGCGGGCAAGCAGCCCCAGCAGGGCCTGCCTAACCACTTCAACAAGCTCATGGATAGCCCGTGTGCCAACCACGCTTACCCCTTCAAACACCTCTACAAGGACTGCGAGCTCAAATGTTTCTTGCGACAGGCCGGCAGGTCGAAAGAAGGAGAGGGCAAAGAGGCGGCAGTCAAGAAAGGAGGCAAGGTGGGCAAGGATGGGGACGTCTTCCCCAACCCCAAGGAATGCATCATGATCTTCAGTGGATCCGGCGCCATTTGCTCTAGGCGCCAGCACAAGGTACGCTACAGGGAGGCATGCGCCACCGAGATGGCCATCCCCTCCTTCCTTAGCTAGTTGGAATCTCCGATCACCTTCGATCAGAGGGACCATCCCTCCCACGTCGTGAGACCGAGACGCTACCCGCTCATCGTCGACCCCATCATCCGCAAGAAGCGGCTCACCAAGGTGCTGATCGGAGGCTTCGGCCTCAACATCCTCTATGTCGACACCCTCAATGCCATGAGCATCCCCCGGTCAAAACTCCGCCCAGCGGGCTCCCCCTTCCATGAGGTGATCCCAGGAGCGCAGGAATACCCGCTCGGGCAGATCGACCTGCCTGTCACGTTTGGTGACCGAGCCAACTTCGCTCGGAGGTCCTCACCTTCGAAGTGGTGGACTTACTAGGGTCCTACCACGCCATCTTAGGGCGGCCATGCTATGCCAAATTCATGGCGATCCCCAACTACACCTACCTCAAGCTGAAGATGTCGGGACCGAATGGCGTCATCACCGTGGGCAGCGCCTTCTCGCATGCCTTCACGTGCGACCGCGAGCATTTCGAGCTCACCACCATGGTCATCAACTCTTCCGAGCTCCCACAGTTCAGGGAGTCATCGACCCCAACAGTCCTAGGCTACAACAAACCAACCTCCTCGACGACCTTTCGTCCACTCAAGGAAACCAAGGCGGTGGGGATCAACCCCACTGACCCAACCAAAACGGTGCAGATTGGGACCTAGCTCCCAGCCAAATAGGAATGCGAGCTCATCGATTTCCTGTGCGCCAATCGCGATGTCTTCACGTGGAAGCCATCTGACATGCTGTGCATACCATGGGATGTCGCTGAGCACGCACTGCGCCTCATCCCAGGCTCAAAGCCTGCTAAGCAACGCCTGCGTCGCTTCGATGATGAGAGGCGCAGGGCCATAGGCGAAGAGATCGCCAAACTCCTAACAGCCGAATTCATCAGAGAGGTATTCCACTATGACTGGCTTGCCAATCCCGTTCTTATTAAAAACAAGACCGGGAAATGGAGAATCTGCGTTGATTATACTGGCCTCAACAAAGCATGTCCAAAGGATCACTTTCCTTTGCCGCGCATAGACCAGATAATTGACTCCACCTCGGGTTGCGAGATCCTCTCCTTTTTTCGATGCCTACTCGGGCTATCACCAAATCGCGATGAAAGAGTCCGATCAGCTCGAAACCTCATTCATCACCCCGTATGGTTCATACGGCTACATAACCATGCCTTTTGGCCTGAAGAACGCTGGCGCCACCTACCAAAGGTGCATGTAGCAATGCTTCGCTGACCAAATCGACCCGCTCGATCAGCCTAATCAAGCCGAGCGGTCAAAACCAACAATCACCGTCTATGTTGATGACATAGTGGTCAAAACAGCTCAAGCTTGCGACCTCATTGCAACCTTGGTCGTAACATTCATGAACCTCTGAAGGTTCAACGTCAGATTGAATCCCAAAAATGTGTTTTCGGGGTTCCGAAGGGGAAGCTGCTAAGATACATTGTGTCCGAGCGCGGCATCGAGGCCAACCCCAAAAACATCATGACCATCTCCAACATAGGCCCTATATGCAATGTCAAGGGCATACAAAGGCTCACCGGCTGTCTGGCTACCCTGAGCCGATTCATCTCTCGGCTCAGCGAATGGGGGATGCCACTCTACAAGCTCCTAAAAAAGACGGACGCCTTCGTCTGGACTGAGGAAGCTCAGCAGGCTCTAGAGAGCCTCAAAGCATCCCTAACATCAGCCCCAATCCTCATCGCTCCCGAACAGGGAGAACCCCTCCTCCTCTATGTCGCGGCAAGCAACCATGAGGTGAGCGTCGCCCTGGTCATCGAAAGGGAGGAGCCGGGACACCACCTTAAGGTCCAGCGGCCCATATGCTTCATCGGGGAGGTACTCACCGACCCCAAGGTTTGGTACCCCTAGGTGTAGAAAGTCCTATACGCCGTGCTAATGGCGACACAGAAGCTCCTGCACGACTTCACCGACCATGAAGTCGCGGTCGTCACTTCATACCCGCTCGGGGACATCATCCGCAACCGCGACGCCGCGGGACGGATCTCTAAATGGGCACTCAAACTCATGGGCCATGACATTAGGTATATCCCTAGTACCTCTATTAAATCTCAGGCTCTCACGGATTTTGTCACCGAATGGACGGAGGTGCAGCTACCGACCCCGGATGTCACCCACGAGTACTGGACAATGTACTTCGATGGGTCCATAATTGTGGCAGAACCTCCTAAATTATAGGGCCCACATGCACCTGTCACTGTCCAACGACCTTTGACATCTATGCATATGTTCCTGGTAATTTAAGAAGACTGTCGGGTGTCCTCGGGGAACCCCGAATCATCCACGATTTCCGAGCAGGATCACATTACAGAGTCATTGTAGTATTACAACAGTTTATTCAAATAGACACATCAGAGTAAAAGTAGCGGAAGACTTACAATAACATAGTTTACAAACCATTTGTTTCAAACCGTACAACTAAGTTCGATATTAATACAAACCAAAGTAGTGGAGCGGCATTATAATATAATACAAAACACACAATGAGGCTGCCCTGCCCAAGGGCCACACAATTACTTCTCAACGTCATCACAAGGTACAACTGTCATGCAGCATGATCCACAACAGATCTGCTCATGAGACTCACCTGCAACAAGGGTCAACGAACCCTGAGTACAAAAGTACTCAACAAGACTTAACCGAAATAAGAATTAAAAGAACACAGGAATGCAGGCTCATGGGATTCAAGGTATGGCTTTAGCAATAATCAAGGTTCTTTTGCGTAAAAGCATTTTAACAAAAATCTATATATCAACATTTAAAACTTCATAAAGATCATATACAAAGCTGACATGATCCTCATTGATATCATGAAACTTCATAACCAACACCTTCTCAAACCATCCTCAAGTTCCAGTTATTAATTACTACGATGATGAACAGTGAGTTGAGTCTCCATAACCGAGGAGCAACGACGATTCGAACCGATTATAAACCCAGCTGGGGATTCCAGACCACACGACATATGCAGGTCCCCGACCTACATATACCAACCTACCCTTGGATCCTCTAAAACAAGAACGGGTCCGCGCCACCCGAGAATACAGTACTCCACCATTCCAGCCCATGGCCACGTGGGTACACGCTATTCCCGCCATCTCTCCACTCCCAGTGCGCGAGTAGCCATTCTCGTAATAGAATTGCCAAGTTCAGGCTTACCGGAGTATGTGGTTAGTACTACAAATTCTCACCTCATGCAATTCAACAACGGACGTGCCTTAATCGACACAGGCGGAAAGAACCCGCTCACAAGACCTCCATGTCTGGTGGCTCACACTCACCGAGTCCACCCGGTCTAGATTTATTACTCCACATTCCCATATCACATGCTAACATAATTAACCAATGTCCCATTTAAAACTTGCAGGTGGCAGGTAGTCACCCGACTTTCATCGTTCTACGCATAGCTAAGCAAAACTAGGCATATACGAATTTAAAACTGGTAATATGGTAAATATGGAATAACAAGGGTGGTAATGCACCAATTAGGCTTTTACCTAACTCCTAATCACTTAATGCAGTAACGGAAAGCAAAAGCGAAATTAATTTGTAAAACACAAGGTAGGGTTGTATGCATCCGGGGCTTGCCTTCGTTGACGGAAAAGTCCAGCTCTTGCGATGCTTCACAAGTATTCGGTCCGACCTCAACAGACGGATTAACCTCCTCAACAACTTGATTAACTACCACGTGTTCACCTTCGTTCACTACACGTAATACAATGCCATGTTTAACATGATGCGGAATACGAAATATGATGCTCGATGATGGATACAAAAATTAACAATTTGAATACAACTTTCCTTCGCGGTACAGTTGCAAGTCAAACAAACTAAATCTTTTTCGTAACACATACATCAACTGCCAAGGATCATTAACAACAAATGACCCAAGGTCATCACTCAATCCAAAATTACAAACAAAACCTAAATCACTAAAGGTTACTATTTGCTTTTATGAATTAATTATTTAATTCAAAATTATGAAATAAATCAACTTATTCCAATTGAGCTAAAATTTTTTGTAAATGTTCATTACATGATAACTAAGTGGCAAAACAAATTTCATAATTTTTTGACAAGTAAATAAGCCTAGAAAATTCATGGAAATCCATTTATTAATATATTGAGCAATTTTTATCACATTTAAAAATTACTGAAAAACATTATTTCATATTTTTCTTAAATACTTTATATCATAGAGAAGTCACATAAAAATTTTCATAATTTTTGGAGCTCTAAATAAATCTACACAAAAATAACAAAAACAGACACTATTCATTCAAATCTGAAAATAGAAAAATCCATTTGAACGCTGAGTCACTAACATGGTGACCCCACCTGTCATCCCCTTCCTCCCGCTTTGACTAAGGCGATGATGGCGCTGACCGGCGATATCTCGACGACGGCGAGATCAACGGCGACGGCGAAGGCACTATCAGGATTACTACATCACGGCGCATCGATTTGTGGCACAAACGCGACCAATTATTGCCTGGACAGAGCACTACGCCGGCCATGGCGGCTGCGGTGGCACGGCGACACAACGCCGGCGAAACAAAGCCGAAAACGGAGAAACAGAGGGCATGGGAAGGTCCAGTAGCTCACCACGAACACACTGGAGCAAAGAATGAGACCCCGGAAGCTACGAGGACACGGTCGACGTTGGCGATGAGGTCACGGTGGAGCGATCTTCGACGACGCAGCGATGCTCCGGTAGCTATGGTGGTCAAAATGAGAAACCAATGGGTCACAAAGCACTACATCAATGCGGCGAAGCGAAAGCAAGACTTCGACAAGGCGAGAGACTCACCGTAGCACAGCCGCCATGGCAGCGCTGGCTCGACGGCGGGACTCTTCGGCCGTGGAGAAGAAAATCTGACGAGTGGCGGTTCCGGTGAAATTAAGCCGAATTGATGGGTTGGCTAAGTGCGCAAGGATAAGGCGGAGCTAATGGATGCTTTCTTGCAACGGCAGAGGAGACCTTTGGTTCGACGACGAGAGCTCACCGGAGATGATCGACAGCGCCGGGAAAAACAGAGGCGAAGGAAGAATAACGATGACGACGCCGGAGCTTTATAGGGCGTGCCAAGGAAGCAAGGAGAAGCCACGGCGATGCCTTTCCAGCGCCAAAGACGAAGTTAAGACCACCACGCTGCGCAGCGCTGGAACGTGAAGGCGGTCACGCCGCCATGTAAGCTTCCGGCGGTGAACACTTTATTCACAATATTTACAAGTTTGTCATTCGCCAAAATTCACAAATTACTCTCAAATTTTCATAACAACTCAAAAATCTCCAAAACAAAAGTTGTTCAAAATCAAAAGTTCTACAACTTTGCTTCTATAACCATCTCCTAATTCGGTCTAGATTTTGAAATGAACTTTTGAATTTGAATAGGAAATTTAATTAATTACGCCTTTTGAATTACTCAAAATTTTTCTAAACAACTTGAAAAATTCCAAAAACAAACTTTGTATAACTTGCCAAGCTCTACACTTTTGCTTTCGGGATCAACCCCAAATTATGCTTAGATTTTGAAATGGATTTTCGGGGTAGGATTTAAATCTTCAAAAGCGGTTTTTTCGAAAAATTCAAAATCCAAACAAACTTTGAACTAGAGTCAACCAATACAATTCAACACATACCACATGAATATAAACTTATTTTAGTGTATGCATCTCAAAGTTTTCACCAAATGCCAAATGCTTTGCAATGCATATGATGACACATCGGGGTTTTAGTATTTTAAACACCGAGGTGTTACAATCCTTCCCCTAAAAGAAATCTCGCCCGAGATTCAAAGCCATAGAGTAAGTAATGGAAAAGGAAATGTGTCAATCCAAAACAACGAACTTTTCCATAAAACAACTGAGGTTCTTTTACAAAACACAATTTGAAGTGGCTTGAGCTCAACAAACATTATTCTATTCTATATTGACGCTAGAAACTCTAGAAACTTTTCTAACAAGTAATCTTCTGATTCCCGGTAGCTTCCTCTTCGAATGTTGATTCCATTGTATCTTGTAGAACTTTATTGTTCTCCTCCCGAGTAACACGATCTTTCCGATCCAACACTCGGATAGGATATTCTGAATAAGTCGAGATCTGGTTCAAGTTCCACTCCTTCAACTTCAACATTCCGCTCAGGCACTCGGAGGCACTTCTTCAACTGAGACACATGGAACACATCATGTACAAACGGTGATAAATGTTCGGTAATTTCAAGCGATAGGCCACTTTTCCATACCTCTCCAAAATTTGAAATGGTCCAATATATCGAGGTGCCAACTTGCCTTTAACACCAAAACGGTTAACTCCCTTCATTGGTGATACTTTCGGATATACAAAATCTCCTTTGTTAAACACCAATGGTCTCCGTCGTCTATCATCGCATAACTCTTTTGGTGGATCTGAGCTATTTTCAAATTACTCAGTATTTGCCTAACCTTGTCTTCCGTTTCTTTCACAAGGTCAACTCCAAAGAATCTTTCTTTCAGGGCTCCGACCAACTCAAAGCGATGTTCTTCACCTACGGCCATAGAGTGCTTCAAATGGAGCCATTCTAATGCTTTCCTGATAACTATTATTATATGAGAACTCAGCCAAAGGTAAGCATTCGTCCCACTTGTTGGAATAATTAAGGACACAACACCTTAACATATCTTCAAGCACTTGATTGACTCTTTCAGTCTATCCATCAGTCACGGATGATAAGGCTGTACTATACAGGAGCTTGGTATCCAAGGAAGAATGCAATTGTTTCCAAAAACTGGAGACAAACTATGTACCCCGATCGGACACTATGGTCTTTGGTATTCCATGGAGACTCATAATTCTTGCTAAATATATCTTGGCGTATTGGACGATTGGGATATATAGTCTTGATGGGAAGAAAATGTCTTGACTTAGTGAGTCGATCTACAATAACCCATATTGAGTCAAATCCCTTTCTTTGTCTTGGGTAGACCAACAATAAAGTCCATACTTATGTCCTCCTCCCACTTCCAAGCTGGAATAGGTAAGGGTTGTAGTTCTCCAAACAGACCTCAAATGTATAGCTTTCACCTTTTGACAAGTATAACACTTTGCTATATATCTCGCAATTTCTATCTTCATTTTTGTCCACCAAAACCTTTGTTTTAAGTCATGGTACATCTTGTTGCTTCCCGGATGGATAGATAGCCTAGTAGCATGTGCTTCTTCAAGAATTGACTGTCACAACTCAGGAACTTTTGGTACTACCAAACGATCCTTGAACCATAGCACACCTTCATTATCTATACTAAAACATTCCACCTTTCCATTCTGGACTCTTTCCTTGATATGGGCTATACCCTTGTTTTCCTTCTGAGCAGCAATAACTTGATCTCGAATAGTGGCTTCAACAATTATGTTGGTCAAACTACCTTGTTGAATTACTTCTACATTTAGCTTTTCCATTTCTTGACATAAAGTCAAACCCATTGTTCTTACTGTCAGGCAATTACAATAGCTTTTTTGATCGAGAGAGCATCTGCAACTACATTGGCTTTTACGGGGTGATAATGTACTTCCAAATCATAATCCTTAATTAGTTCTAACCATCTTCTTTGTCGCATGTTCAACTCGATCGAGTAAAGATATATTTTAAGCTCTTGTGATCTGTATATATATGGCACGTATTACCAAGCAGGTAATGTCGCCAAATCTTTAGAGCATGAACCACAGCTGCTAACTCCAAATCATGAGTAGGATAGTGTTCTTCATGTTGCTTAAGTTGCCTGGACGCATAGGCAATGACTCGGCCTTCTTGCATCAACACACATCCAATACCAATACACGAAGCATCACAATAAACATCAAACGCGTCTTCTCGAAATCAGGTTGAGCTAACACCAAGTGCGATGAGTCAATAGCCTTTTAAAGTCCGGAAAGCCTCTTCATAATCTCGATGACCGAGACAAACTTGACTTGGTTCTTCAACAATTCAGTTATGGACTTTGATACTTTAGAGAAATCTAGAATAAACCGACGGTAATACCCCGCCAATCCCGTAAAACTCGAACTTGATGAGCTGTGGTTGGTGGTTTCCAATCAAGCACATCCTTCACTTTGCTTGGATCAACATGACAACTCCTTCCTCTCGACAAGACATGTCCCGAAATCGCACTTCCTTAAGCCAAAAATCACACTTGTTGAACTTAGCATACAATTGATGTTCTCTCAAACGAGTCGTAACAATTCGAGGTGTTACGCATGTTCTGTCTTATTCTTGGAATATACTATTATATCATCTATAAATACCACTACAAACTTGTCTAGCTCGGGCATGAATACTGAGTTCATCAAATACATGAAATGAGTTGTAGCATTGGTCAAACCAAAAGACATCACCAAGTATTCATATAATCCGTATCTCGTGGTAAATGCCATTTTGGGAATATCTTCAGCTTTATCTTGATTTGATGATACCCCGATCTCAAATCTATCTTGGAGAAAACTTTGGCTCGCCAACCGATCAAAAAGCAAATCTATCCGAGGTAATGGATACTTATTCTTGATGGTCACTTCATTCAGCAGACGATAGTCAACACATAACCTCGTGGTCTCATCTTTCTTTTTCACAAAATTGCCGGACATCCCCAAGGTGAGGAACTGGTTGGATAAACCCTTCTCAATTAATTCTTGTAATCGAGCCTTCAACTCGGCCAATTCCTTAGGTGGCATTCTATAAGCTCTTAGAGAAATCGGAGCTGTTCGAGTTGTAACTCTATGTTAAACTGTACATCCCTATCGGTGGTAGACCGGGTAAATCCTCGTGAAACACATCGGGAAATTCACGTACTACGGGATATCTCTAATCTCTTTGACGGCAGCAGTTGCACAAACTCGGTCCTTGATCTTCTTAAGGTTGGAAGTTGGATGAGAAGTTGAGAATTACTATCGTGCAAACTTACTCTTAAAGTCCTATTCAAAGCATCTATAATGACCTTATCTTTGATACATCCAATTCATTCCCAAGATTACATCTATATCCCGATCCTTAAGGATAATCATGGTAGTGGGAAAAATATGCCCACCAGGTTTTACGGGTACACTGGTACACCATTTCCTTAGTACTGACGCGTCCCCCGGCGATTGCACAAAGAAACTTTCCTTTGTTGCCCCAATTGAAATTTCATACTTCATGACAAATGTTCTATTGATGAATGAATGCGATGCGCTAGAATCAAAAAAGTATAATCTGTAGGGTGATTGGCAGCAGAAACATACCCATCATCACATGGCTCCCCTTCCGAAATTCTCTCGGCTTGAATATAGAACACCCGTCCGGTCTTCCTCTCATCTTTGCCCTTCCGAGCATTCAGGTTGTGGTTCTTGTTTGGTGCTTGACCTCGTTGTTGATTGGCAGGGGTCTTCGATAATTCTGATTAACCTACCTAGGATATGGACATTCCCTGGAAAAATGACCAGTCCTTCCACAATTGTAACACGGATAGTTGTGACCCGTGACGTTGGAGCATTACCACCGGGAGCATTGGTTGATGTGAGTTCGGATAGGTTATCATGGGACGGACATTTGATTTGTTGCTTGACTTGGAACTGCGGTGGACGATAAGGAGGACGATCATGGTTTATTGGATGATAAATCACCCTCCGCTTCTTCCGATTTCCCCAAAAGATCCAGACGACATACTCTTTTTTCTTCTTGAGCTCCTTATGTCGCCGATATTTTGCCTCTCAAGCAATTGCAATATTTATCGCCTCATGATAAGTGATATTGGTACAGTTGTCATCATTGTCTGCGCGATTTGGTATTCAGACCTCTCATGAACCATTTCTTTTCTTGGCATCCATATCGATATGTTCAGATGCATATCATGATGTGATGATTGAATCTTCCCACATCTTGCATAACCGTTTGATCCCCTTGCCTCAAAGCAAGGAATTCATCTAGCTTCATAGCCATCACTCCTTAGGGATATAATGGGCTCAAATTAGTGCGAAATTCTATCCAAGTTAACGAAATGCTGCGGGTTGCATGGCCATCAGATTTGCATACCAAGCACCAATTTGCACCTCTAAGTTGTTGGGCAGCAAACACCGGTTTCAAACTCATGCAAAGTGAATAAGATCAAATTTCGCTCCATGGTCCTAAGCGGTCATCGACCTCAAAGTGGTTCATCCGCCTTGGTAAACACCGGGGTTTTGTATCCGTGAAATCCACATAGGTAGCCTCATGCACGTTATGATTGCGCCACGGTTTCCATGCATCTGGTTCTCGATTACTTTGAGCCATCTCATGAAGCAACGAGAATTTTCCACAGTCCACATTGACTAATGCGATCGCATCGGCCAGATTGGTCGGCATCGGTGGCGGGTTGGGGATATCATCATCATCTTGTGAAGTACCAGAATATGTGATCCCCGCAGATGACGCATCGCTCATAACAAACCAAACTTTATTCACAAGACTTTATAGAATTGCACTGTGACTTACTCGGACACATAACATAGGGTTTATTACTATAAACACGGACCCTATATGTACCAAAACAAGATACATAGCTTAACCAAGATTAACTATTACACAACTCTACTCTTTTCCGTGATTACTTCAAACTTCAGGCTCGGTATCCATTCCGGAATTATTACCGCCTTCATCATCACTTTCATTGATCATTACTAATTCTTCAGGGTCTTCTTCTTCTTCCTCTTCCGATTCGCTATCATCGGTAAGGATGACACCGGGGTCCATGGCATCAGCTTGAGGCTCATGATTCGGGTTTAGTAGATTGCTAAGCCTATGAACTTCCTCATGTAGATAGGTATTATGTTCTTCTAAATCTTCTATATAGAATTCTAGCTCATGAGTTCTAGCTCTAGCTACATTCTCCCTATGCCAGGCTTCATTTCGTCCCTCCACCGTACGAACTAACATGCTTTCGTAGTTCCTGTGTGCAGTGGTGAGACGCCTCAATTGATCCTGTAATTCTCCTACCTGTATAGCATCCAAAGCCCTATCTCTAGTAGCTTGTGCTAACTCTGTAGAAATCCTCTGTATCTCCGCCTGGGGATCAGGCCTAGAACTGCTACTGCTAGCACCATCATTTCTAGGGGCAAGTTGGTGACAAGGAACTCCTTTGGGTCCAGTGGACTTACGGGGCGTCATCTTGGTACGAGCTATACTGTAGGAAGCCAATTTAATCCAAATAAGACCATTTGATCAAAATCCAATAAGTAGCTAAGATGGATTACATTACTCAAACCAGACTCACTACTCAACTCCAGACTAAGAGGTGAAGGAAGTAACGGGTGAATTATTCATGATGCATGAATCGTTCTTACGAACAAAAACATCAAAGTTTATAATGCACATAAACAACATTTATTTTTATATAGGGCATAGTAATATTACTACTCCACCACACAAAACCTTTTTAATCATATACGGAATGGTGAGAAAGAAATAAGACAAGTCAGAAGCAATTTGGACCAAATTAATCAAGTTAAATTTAGTCATCCCAAATCATTTTGAAGTTTTTGTAAACCAATACCACAAAAACTTTGTAACGATCGCCTCGATACCATTACTCGGGCGAACCTCCTAAATTATAGGGCCCACATGCACTGTCCTTCGTCCAACGACCTTTGACATCTATGCATATGTTCCTGGTAATTTAAGAAGACTGTCGGGTGTCCTCGGGGAACCCCGAATCATCCACGATTTCCGAGCAGGATCACATTACAGAGTCATTGTAGTATTACAACAGTTTATTCAAATAGACACATCAGAGTAAAAGTAGCGGAAGACTTACAATAACATAGTTTACAAACCATTTGTTTCAAACCGTACAACTAAGTTCGATATTAATACAAACCAAAGTAGTGGAGCGGCATTATAATATAATACAAAACACACAATGAGGCTGCCCTGCCCCAAGGGCCACACAATTACTTCTCAACGTCATCACAAGGTACAACTGTCATGCAAAGATGATCCACAGCAGATACGCTCATGAGAGACTCACTCGCAACAAGGGTCAGCTAACCACGAGTACAAAAGTACTCAACAAGACTTAACCGAAATAAGAATTAAAAGAACGCAGGAATGCAGGCTCATGGGATTCAAGGTATGGCTTTAGCAATAATCAAGGTTCTTTTGCGTAAAAGCATTTTAACAAAAATCTATATATCAACATTTAAAACTTCATAAAGATCATATACAAAGCTGACATGATCCTCATTGATATCATGAAACTTCATAACCAACACCTTCTCAAACCATCCTCAAGTTCCAGTTATTAATTACTACGATGATGAACAGTGAGTTGAGTCTCCATAACCGAGGAGCAATGACGATTCGAACCGATTATAAACCCGGTGGGATTCCAGAGACCACACGACATATGCAGGTCCCCGACCTACATATACCAACCTACCCTTGGATCCTCTAAAACAAGAACGGGTCCGCGCCACCCGAGAATACAGTACTCCACCATTCCAGCCCATGGCCACGTGGGTACACGCTATTCCCGCCATCTCTCCACTCCCAGTGCGCGAGTAGCCATTCTCGTAATAGAATCGCCAAGTTCAGGCTTACCGGAGTATGTGGTTAGTACTACAAATTCTCACCTCATGCAATTCAACAACGGACGTGCCTTAATCGACATAGGCGGAAAGAACCCGCTCACAAGACCTCCATGTCTGGTGGCTCACACTCACCGAGTCCGCCCGGTCTAGATTTATTACTCCACATTCCCATATCACATGCTAACATAATTAACCAATGTCCCATTTAAAACTTGCTGGTGGCAGGTAGTCACCCGACTTTCATCGTTCTACGCATAGCTAAGCAAAACTAGGCATATCTGAATTTAAAAGCTGGTAATATGGTAAATATGGAATAACAAGGGTGGTAATGCACCAATTAGGGCTTTTACCTAACTCCTAATCACTTAATGCGATAACGGAAAGCAAAAGTGAAATTAATTTGTAAAACACAAGGTAGGGTTGTATGCATCAAGGGGCTTGCCTTCGCGTTGACGGAAAAGTCCGGCTCTTGCGACGCTTCACAAGTATTCGGTCCGACCTCAATGCAGACGGATTAACCTCCTCAACAACTTGATTAACTACCACGTGTTCACCTTCGTTCACTACACGTAATACAATGCCATGTTTAACATGATGCGGAATACGAAATATGATGTTCGATGATGGATACAAAATTAACAATTTGAATACAACTTTCCTTGGCAGATGCAGTTGCAAGTCAAACAAACTAAATCTTTTTCGTAACACATACATCAACTGCCAAGGATCATTAACAACAAATGACCCAAGGTCATCACTCAATCCAAAATTACAAACAAAACCTAAATCACTAAATGTTACTATTTGCTTTTATGAATTAATTATTTAATTCAAAATTATGAAATAAATCAACTTATTCCAATTGAGCTAAAACTTTTTGTAAATGTTCATTACATGATAACTAAGTGGCAAAACAAATTTCATAATTTTTTGACAAGTAAATAAGCCTAGAAAATTCATGGAAATCCATTTATTAATAAATTGAGCAATTTTTATCACATTCAAAAAGTACTGAAAAATATTATTTCAAATTTTTATTAAATACTTTACATTACAGAGAAGTCACACAAAAATTTTCATAATTTTTGGAGCTCTAAATAAATCTACACAAAAATAACAAAAACGGACACTATTCATTCAAATCTGAAAATAGAAAAAATCCATTTGAACGCTGAGTCACTGACATGGTGACCCCACCTGTCATCCCCTTCCTCCCGCTTTGACTACGGCGATGATGGCGCTGACCGGCGATATCTCAACGATGGCGAGATCAACAGCGACGGCGAAGGCACTATCAGGATTACTACATCACGGCGCACCGATTTGTGGCACAAACGCGACCAATTACTGCCTGGACCGAGCACTACGCCGGCCATGCCGGCTGCGGTGGCACGGCGACACAACGCCGGCGAAACGAAGCCGAAAACGGAGAAACAGAGGGCATGGGAAGGTCCAGTAGCTCACCACGAACATGCTGGAGCAAAGAATGAGACCGGATAAGCTACGAGGACACAGGTCGACGTTGACAGAGGTCACGGCGGAGCGATCTTCGATGACGGCGATGCTCCAGTAGCTATGGTGGTCAAAATGAGAAACCAATGGGTCACAAAGCACTACATCAATGCGGCGAAGCCGAAGCAAGACTCAGCAAGGGCAGAGACTCACCGTAGCGCACTGGCCACGGCAACACGAGCTCGACGGTGGGACTACCGGCCGTGGAGAAGAAATACGACGAGTGGCGGTTTCCGGTGAAATTAAGCCGAATTGATGGGTTGGCTAAGCGCGCAAGGATAAGGCGGAGCTAATGGATGCTTTGCTGCAACGGCAGAGGCACTGGTTCGACGACGAGAGCTCACCGGAGATGATCGGCAACGTCGGGAAAAACAGAGGGCGAAGGAAGAATAACGACGACGACGTCGGAGCTTTATAGGGCGGCCAAGGAAGCAAGGAGGAGCCACGGCGATGCCTTTCCCGAGCCAGCACGAAGCCAAGACCACCATGCGCACGCCTGGAACGCCGAAGACGGTCGCCGGCCATGTAGCTAAAGCGGTGAACACTGTTCACAATATTTACAAGTTTGCCATTCGCCAAAATTCACAAATTACTCTCAAATTTTCATAACAACTCAAAAATCTCCAAAAACAAAAGTTGTTCAAAATCAAAAGTTCTACAACTTTGCTTCTATAACCATCTCCTAATTCGGTCTAGATTTTGAAATGAACTTTTGAATTTGAATAGGGAAATTTAACGAATTACGCCTTTTTGGATTACTCAAAATTTTTCTAAACAACTTGAAAAACTCCAAAAACAAACTTTGTATAACTTGCCAAGCTCTACACTTTTGCTTTTGGGATCAACCCCAAATTATGCTTAGATTTTGAAATGGATTTTTAGGGTAGGATTTAAATGCTGAAAAGCAGGGTTTTCTCGAAAAATTCAAAATCCAAACAAACTTTGAACTAGAGTCAACCAATACAATTCAACACATACCACATGAATATAAACTTGTTTTAGTGTATGCATCTCAAAGTTTTCACCAAATGCCAAATGCTTTGCAATGCATATGATGACATGTCAGGTTTTAGTATTTTAAACACCCGAGGTGTTACAGTAATGGCGCCCGGCTCGGGGGCTAGAGTGGTTCTGATCTTCCCGGATGGGAGTAGGCTCCGCTATGCCATCCGCCTCCATTTCTCAGCCTCAAACAACGCCATGGAATATGAGGCCCTCATCAACGGGTTGCGCATCGCCATCGAGCTCGGTGCTACGCTACTCTATGTCCGTGGCGACTCAGAGTTGGTCATGGACCAGGTCATGAAGGAGTCATCCTATAGAAGCCCCCTCATGGCAGCATACTGCTAGGAGGTACACAAGCTTGACGACAAATTCCTGGGGATCGAGCTGCATCACATCCCCTGAAAACGACAACGATGCCACCGATTTTCTCGCAAAATTGGCCGCCAGGCGGGATCCGACTCCGAGCAGGATCTTCATCAACGATCTACACGAGCTGTCCACCCGCATCCTAGAAGGTCCAATTTAGACACACCCCGATGCTAAGCCAACGCCTGGGGGCTCCGACCCCGATGCCAAGCCGGCGCTCGGGGGCTCCGACCCTAGTGCCTCTGAGACGACATCACTCGCTGACGTCGCCGTATTGGCACTCGATCAAACTGACTAGTGAGCGCCGCTACTCGTCTACCTCCTCAAGGAGGTTCTCCCACTCGAAAGGACTGAAGCCCAATGGATCGCTCGACGTGCCAAGACCTTCATCATGCTCGGTGACAAACTCTACAAACGGTGTCCATCGGGGGTGCTCATGAAGTGCATCCCTACCAACCAGTGGAAGTAGCTCCTCCTCGAGCTCCATGCCGAGATCTGTGGACATCACATGGCCCCGAGGTCACTGGTCGGGAAAAAACACCGCACTATGATATGCAGAGGAGGTCGTTCGCAGGTGTGACGGATGCCAATTCCATGCTCGACAAACTCATTTGCCGACACAGGAACTTCAAACCATCCCCATCACCTGGCCATTCATGGTCTAGGGCCTCGACATGGTAGGACCCCTCAAAAAGGGCCTGGGCAGCTTCACTCATCTGCTCGTAGTGGTCGACAAGTTCACCAAATGGATAGAGGCCAAGCCCATCACCAACATCCGCTCGAAAGAGGCGGTCAAATTCTTCCTCGACATCATCTACCGGTTCGGCGCTCCTAACTGCATCATCACTAACCATGGGACTAACTTTATCAGGAAGAAGTTCCTAGACTTTAGTGACAGATACGGCATTAGGATCGACTGGGCCTCGGTCGGACATCTATGAACTAACGATCAGGTCGAGCATGCCAATGGCATGGTCCTCCAAGGACTTAAGCCATGCATCTTTGACCGACTCAAAAAGTACGCTGGGCGATGGGTCGCAGAGGTCCCAGCAATCCTATGGAGCCTGAGAACGACCCCAAACCGATCCACAAGGTTCACACCTTTCTTCCTGGCCTACGGAGCTGAAGTAGTGCCGCCCTCCGACCTTGACCACGGCGCCCCAAGAGTGAAGGCTTTCGACCGCGACCGAGCCACGAAGGCTCAGCAAGACGCAGTCGACCTGCTCGAGGAGACCCGCGAGATAACCGTCATCCGCTCCGCTCGCTACCAGCAAACTCTCTGTAGGTACCACGAAAGGAAGATCAGGGGGAGGATCCTCGAAGTCGGTGATCTCGTACTCCGGAGGACCCAATCAACGAAGGAGAAACACAAACTCTCTCCACCATGGGAAGGACCCTATACGATGACAGAGGTGATCCGACCAGGCGCCTATCGACTGAAGGATGACAACAGCAACGTTCTCACCAACACTTGGAACATTAAACAACTACGTAGTTTTTCCCCTAAATTTGGTCTTACCGCTTTTATTCGACACTTGCTCCTGTAAAGCACCCCCGCCCGAACACTTTCAGCCCGGGTCGCTCAGGGGCTCCATGAGGGTACAATACTAAATACTACCTCTCGTTTTTACTATCACATGGTAAAATCTTTTTTCCCGAATGAAAGTGCATTCCATTCCTTTGATTACCCTACGTGACTTTGTTCTTACTCCCGACCGAGCGCACCCCACCATGACCTACGATTACGAGCAGCCGAGCCTCACGAGCCATGCCTAGGTTCTTAAAAGTTGCAGCCTACGGAATGAATGGGCAGGTGCAAAAAAGAAAGGATAAAAATAAAGCTATGCTAGGATAAAAAACAAGGAATGGATAGTGATTATATCACAAAATAAAACTGATGTATTCATTGATACATAAACTATTCACACAGGGGCTCGGGGCTCCCCCGCGAACTTAACGATTACATTTGCTGACTACTTCTACTCCAAATACTACTGTGGCCGCTCGGCGACATCAGTTGATACCAAAGGAGAGGCCACGACACATACTGCTCGGACATAACCACCACCGCAAGAGCCCCGCCTGGTTCTGCTCCCTTGACTTCGGCGAGCGCAATGGGTACCTCAAGGACGTCACACCCATAGATGCTCAGCAAAAGAGCATGGAGCTCCTGACCTTCTCATGCAGTCGAGGCAGCTCCTATGCAGGGACGATGCCCGCCGAGGTATGGCCTCCATGGCTAGAAGATATCTCATCAAACTTTATGAACTGGCCAACCTGAGCAACTGCAAGGGTGAAACCTCCCACCGGCGTAGTCTTGAGCATCTTCCTCTCCGACAAGGCTCGCCTGGAGAAGACTCATCGGAAGGAGTCCATGTGCGGCTCCATCCCGATGAAAGTCTCATAGATGGTGACAAAGTCGGCGATGTGCGGCACCCTCTAGTGCGCCACCTCCAACGGCGGAAACTAGCCCCTTCTTAGCGAAGGTGGCCAGCACCATCTCATCTACGTTGGGGTCCTCCAACTCGACATCACGCTCAAAATCATGAATGGGTCTATGAGTTCTCCTTTCCTTCTCCCTTCCCCTATTTAAAGAAGAGACAGAGCAGTTGAGGAAAGATGAAAGGATTGGGGTGAGAAAACCTCTCCCTTCCCCCATTCAATGCGGATGGGAAACGATGGGATGCGCCCTGCCCGATGGGACGCACCTTGCCCGATGGAACAGTGCGCTTGGTCAGACGGGACATGGCCTAGGTATGGCCCACCACTACCACACGCCGAGCATGAGAACCAAAGCGCCACCATGCGCAGGTGACCCTCCGCCTTCTCAGGCGGGACTTAGAAAGGCCCAACCACGGGATCTCCACCCAGGAGAGACCATCGGGCTTCCTAGGTCGATCGGATGGCTCAGGCAAATACCGAGAGACAAGTAAGGAGCAGAGGGATGCCCCATGTGGGCCATGCTGACTCCGTCATGAATGACATGCGCGGATCCCAGTCAGACATTTCTGATTGGAGCTCCTCAATCCCCGTCACTCAAGTCATCAAGGTAACATTACCAACCCCCACTATTTCTTTATATAATCATTCATACATCTATACACGCATTCATTCATTCCATACATCCAAAGCATTGCATATGCAGTCAAATGCATCACAACTCTCCGTTTTGTGTCACGAAGCGGCAGTTGCCTCATTCAACATGAGCAACGATCGACCGGGATTTGAAGGTCGACCCACGAAGGGCTCGAGGCTGCCTCATGTCAAATAGAGCTAGGGGGAAAACATAGATGAGCCCCGAGCGGCCCTCGCCTAGTCTACCCTAAAGCAGATAGGGTCATCTCAACCTTCTTGTTCGATCCTAACCTCTGCCAAACCCATAGAATCTCCATCGAGGGGAGGCCAGTGGGCCACCCGGGTCAGTCTTCGGAATGACCTAGGCATCATCCGGGTTGTAGGTTAAGGAGCAGTGGAATGTCTCATGAGGGCTATGGCAACCCCGTCGTGAACGACGGACACAAATTTCACTCGATCATACTTGTTAGAGAGCTCACCAAGCGCGTCACTCGAGCCCGAGCCATCGAGGCAAGCACGTTAGCTCAACCCCTCTGGTTGTGAGAAACCACGGATGGGGTAACGCACAAAACTCAACCGACCCCTATCAAGCCCAATAGGGCTCAGGGGTTCAAGACACCTAAACTACCTTGGCTACGCCTGACGCGTGCGACCGACGCCAGGATCCACGAGCTTCGTCTTGCCCGATCCCTAAAACTACCTCGGCTATGCCGACGCGTGCGCCCGACACTAGGATCCGCGAGCTCCGCCTTGCCCGATCACTAAATTGCCTCGGCTGCGCCCGATGCCAGGATCCACGACTCTGTCTCACCCAATCCCTAAAACTGCCTCGGCTGCGCCCGACACGTGCACCCGATGCCAAGATCCACGAGCTCCGCCTCGCCCGATCCCTTAGCTGTGCCCGAGGTTAGGATCCGCGAGCTCCATCTTGCAGGATCCCTAAAACTGCCTCGGTTACGCATGATGGGTCCGTGAGTTTGCCTCTCCCGATCCCTCAACTACGCCCGACGCCAAGATCCGCGAGCTCCGTCTCGCCTGATCCCTAAAATTGCCTCGGCTATGCACGACGGGTCCGTGAGTCTGCCTCGCCTGATCCCTCAGCTACGCCCGATGCTAGGATCCATGAGCTCCATCTCGCCTGATCCCTAAACTGACCGCTGACAAAAACCCCTAGGCGATTCTGCCCGAATCACCCGGGGGCTCGGGGGCTACACCCGAGGGTGCGCTCGCGCGCACCCGCTGACAAAATGAAACTCCCCCGCTGGCAACACAAAAAAACCCCAGACGATTCTACCCAAATCGCCCGGGGGCTCAGGGGCTACACCCACGGGTGAGCTCGCGCGCACCCACCGTCAAGACAAAAATCGCCCAGATGATTCTACCCGAATCACCCGGGGGCTCGGGGCCTCCTATCGAGTTCATAAACCCGGGGTCCCTCATGGACCGGCTTTCCAACAAAGGCTCGGCCCGAGCAAACGATGTAGCGAATGACGCGTGACTCATGGACCGGCCTAAAAACCTAAACGACAGGCCAGAAGGGCGATCTAATCTCCAACTGGAAGGCCTTGCCAAGACGGAACAAACGCTCGCTTTCGGCTCCGGCCCGCCTCTCCGACCGGAAGGCCTGGCCAAAGAGGAACAACGCTCGCTTTTGGCTCTAGCCAGCCTCTCCAACCGGAAGGCCTAGCCAAACACCGCTTTCGACTTTGACCCGTGTCTCCAACCGAGGATGCACTAAACCCCTACTCATAGCTCTTCTCCAACTAGCACAATCAGATCCAACTGGGACCAACCGACCGGGGATGCTTGCTCAATAAGGACCAGGAAACAGATGGAAAAAGTAAGGTAGGGACACTCAAATCAACCGCAATACCTAGGACCGTACCCTATACACCTATAGGATAGTACCCTATGACCTTCCTGGCTTGATAGAACCCAAGCAGTGTTGTAGGCGCCGACATTTTCCCTACAGTGTTGTGGGCGCCATCACCTCCCATACCAGACAAACACGGTAAAGCTCCCCCACATGCCTCTAGGCATCAATAGTGTTGTGGACACCGACATTTACTGTACCAGGCGAACATGGTAAAACCCCTACATGCCTCTGGGCATCAACAGTATGGCAGGCACCGATGTCTGCCATACCAAAAGAAGAAGACGCAACCTCCCATGTGCATATGACATTAAACAGTATTGTGGGCGCCTACCATTATCTGGTACTGCGTCGGCGTGGGCAACAAGACTTAGTAGCATATATACTCTCTCTCTCTCTCTCACTTGTAAGGCTGTCCCCTTCATCTATAAAAGGGGATGCGCCCCTTCCCAACAAAGGGATCAATCAGGTCACTAACACACAATAGCAGAACCACTAGGTTCAAGCCTCGAGCACACGCTCAAACACTTACCACATAGCGGAGCTCCCGTCACTCTTTGCCCTTTAGACCAAAGTCCGACCGGACCTCTTGTACCCTCCATCTTTCTCCCTTCCGTTTGTAACCCCACAACAAACTTCGAGCACCTGGCTCGAGGGATAAAGTCGTCGACCAACTCAAACTGGACGTAGGGCATGTTGCCTGAACCCGTATAAACCCTATGTCATTGAGTGCTAGGCCACCTCCAATCACAACGTATAGCAAAACTACAAATATTTATGTGTTGGTCACTTTCTGCACTCACAGTGTTTTTATCATCGACTATAATTATGGGGTATGTTACATGCAAGCGGATCTAGAAGGTAACATATAGGACACATAGATTAAATTGGTTCAGGTAGGGATGTCATAAGTCTAGTGAACTATAGTATTTATATTGTTTGTGTGTCATATGATAGTGTGCTCTAGGATCAGAAACAGAGCCAAAAATGTGATTTTTCCTTTGTTTGGGAGGCTAGTGGTACAAATTTTCTCAAAATTTTGGCACATTAGAAATTTTTCAATATAAACTATACTAACTTAGTTGGATTTTGGACCCTCCTTGCCCGCTCCCTTCACCCCAAGATAAGGTTGTAGCTAGCTATTGTCATACTAACTAGGGGATACCTACCATGTCTTATAAAGTCCGAGGTGTTGGGTTATAGAGAGTTTATCTTGATCAGCTTACAAATTTGTTTCCCATTTTTTTTGACACGAGGAATCTTCCCCATTCCCATTGCATCCAATGGAAATACAAAGTTTGAGATATTACACAAAAGTGGTTTAGAGATGTTTCGGAAAGCTACCAGCCTTTTCGCTTGTTGGTTTCAGCCAGGGCTTATCAGCCAGCCAACAGTGTTTTTCTATCACAACAAACCATCACTAGCCGGGCTTATCAGCCTAGAAACCAATCAGCGAATAGGTCGTACCAGAAACCGATCACAAAACTCACCTGCATTAGGCAACTAGCGAATAGTATAGGGACACAGAAGTTTATCGACATCAAAGCTAAACAGCACCACCATTACAACTGCACAAAACATCAGGCTATTAAGACTTATCCAAAAAATAGGCCACCAAACTGATGTCTGTGGCCAATGAGCCTCACACTGTAAGAAAAATGGACCCTAGGCCAATTTACTTTGGATTTTGGTGTTTTATGACCAACACAACCAAATTGGACTAATGAATTTGTAAGTAATTGTTTTATAGTTCAATAGGGTGCGACATGATGATCCCATGATCAACACCATAAGCAAGATCCTAGAAGCACAAGAGAAGACCCAAGATATCAAGCAAAGTCCAAGCACGAAGATGGGAACCAAACCGCAAAGATGGGAACCAAGCCGAACGCAAGATCACGAAGAAACAAGCTCGACAGAGGTGACCGGACGTAGCCCTATGAGGACTGGACGCGTCTGATCAGTTGCTCGGCAACAGCAGGCATTAGCAGCAGCGACTGAACTCTGAGCAAGGCAGTGACCAGACACACGGACTTCACTGTTCATCATCACGTCAACAAAGTGAGGACCGAACACAGCAGCTGTGGACGACCGGACGCACCAGGCAGTGGCGTCTGATCGAGGCTAGAGAGGTTCCAGAGTGACACAAATGCGATCGGACGTGTCCAGTCGATGATGACCGGACTCGACAGTGCGTCCGATCTCTACGCGCGCGTTCAACGGTCGAGATGACCGGACGCATCCGGTCAGGACGACTACAGCGTCCGGTCACTAGCAGAAATGTTGGTTTTGATTCCAACGGCTAGTTCTCTCATTTGGGGCTATAAATATGCCTCCAACCGGCCAAGACAAGGGTGGAGACCTGAGAAAACATACCAAGGGTGTTGATACACCATTTTAGTAATGTCTACTTGCATAGTGCTTAGTGATACATTTAGTGATTAGCGTAGGTGCTTTGCGAAGTGCTTAGGTTAGTTAGACCACCGCTTATGCGCTTGCTCTAGGTTTAGGCCTAGTGTTTAGTGAATTTTGCACACCTCTTACCACTCGGTGCTTACGCGCACCATTGTTGCACATTAGAGGGGCATGTCATTTTGTGAGATCACACTAACCGCATTTGTGGTGTGGCCGCCACCATGTACCGAATGGAACAAGGCCCGCGGAGGTTTGGCCAGAAGCTTGATAGTGAAGATAGCGGGGAGCGGTCCGGGAGAGGCTTGCCAGAAGGCACACCAAAGACCCACTTGCATGTGGGAAAGGCCTAGGGCTATCCACAGGAGTTACCCAACCGGGAGCTTAGCCCTTGCGAGGGGCTCCAATGAGGACTAGGGGAAAGCTTATGCGCTTTCTCGATACCTCGGTAAAAATACCAGAGTCGTCGACATGAGTTTACATATCTCTACCTTACTCTTTAGCTTCCACATTTACATTGCAATATTGGTTTGTGATTTACTTTTCTAGCTTAGTGATAGGCTAGTTGATAGGTTTGGAACCTAGGTTGCATAACTCCTTTTTGCGGTAGAGATAGCAACACACTTGCAAAACCGTAGTTGCACATTTAGATAGTTTATCTTCTACATAGGTTTTTGCTATGGATAGAAAAAGAGGCCATAGTTTAGAGTTAGAGTTTTAAGTTGCCTAATTCACCCCCTCTTAGGCGTCATGGTCCATTACAAGTGATATCAGAGCTGGTTGGCTCAATTTGGATATTTGGCTTCACCGCTGTTGAGCCAACACTATTTAGACTGGTTGGGATGGATACCTCTAGGCCGCCGCACTTTGACAGCACTAACTTCCTCTACTATAAAGCTATAATGGCTTGTCACCTTGAGGTGGTAGATTTGGGTGTTTAGAGAGTCACTCGTGATGGGATGAAACCCATTAAGAATCCCGATAAACCCACAAAGAGTGAAGAAAAAGAAATTTATTTCAATGTTAGAGCTAAAAATTGCTTGTTTAAATCTTTTAGCATGGATGTGTTTAACCAAGTGTTCACTTTAAATACGGCACATGAAATTTGGTTAAAACTCCAAGAGTTCCATGATGGCACAACTAATGTCCATGAGCAAAAACATTGTCTAGTTAAACAAAATTATGATTCCTTTAAAATGAATGATGATGAGCTTGTTTGTGATATGTATTCTCGTTTGAATCTAATTATCAATGAGCTCCATTAAATATGATTAACAAAGCTAGATGATGCAGACATTGTAAGAAAGATCATCTCCGTGCTACCATAAAAGAAATATGCAAGCATCAACAACATCTTTCACAACATGGAGGACTTGGGCACCATGACTCTAGACATAGTCATTGGGAAGATAGTGGCATTTGAAATATCACGGAAGATGGGTCAAGAAGAAGCCTCATCATCAAGCAAAGGCAAAGCTCTCGCATGTAGTGAGAAAAAGAAGATGAAGGGCAAGCAAGTTGAGACAAACTCAAGCTCGAGCTCCACAAGTGAAGATGAAGAAGAAGTAGAAGAAGAAGAAGAAGAAGAAGAAGAAGAAGAAGAAGAAGAAGAAGAAGAAGAGATGATGATGATGATGATGATGATGATGATGATGATGATGATGATGATGATGATGATGATGATGATGATGATGATGATGATGATGATGATGATGATGATGATGATGATGATGATGATGATGATGATGATGATAATGATGATGATTCAAGTGATGATGATCAATCTTCCTCCTCCACCTCCAACATTGATGAAGAATCAAACTTATCAACAAGGTGGAGAAGATGATCCAAAGGCTCAATGTCAAGGATGTGCCCATCCAAATTCAAGATTTCATCTTCACCAATCAAAGAAATGAGCAAAGAAAGAAAGGATGCTATGAATACGGTGAGTTGGGGAACTTTATGGAAGTTTATCCAAATAAGCCCACACCCAAGACAAAGAAGAAGGCATGCAAGGACAAAGCCCTCACATCAATAAGATCATGGGATGATCCTTCAAGTGAAGAAGAAGACCATCACAAGAGGCGAGGCCACAAGCACTCATCATCAAGCTCTTCCCGTGTGTGCCTTATGGCACGAGGTAACGAAAGTTCATCCTCTAGTGAGAGTGATAGTGATGATGAAATGCCTTCTCTTAATGAACTTGTGCAAAAAAATCTTAAATATGCTAAGGCTTGCACTAGCCAACAAAAGAAGCTAAAAATGTTGCAAAAAAGCTAGATAGTTCACAAGAAGCATATAAAACCTTGCTTGAACAATATGAGACATTTGCTAATCTCAATATTGAACTATCTACTAAAATTGAGCAACTTGAGGCTAGTGCAATAATAAATACATGCACAATCAATGATAAGCAACTTGTAAAGAAAAATGAAAAATTAAAAGAAAAGTTAGCTTGCTCACAAGATGTTTATAAAAGTTTGCTTGCTAAAATAGAAACCATGTGCAAATATTATGATGAGCTAACTAATAAAGTAGCTAATCTTGAAGCCATCGGTACAACCCTCACCAAGGCACCTAAAAATAAATGTTCTATCTTTGACATGCCTAAAAAGGATGCTTGTACTTCTTGCAATGATTTATGTTTAGACTCATCCTTGTGCAACCAAGTTTGTGTTGAGAAAGTTGTTCTAGATACATGCACATAAGAGGTCACAATGGAGAATTAGCAACTCAAGCAAGAAGTGGCTCGCCTTACCAAGGACTTGACTCAAGTAAAAGGTAAAATGGAGCAAGTCCAACATCATCAAGATAACACCTTTAAGGGAGTGAAGAAGCTTGATGAAGGACAAACCGTGGTTTGCTACATGTGCCATAAGAAAGGCCACAAGTCCTATGAGTGCAAGGTGAAGAATGGGGGAGGAGCTAAGAAGAAAGAGAAACAAAAAGGAAACAAGCAAGCTCTTCAACACCCATGGACAAAAAGTCCACACCTTATGAAGAAAATGACAAGGTGGTGGGTGAAGAATGGGGAGGAGATCATTTCCAACATGAAGAGCACCAAGAAGAAGAAAGAGAAAAAGACTTGGCAAAAGCATTTCTAGTTCCAAAGTTTTCATGTGAACACTAGGTCCCTTCCTATATTATATAACTAGATTTAATTTCTTGCAATTTCAATTAGCATCTAGTTCCTTTTCATGTCTAGGTTTGCATTTGCATTTTTAATCTTGTCTTGCATACAATAGGTATATCTTATGGTAGGCTTGCTCGGTTTCACTCTTAACCCTTACAACAAACCTACATGGTTTAAATTGTTTAGGAGCACGACACATAGCTTGTTTTATAATTGTTCATCTAATATGTGCCAAAGTCCAAATTATAGATAATTTCTCTCGAATATCACTTTCAAAAATGATTCTCACATTCGTTTAAATCCATTGCCTTATATTCAACTCAGATTGAGTGAAAATATATTTGAGGCTCTTGTGATCTGTGTAGATATGCACTTTATTCCCCAACAAGTAATGTCTCCAAATTTTTAGAGCGTGCATCACTGCAGCCAGCTCTAAATCATGGGTGGGAGAATTCAACTCGTGCTTTTTTAGCTGGCGTGAAGCATAAGCGATCACACGTCTGCCTTGCATAAGCACATATCCCAATCCAGTCCTAGAGGCATCACAATACACATCAAATGGCCTATCAATATCTGGTTGGACAAGAACAGGAGCAGAGGAAAGAAACTTCTTCAGGGCTTGAAAAGCTTCTTCACAAGTCGGATTCCATACAAACTTGACATCCTTCTGGAGCAACTTGGTCATTGGTTGAGCTATTTTGGAAAAATTAGGAATGAAGCACCGATAATACCCAGCAAGACCAAGGAACTGATGAATCTGATGCATTGACTTTGGAGATTTCTAATTTAACACGTCCCGCACCTTGCCAGGATCCACAGAGATGCCTTTAGGTGTTAGGACATGTCCCAAAAACTACACTCGATCCAACCAAAACTCACACTTGCTAAATTTGGCATATAGCTTGTGCTCCCTTAACTGAGTCAGGACTATGCGAAGATGTTGTTCATGCTCTTCATTGTTATAAGAATATATCAATATGTCATCAATGAACACCACTACAAACTTATCCAACTCCAGCATAAAGACTGAGTTCATGAGGTACATAAAGAATGCAGGAGCATTGGTGAGACCAAAAGACATGATTAGGTATTCATAAAGCCCATACCTAGTAGAGAAAGCTGTTTTTGGTATATCTTGTGGTTGGATCTTAATTTGGTGATACCCAGAACGAAGATTAATCTTTGAAAACACTTTGGCACCAACCAACTGATCGAACAAAGTATCAATACGAGGTAAGGGATACCTGTTCTTAATGGTTACCGCATTGAGAGGACAATAATCCACACACATCCGAAGAGTGTCGTCCTTCTTCACAAAAATAGCTAGACAACCCCATGGTGAAGAACTAGGATGGATGAATCCCTTCTCCAATAATTCCTCAAGCTGCTGCTTCATTTCTGCTAGTTCCTTTGGAGCCACGTGGTAAGGACGCCGCAAAATAGGAGCAGTACCAGGTTCTAACTCAATGGCAAACTCCACATCCCTATCCGGTGGTAACCAGGTAGATCTTTAGGAAAGACATCCAGAAACTCATAGACCACAGGAATAGAGGTAAGATCAAGAGAGGCTTTAGTATGAGCAACAACTGGCAAGGTAGGGACTGAAGGCATAAGGAGAGACATTCTATCCTTAGAAGAAGGAAGCTTCAACTCAACAATTCTCTACCTAAGGTTTAGAACTACCCCATAACTTCTCAACCAGTTCATTCCTAGAATTGCATCTATGCCTTGCCTAGGCAATAACATCAACTGGAGACGATAAGAGTGAGTTGCTAGCACTAGTCTCACTGTGTCCGTCTAAGTTTTAATGCACAACTTCGCACCCAGAGCTCTGATTCTATAGGCAATATGAATAGCCATAGTAGATATATTGTGCCTTTGTGCAAACCCCATACTCATGAATGAATGTGATGCACCAGAATCAAATAATACATATGCTAGGTGGGAATCAATGGTGAACATACCAGCCATCACGGGCTCTCCCTATGGAATCTCCTTAGCCTTGGTGAAGTTAACCTATCCCGAGCGGCTCATGGGCACCTTCTTCCTGATGATAGTCCTCTTGACCAAACGAGAGTTGGCTGAAGGATGAGAAGACTGAGTAAACTAGTTCCGGGGGCACTCATGAGCATAGTGGCCTTCCTTGCCACACTTGAAATAAGCACCTGGCTTGTTCCCCTATCCCTAATGAGGCAGAACCTGCTATTCCTGAGGCTGCTGCACCTGCTGAGTAGGTGCATGATACCGAGTGGGAGGTGCCTGGTGAGTCTGCTGAGTTTGGTGAAACAACTGTCCACCCAGAGAGTGATAGGACACCATCCTCGCAACCTATACCTTCTGAGACTGTGGGTGACTAGAACACCCAGTGATCACCCTCTTGTGTTTCTACTGAGCCTGAGAGTCATGCTGAAGTCCCTCCATAGCAATGGCAGCATTCATCAAAGCACCAAAGGTCTGATAGCCCCCTATATACAGTTTCTCTTGCAAGATGCAAGAGAGACCGTGATTGAAATGGTTCATCTTCTTCTCATCAGTATCCACATGAGTCCTAGCATATTGTGCAAGATGGTTGAAATTGTTCACATACTCCATCAGAGTCATGTTTTCTTGCTTCAGCTCTAGAAACTCAGACAGCTTCATGTTTAGCTAACCATCAGTAATATAGTACTAACAGAAAAGCAGTGGTAAACTCCTACCAAGTCACATGGTGGTCCATAGGCTGCATGGCGTTGAAAGTGTCCCACCAAGCACTAGCAGATCCTAGAAGCTGCTGTGCGGCAAAGCGCACCTTTGCTCGTCAGTCACATTGAGCAGCTGAAACTTCTGCTCTAGAATACAAAGCCAATGCTCCATGTCTAGAGGCTCAGTAGTCGGCGTGAACATGGGTGGGTATGTCCTCAAGAAGTCCTGATAGGAACAGGGCCTCTCGAGACCACGAGCACCACCCCTGTTCCCTCCATTGCCACCGGGGCCTCCATAGGCGAAGCCACCAATAGCATGTGCTAGCATCTCTAGGGCACGGGTCGACTAACAACGAGCAACCAACATCTCAGCCATGATCTCAGCATGGGTTATTAGAGGCGTGGTGGTGGCGGAGGAGGAGGACCAAGGAATGGGGCCTCATGGCTCTCCCCGTTGGCATTGCCATGATCATCGCCATGACCATTTTTGCCCTGGTCTTCACCGACACCACGACCCGTCCTAGCACTGGTGCTCCCACGACTAGACCTCAGGTTCATCTGTAAACAGATAGGAAGCCACCATTAGGGACAAGGCCTCCATATTTAGAAACAAAAGGCTAAAGAGAAGACAAGGCCCGATAAATGGTTACTAGCGAGACTTTTCCTTAAGAATTAAACCATTTCTTTATTTATTAACCTATCAATTTACTATCCAAAAATTATACATGTGGGGGAGTTTAGTTTAAGTAAGATTCTCTTTTCATGATGCATGGATCGATCTATTCGTTCACTCAAGCTAGAATATAGCGGCATTCGTATATAATTTTTGCAACAGCGCACACTAACTTCCCGTACGCTAAACGATTCTTACATAGCGTAAGTTACTGTACCTATAGAAGATTGATTAGATAAAACCAATGCCACTATCCTAGATAAACTATATTACTAGGGCTTATACTTATCTACGTAATTTATCGCATCCTACTTTTTGCAAAGCTTTTTTGGTCAAATTTTAGGTTTTGAAAGGAGTTTTTAAACTCGTAGACTCATTATTTGCTCTGATACCACCTATGGTAGAACCACCCGAACTAGCACACTTCTAGAGGCGCTCATCTTCCACTAGAAACTAAACACCCCAAAAGTTGGCTACATTGGACAATTCTGTCGAGCACACCTCAAGGGAGAACTCGAAACAATCCATGTTTTACCGTCAAGATCCAATAATGCGTACGAGCTTACAAAATTTAGTCCATTTCATACAAATAGAGTTCTTGAAAATTATTTATTACAATACCAGAGTTCAGATTATGATAATTAAACAGCGGAATGAAAATAAACATCTAGCGAAAACGATACAAGAATCCGTCTGTGCCCACTAGAAGAATCCTCCACATAAGAGCTACTCCTCAAGCTGCACCTGCAATAAGGGTAAAATAAACCCTGGTACACAATATACTCGCAAGACTTACCCGACTAGTGGGAATAGTTTCTCGACTCCAAGGAGTATGATAGGCAATATGGGTTTGTTGTTTTCTTTTAATTGCAAAAAGCATTACTAATAGTTCATCCTTATAGTCAAGTTTTATTAGCAGTCATGATTACTTCATTAGCTAACCATTCTAGGTAAGCACCTGTTCTACTTTCAAGCAAGGGTTGAGCAATCAGAACCATTTCACCATCTTTCATCTTCCAGTTCTTGCTACGGTGCTAGACCAACCCATTCCACTCCTATCATGAGGTCCAGGTCCCCGTCCAAACATGGACTTCAAGCCCCCACACTTGTGACCCCATCTCAGTATGGTGCTTAGACCTCCACCTTTCCCCGCCTCCAATCAGTCAGTCCGGAAAAAGCCGGAACCCACGACAAGAGCGTAATGAGCCTTCCCGCTCCCATAAGCAAGTATGTGCTCAGGATAATAAGTCTGTGACCTGACTACCATCCACAGCAATAAATGGTCCTTAATTGACATGGAAAGGGAAAATAGTGTAACCAAGCTAAGCCCTATTGGTCACGGGACACAACCTATTACACCCACCAATACCCATACCATATCCATGCCCTGTCTCCATTTTTCCTTTCATCATTTCATTATGAGAGTAATAATAATCACCTATTGTGAGTAACGGTAGGTTACTCACGCTACCAAAAACCTAAGCATAGCAGCTACTCGAACCTATACTGGTAGGACTCATAGGACAGTTATATCTATGCATGTGGTTTTCGTAAAATCCTATAACGTAAATGAACATCTCATATATATTCAGTGATTATAAAAAATAAGGGTTATGCACCAGGGCTTGCCTTGGGTAGGTGCGGTGTCAGTTGAGTCAGTCAGTGGCGGCATCGGGACCTCCTCCTATATGAGAATCTCCTCGTACTCCTCGATGATCTCCTCAAACTCACGATCGCCGATGGTCACGATCTCCGCCAACTCGTTCTCTACATGCATGCGATGATGATGCAACACTTAGCATTTAAGCAATAACAACTAAGAATATGCATACTAAGCTACTAAGCTAGCTCTAATGACTAAGGTGGTAAGCTAACTATTATCTTTACCAAGCAAAGTGTTGGTTTCAACTAACAAACACCTAGCTTTATAAATGAAGGATATATCATTGTTCCTACTACTGATTTAATGCATATTAGAGACAAAGAGCATTTAACTACCCTAATGATTAGTCTATTCTAAAGCTACAAACATTATAGTGAGCACATAATAATACAACGAAGCTACCATAAAAATTTTAGGACAAAAGCTATCACTAATTTACCACAAAAATTCCTACAATATTTAACCTAATAATATTAAGCACTCTTAAATGATTTAATATCTCCTTGTATCATCATGTATATATATGAACTAAATACACTAATAGATAGAGCACAATTTTAGGAACCTACAAAAATTTGTTTCACAATTTTTGGACACCTACATGATTTTATATGATTTACCAAAGATCAGCTCAAAAATTAAATTAGAAAACTATTTCTAATTCCTTATGTAAAAAAAAAAACGAAATCTCTCCGTGCAGCCCACACGCGTGGCCCACGTGACGTAGTGCGCGCGCGCGAGCACGACGGCAGCCCATGGTGTGGCCCACGCAGAGACGACCCACGCCGGGGAAGGCCCGCGCGCATCGATTACTTTGCAAAAGAAACCTCAAACTTCTCCCGAATTGCAAATAAGTCCTATAAGGGACCGTGATGCCTAAGAAGGGGGTGAATTAGGCAACTTAAAAATCTACTCTAAAATAAGGCCTCTAATTTCACGTATCTAAATGTGCAACTACGGTTTTGCTAGTGTGTTGCTATCTCTACCGCAAAAAGGAGTTATGCAACCTAGGTTCCAAACCTATCAAGTAGCCTATCACTACGCTAGGAAAGTAAAGAACAAACCACGATTGCAATATAAATGCGGAAGCCAAAGAGTAAGGTAGAGATATGCAAACCCCGTCAACGACTCGGTATTTTTACCGAGGTATCGAGAAGTGTGCAAGCTTCCCCTAGTCCTTGTTGGAGCCCCTCACAAGGAATCCCTCGAAAGGGCCAAGCTCTCTGTCGGGTAACTCCGTGGATAGCCCCGGGCCTTCTCCACGCGCCAGTGGGTCTCCGGTGTGCCTTCCGCCAAGCCTCTCCCGAACCGCTCCCCACCGTCTTCACTATCAAGCTTTTGGCCAAACCGCCACAGGCCTTGTTCCCTTCGGTACACGGTGGCGGCCACACCACAAACATGGTTGGTGTGATCTCGCAAGGCTATAAGCCCCTCCGATGTACAACAATGGTGCGCACAAGCACCGAGTGGTAAGAGGTGTGCAAACACTAGGTCTAAACCTAGAGCAAGCGCATAAGCGATGGTCTAACTAACCTAAGCACTTCACAAAGCACCTACGCTAATCACCGAATGTATCACTAAGCACTAGGCAAGTGGAGATCACTAAAGTGTTGTATCAACACCCTTGGTGTGTTTCCTCAGCTCTCCACTACTCAAATGGTCGGTTGGGGGTCTATTTATAGCCCCACAAGTGAGAACTAGCCATTGGACCTGAGACCCAACTTTCTGCTAGTGACCGGACGCTACTCTCATCCTGACCGGACGCGTCCGGTCCTACCGACCGCTGGAGCATGCATGTTGATCGGACTCGGGACCGAGTCCGGTCTCACTCGATCGGACACATTAGGTCACGCTAGCGCCGCTCTGGAACCTTTCTGGACATGATCGGATGCTACTGTTCTTGCATCCAATCGACCATCTACCAGTGTCCGGTCAGTGCTGAGTTATTGTCATGATAGTGAATAGTGTCATCGTCGTGTCCAGTCCTCATAGGGCCATGTCCGGTCAATCTGTCGAGCTCATTTCATCGCGATCTTGTGTCCGGCTTGTTCCCATCTTCGTGCTTGGACTTTGCTTGATATCTTGGGTCTTCTCTTGTGCTTCTAGGGTCTTGCTTATGGTGTTGAACGTGGGATCATCATGTCGCCTTCGTCCAAGTCACGTCTTGCACCCTATTGAACTACAAAACAATTACTTAAAAATTCATTAGTCCAATTTGGTTGTATTGGTCATCAAACACCAAAATTCAAAGTAAATGGGTCTAGGGTCCATTTTCCTTATAATATCCCCCTTTTTGGTGACTGATGACAACACGACCAAAGCAAGCAAATAATAAAAATTTTGAAATTTAAAAACTATTTACTTGCTAGGATGCAATGCAAAGGGCAAAATTATACGATGCTAAAAGATACCACATGTAAACATCTTTGGAAACTTATCTTGCCCTTGCAAATGTCCCCATGTGGCATTATGGATTTAAGCCTCCCCCAAACTCCATAATTCACTATCCTCCCTTTCTCGGACCATTACCACTTGTAAATTATTATGATCGGGCTTACTTTTGGTCCTATAAATTCTCCCCCTTTGGAATCAAACACCAAAAAGGAAGACATTAGCAGCACAAGGGAGGGTCAAACTTTATGATCCTTTGTATGTGGAGTGGAATAGGTCACAAAATTTGACTCTCACATTATATAGACTAAGCTCCCCCTAAATATATGCATACATATGATGGAGAATGTAGTTTATGCATAATTGGCAAATTAATGCTCAAGAGAGTTTAATCTATATAATGCATGGAGAAAGCATATAAATACCAAAGTAAAATCAACATGATGATATCGGTTTAGAAATACCACATGTGGAAACCAATTTGATTTATACCACTTGCAATAGATGGTGGATATTTGAAGTATGATGCTTAACTCCGGGGACTCCATTTTCCTTGCAATGAGACTACTACACATGACAAGCTTGAAAATGTGTTAGTCTCAAAGCATCCAACTTGTAGAGTAACCTCCCCATAAATTTATGCATACAAGTATGGAATACTTGTAGGAGACATGCACATTGATTTTAGAATCAAAAATACCAGTTGAAAGATGACATCACATGAATGTGAGACGACCCGTGTCGGGGAAAGCCCGCGCACGTCGACGACTTTGCAAAAGAGACCTCGAACTTCTCTCGAATTGCAAATAAGTCCTAACACTATTTCCCCCTCTCTCAGAACTTCTCACTTAACCCCCTGGCTTTTCCCTAATTCACCCGCGCGCACCCTCGGCGACTCAGTGCACGGCGGCGCGACGAGCAGCGGCACTAGGCGCTTACGCCGGCCACCTGGGACCTGTGCGGGCCCACCTAACGGGTCAATCACCATATCTAACCCGAGCGGCTATGCTAAGTGGCGGTGTAGGGTGACATGACTGGCTGGGGAAGGCTGCAGCGGTGCGCGGTCATCCGCGACGGCGGTGCCTCTGTTCTGGTGGGCTGGGGTAGCTACAGGCCTAATTGGTTAGCGCGTGAGCATCAAGAGGCTACCATGGACCAGTCTGAGGTGACGGTTGGAACAGAGGATGACGGAGGAAGGCTGGCCACGTGCGGCCGAGCCGTGCAGCGGTGCACCATGGTGGCACGGTCGCGTCGGCGATGAAGGGGAGGTGGTAGTGGTTCGACTAAGGCACGCAGGGTGGAGAGGGAGGTACGGTGATGCTGGTGGTGCAAGTGAATTGGCTCGGGAGAGACGGTAGGAGGGTTGCCCACATCCACGGCTAGACGCGGCCTTATCAACACGGTGGCGGGGAAACTCCAAAATTGGAGGTTGGCCGGGCACGGTTCAAGGCTAGGTAGGGTCGGGCAACGAGAGGACGTGATGGTGAAGATGTGGATGCGCTGAATTGAATGGATGTGATCGCTCACAGGGTAATTGATGGCGCGACTCATGGCAACAGTAGAGGGAGAAAGAGAGAGAGAGAGAGAGGGCGCGGCAGGTGGCTCGGCTCATCCTCACCTTGGCGTGATGCGGTCAGCGAGATCGTGGAGGCCCACGCGTAGGTGCTAATAGACAGGCGCGCGCGTTTCTGACCGGCATGGCCCGGGCGGCCGTAGTGTCTTAAATGACAAGGCGACGGTGAGCTCGGCCACGTGCGTGCGGCAATGGCGGCCTTGAACTGGGCCGGCAGCGACGCAGAGGGTATAGCGGATAGGTGCAGACGCAACGACGATGCTATGATGGCAGCAGCGTAGCGTCGCTGGGCGTGAAGCGGGGTCGGCGATCGGCGGCGAAGAAAGAAGCGCTGTGACGCGATAACAAGGTGATAGCGCCGTCAGAGACTTCGTCGTGGTGGCGAGGCGGCGACGGCGACAACTCTGCTCACAGGCGGGGGCAATGCCAAGAAGAATCGAGCCATAGCCGGTGAGAGGCAACCACGGCGCCACGGCAGCGGCAAAGACGCGCAGACGCTGCGACTAACGTGACAACGCCGAGCGCCCTAGCGTGGTGACCACGCCCACGCAGCCAACCAGCCCGAGTCCAAGTCGTGCACAAATTTTGAAGCACCTATAAAAACTAAACGGTTGCTTCAGGGGCCAGACCATCTTCACCATGTTCAAGATGGCATATGAGACTACCAAATCGAGCTATAACACTACACCACCCCTTAACCCATTCTCTCAAAATAATTTGCTAAACATAGCAATGTCTAGTTGTTGATATACTTGGAATTTTTTTGTTTTTGAGCTGAACTTGATTTCAATTTGTAATTTCTAGGCTAGTAGAAATATTAGCTAGTAATATCATTTTTCAACAGCAAGTATTTCACTGTCATCTACAAAGTTTGTACTTTAAACTTTATTTAAGTATCACACACATGTTCTATAGTATTTTTGCTTAATAAAAATTAGTTTTAAACCCTACTTGATATACATAAACTATTGAATCAACTTTCGTTTAACATTTTTATTAGTCATTTTAAGTTACAAGAAATTTATCTACACATTCTATCACATGCATTAACGCATAAACATGATGCTCATGACATGTTTTAGTAAATGATTTAGGGTGTAACACCGAGGGTGTTACAGTGTAGGGCTTAATTATTGAAAGAAATTTAGAATTAGCCCAATTCGCGTCCCCCTCTTGGGCATCTTGATCCTTTCAGCCCACACAGACTTAGCTGTACTGCATTGAAAGAACATGTGCTAAATATTTTCATCACAATCACAAAAATAGCATGTTGGGGATCCTGACCATTTTTCTTCTGAGCAAGTTATCTTTAGTGAGAATAGCATTGTTCATAATAAGCCATAGAAAGATCTTGATTTTGGAGGGGATTTCCCCTTCCAAGTCTTCTTATGATATGGCCCGGCTTCATTACTAGTCACAGCCCTATATGTGGATTTAACATTGAAAAGGCCATTACAATTGAAACGCCAAGTTACTATATCACTTTGATCAGTCAAATGAATAGCATTCACTTCACTCAGAATATTTTCCAAACATTTCGCAAAGTCATCCACTAACCATCTAGTAAAAGTGACACAATTGGGATTAAGTTTTACCTGGAATACCGACATGTCGGGCTGCTCACACATTTTAAACCGATCTAGAAACAAAATGCTAAGAGGTTTATCATGTAACTAACATCTCTCCAAAACAACGTATTCTTACCATCATTAACTTTCATCCTTCTACCTTGAAGGTAAATATGTCTGATTTTCAACAAGTAAGTCCACACAACAGAATCTGATTGTCTATGATTCACAGTACAAACATATTTGCCACACATATATTTGAACTGGATGGTTTTTTGCCATAAACCATTTTCTCTCTCTAGTTTCCACCACCATTTAGTCATTAAGCTTACATTCATCTTCCGGATGTCTTTAATACCCAAGCCCCTTTCTTTTTATGCTTACAAATTTTTTACCATTTAATAAGATGATACTTTCTCTTAGTGCCCCCACCCTACCAGAAGAATCTCCTTCTAATCTTATCAAGTTTATAGATTATGGACTTGGGTAAGAGGTAAATTGACATGTAATATATGGGAGCATTGTTCAGGCTGGAATTAATCAAAGTAGTTCTACCAGCTATGGACATGGCCCCCCTGCCAAGTATCAAGTCTTTTAGCACTCTTATCAACAAGAGGCAGCCAATCACTTACATGTAGCCTGCTAGGGCTAACTGGAACCCCAAGGTACTTGATAGGGAAAGTACCAACTTGGCAATTAAACTAATCAGCATAAACAGAAGCCTAGTTATCTTCATCATTTATAGTTATGATTTCACTCTTATGGAAATTGATTTTGAGGCCTGCAATCAACTCATACATGTACAAGAGAAGTTTCAGATTCCTAGCTCCATTGGGACTATCCCTGACGGGCCGGGCCACCGCCAGTGAAGCCTAATGGTTCACCTAATTCGGTTATTTGCTACCCACGTGGACCAGAATCACATAACAACAGGGTGGCTCATGCAGTTCACAACGGATGACTACAATTGGTCATTTCATTTCCTAACTAATATATTTTTAATTTTTTTTATGTTCAGGTCGTGCTCTTTTTTTTGGCATCTCTGGGTGTGGCTTTCTTGTACGACTTGTGCCAACGGATGACACGATAGGATTGAAACAGACACTATAAAAAAATAATTGCGTAGGGAACTCAGAAAGGCGGTAAGCCATAGTTATTAGAATTCTAATTCTCCTAGTGAAAGTGCAGCAACAGAGCTACTAGTAGAAAACTAACCTGCAACACAGGGGATGTTTGGATGGTGCCCTGGAGTCCTGGTGCTTGGCCCCGTTCGCTGGTCTCAAACTTAGGTCATATTTAGTTCCTCCAATTCTAAACTTTGGTACTATACAAAAAGAAGATTTTCCGTCACATCAAATTTGCGGTACATGCATGGAATACTAAATGTTGATGAAATCAAAAACTAATTGCACAGTTTGGTTGTACTTTGCGAGACGAACGTTTCGAGCTTAATTAGTCAACGATTGGACAATTATTATCAAATAAAAACAAAACGACACTGTAGCTACAGTGTAGTTATGAGAGAGAAACACTGTTTCAACTAAAAAAAAGAAATCGAACAAGTCGAATATGGAGTAAGCCGAACACGGCCACTTGGATGCAGCCCTGGTCACCTGCCTGGTCCAGGCATCGGAGGGAAGGCCCAGGCCTCCAAAAACGAGCGCCTGGCGCTAGCAACACATGCATGGCTGTGTATTCAAGTTAATTAACTACTGTGCAGATTTTGTACTGTTAATCAACTATTGTCCTATTTTTTATTGCCCACAAATGACGTACACATTGCTGCTAAAAAAATATAACCACATTACTGTTTACAAACGCATGGAAAGAATCTTTTATTGTTAATCAAAATTAAAGTTTATTTTACAATCTAGATTATTGTTATTTATATTTCTTATTTAAAAACATAAAGTTTATAAGTATAAAGTTCATATTTCTTATTGCTTATTTAAAAATATAAAGTTTATATTTCCCAGGTCTAGGATAACAACCAAACATATCTTCTTTACACTTGCCTGGCCAGGCAAAAATCATCAACTTTTTACAACCAAACAGCCCTAATACTCCTGTTTACTCGGTAGAGAAAAAAAAAAGCCCAACCATTTCCACGTGGCAATCATCATCAACCCAAGATTGCAAAAATTTCAACCCGATGAATAGTTGCCTTTCGTCTTATTTGGTAAATATTGTTCAATCGTAGAAAAAAAGCCCAACCATTCATCCGTGATTGGCAATCATGCAATTCATCATCATTTAATTCAGCTAAAAATTGATCTACTACTTGGAATTTATATCTAAACAAAAATTCAGATCAGGTCTGATAAAAAAGTCATCAATAATGAGTCATCAATCAAGGGCTAGCTTGTGATGTCAGGGTGAGAACACTGGACTGACCGACCCACTAGTTAATTAGTACGATATCTCGATTCTTGACCAGCAAGCTGACGTGTGAACGGCGTCGGAGTCACTGAGATACTCCTATAGGATCGAGTCCCTTTTCTACCGAACCTGCCATTGCTTCTGCCACAAGACTCAGCGCCCCCAGCAGGTCAATTTGGATGGCTTCTTTTAATCACTTTCGAAAGAAGCAGCAACTAACGTAATGGCGCAATAGAATAGAAGCTTCTATCTGTGTTCATTTTCTTGTCCACCCCCAGGGGACGAACGGGTCAAAAGGTACGTTAGCGCGCTCGCGAGAGCCTTTCTAGAAGATGGAGCCGGACCCAAAAGCACGTGACGCCAGTCAATTTTTACAACGCGACGCTACGTGACACTGCATGCTTCATATTCCTTCGTTCCTCAGGTAGTGCAGTGCATGCTGCACTAACGCTGGCGGCACTACGAGTCTATGACCATGGGTCGTGTGCCTACAAATGCAAATTTCGGGGTTAAGAGCCTGTCACTACTAGCGCGCAATCAACCGTGTGCTATTATAAAAGATCATAATTCTTTCTATACCACTAGAAATTTTTAAATTTCTAGACTACACTCGCAAGAAATTTCGTTTCCCTACCCGTCGCTACCATCCAGTTCGGTCTGATTTTAACGGTAAAGGGAGCAAAACTAGACGCGAATTGGCAATAATCTTATCCACCGGCTGTGTTGCCCCTGGGAGTCTGGGACTCCCTCCACGAGCACTCCATCGCAAAGGGCAGGGCGGCCAATGCTACCGCTCCTTTGTCTCGGGAGAATGGAGAAACCCATTGATCGCAGACTTCGCAGTTCCGGGGCCAAACGAAGGGGCGGCGGGCTGCTCGTGTGCGCGTTGGATAGCGGTCGGCGGCGAGCGGCGGCGGGCAATCGTCTGCCACGCGGAGGGGGGTGTGGCGAGACATCGTGCGCGGTAGGCGGGACGCGGGGCGCATGCGAGTCGCGTTGCTTAGCGCACGGCTGCGGTCTTCCCGCATGGGGCAGACAAGCCACGAGGCGCGCGCGACAGTCAAGCGGACTGCAGGACTCGCACGAGTGCGGCTCCGCGGGCGACCCGGTGAGGCCGAGGAGCAGGCGACAAGGGGATTTGGTGAGTATTCGGAAAAGATGGCGGACGAGTGGCCAGCTTGGCTTCAATTATATTAACATTAGTACCATATTTTGGTGTCGTTAGGACGGTATTGAATTCCATATATGTGAGTAAACTCTATGTTGTTCATCTATACGAATGACATCGAGACCAGTTTCAATCTAGAAACCAACTACTACTCAAACGAGCATGGTGCTTTGCAGCACGTGCACAAAAGGATGGTCTTTCTAGTTCTACCTACAGTTGCGGATCTATCAAAGAAAAGAAAGAACAAATCATTCTAATCAATGGGTGTGAAGAAACCAAAAAACACTTCAAATACTTCAACTGCTCGGGCCAGTGATCCCTCTGTGAGGTAAGCTAATTCCTTCCAATACTTGTCTTTTCACCACTTTAATAGGTTAGCGAATTGTTTTCTACTCATTTTTCCTTTTTAGAAGATCTGGAATAGGATCCAATCATTTAGATCCTTTGTCTTTGTCTACTACGTACCCTTTTGGATCAAGTGAGCAGCACACAGCTAAAAAGAGCACAAGTGAGCAGCAGCATAAGAAGGCTATTTAGAAAAAGACAATTGTAAAGAAGGATTGAAATCAGAAGAAAAATTATGATGCCTTGGGTACTCCAGCCATGGGAACCCGTAGCAGGGTCCCTAGTTCCCTTCTAGGCTTAGAATCAATTTTTCAAAAATATAAAAAAATTGACTGTAAAAAATAGCAAAAACAAAATAAAAAAACAAATAAACTAGCCAAAGACCGAAGTCCCGCATGTGACGATTTGTTGGGCTAAATCTGCACAACCTCTTACCTCAAGTGACGCCCCTACCACCACATCACACACTCACTTGTATCCAAGTATATGATGCTATTCTTTTGTATTAACTTCTATAAATCTTGTTTGAACATCTAGGGGTTTAAATAGACTAAAACAAAAAATATATCAAATAGAAATTTTAGATATCAAGCCCTACAACTTTGGCATACTGCGTATCTCTATCCAAAGGCCGTTTGACAAATTCAAGAAAATGAATTTAAAAATATGATAACTGAAAATATATATTTGGGACTCATAACGATTTCAAATGAAAAATTTGTCGACTACAAAGTTGTAGATCTTGTTGACCTCTACACAACTTAAGTATAAGTTAGTCTCCTTCGACTTCATTTAGAAATGTTATAAAATTGTCAACACGGTGTCTATTTTTATTGGTGTTACCAACCACCCTTGAAAATCCATTTATATGTATGGTTCGCACCTATAAAGTGAACAAGATTTCTAGGCTTGGTCACCGCCAACATATAAAATTAAATTTGTAGGACGGGTCCACTTTGGACCCATTTATAGAGGCAATTGGTGATATAACCATGTATACAGTGACACACGCCCAAAATTATTTCCCCTATCTTTTTTTGAGACGTAAATTATTTCCATGGTAGTGCAATAAAGCAAACATTGTAAGGATGTACCTTTTAAAACAGTTTTGTACAAATGTGGAGTGGCTAGATATTACACCTTGGTTCAAATTGTAAGTTGTTTTAACTTTGTGCTAACTCTTAGGTCTATATTCTCTAGTTTCGACTAAGTTTATAGAAAAATCACAATCAATTATTTACAATATCAAACAAAATTTATTAGATACACCAGGAAATATATTTTAATGTATTTTATTTCATACTGTAAATTTATATTCTTTTCATAAACTCGATTAAAGATAGAAAATTTTGACTTAGCACAATTTAAAAATCACTTAGGTCAATATTCTCCTTGGAATTTCGATGGATGTAATTTGCTTGGTGATTCATGCTTTGTTTGTCTTCTTTTCCTTTGTGCCTCTTTTCTTCGGATGAACAGGATTGGGCCGTCTGTTGCTTGCCATTTCGCTTGAGTACATGATGTAAGCAAATGCAACATGTGTGGCGTATGGCCCCGTTCAACTTCGTTTTAGTTTTTGCTTCTCCCTTCTTCCTCTGTCACAGTTCTTGGGCCTTATTTCTTTGGACTCAGTTCGTGTCGTGTCGCCTTTTTTTCTTTGTTCTTTTTATCTTTCCATTTTAGATTTTCTTTTTTATCTTTATCCAAGTTTCTTTGATTTCTTAAATTTCACATAGTTTTATTAGTTGCACAAATTACTACTTGTTTTTTCCTTACAAAGGCCTTGTTTAGATTGCCTCCAAATTCCAAGTTTTTTCTCTCTCTCTCACATCAATTTTTGAACGTATGCATGGAGCATTAAATATAGGTAAAAAAAATAACTAATTACACAGTTTGGTTGTAAATCACGAGACGGATCTTTTGAGCCTAGTTAGTCCATGATCGGACAAAATTTATCAAATACAAACGAAACGTGCTACAGTGTCCAGATTGTAAAAATTTACAATCTAAACAAGGCCAAAATTACATGTTCAAGCATAAACATTCCAGACAGGAAATGCTCTCACTTATAATGCGCTTGTACTTTTGTTCGAATAGATAGATAGGCGACAACTGCAAATATTTAATCGACGACGGTTTTTCCCATCCTATGCTATCATATCTCGGTGAGATAATCATTAGCCACTTTTAATGGAAAATCAAACATTATCAACTTCACATCATCGATCTACATTCAGAACAGTGTAACTTGAAAAGAGAAGTTTCAGAAGTACTGGTACAGGAATAGCAATAGAAAGGGAAACATATATTATGAAATAGTTATATGCAGTTTATTGTAAGGCCTAAAGGTCATGTTCGTTTTTTTTATAATCCGCCTTTTTAGTTGAAATAGTATTTTTCTTTCGCAACAAATCAGCAAGAACAATATTTCGATTTGTTTTTTTCAGCGAAGCGAACAGAACCTTTGGAAGACCTAAAGTATCATAATAATAATATGAAAATAGTTGTGTGCAGTTTATTGGAAGGCCTAAAGTATCAGAATAATAATATGAAAAGATCACTGCACTTCGTAGACCAGGAACTTGCTTGCAACTACAGGAGGCACTGTACCATTAGGACTATTGTAACCCTAGCACAAGAAGCCAATTAATACTGGGGAAATGGAGAAAGAAGCTAAAAAAATCGCATCAGATTCGTTGTGGCTCCTGAAAAAAAATTCACGGCACAAAGATGACGCTGAAAATGGATGCCGCCAGCGTTGTCCGAACTAGAATGGGTGACAAAGAGGAGGATTAGATCAACTTAGGGATGGATGATTGCGCTTGTCGGCGCCCGAAACTAAAAGCTAAAGTCTCACTGCATGTTATTGTTATTACATCATCATATTTACAGTACAGGGATGAGCACAGACAAAGCAGCAGAGGATCTTCCCATTCGATCTCGAGCAGAAGCAGAGTCCAGATCCAGAAACCGCGCAAGACGAACACACCAAAGCAAATTGCAAGATTTGAAAAGAAAACTTCTTTTTGGGGGTGCCTAATTTTTCCTGTGCCAAGATCTGGCACCGAGCAGCCGTCGGTGGATGGACGCGTGCACGGAAACGGATCGGCTCCTTCAGCGCGGCTGCTGGATGGGGCGAGGGCTCACCCTGGCGCCGGCGGCCACCCTCCGCGGCGCCTTCTCCGCGTACCTGGGGGCCTCCGGCGGACCCCCGTGCGCCCTCCACCACTTGTCGATCCCCCACGCCGCCACCTCGAGGCCTCCGCTGGCCCTCTTACCGGCCCCGGCTGCGGCGTCCTCCCGCTCGCTCTCTGCTCCGCCCGAACGCCACGATACACCAAGTCAGTGCCAAAGTTACTTGTAGCAAAGATAGACTCACAGACAGGGAGGCAGATCAGCAGGTGGAGCTGCGAGGCGGCACGGCGGCTTACCTTGACGCAGGGCCGGAGGGGAGAAGAAGTCGTCGGGGAGGAAGCCGTCGACCTCTGCGTCGTCGTCCAGGTCCTCCTCGGCGTCGAGCAGGCCGAGCGCGCCGTACTCGCGGAGCCAGCGGTCGCGGAAGGCCGGGGAGGCGGACACCAGGCGCCACCACTCGGGGGAGAAGTCCTCCACCTCCTGCTCCGGCGCCGCCGCCGCCGTCTGCTGCAGACCGCGGTACCGCACCCCGGAAGGCACGAAGGGCTCCGCCCAGGGGTTCAGCCTCCCGCCGCCGCTGCCGCTCACAACCGCCATCGGCTTCTCGTCCTCCTGCTGCCGTACTCACACTCTCGCACTCGCAGCTGCTACCGCACTCAACTGTCGCGCTGTTGTTTGGGGACGATGGGGACGGTACGGCTCTCAGGATTATAACAGTGACGCGACGGGGATCTTATTATCCGTTGTGGCTTGTGACGGGCAGGCCCACAGTATGATGGTGGTAATAAACTGGTAATTGGCCGCGGTATTGTTTGCCTGTTTTTCGGAAACGATAGCCGCTGCAGCGGATAGGATAGGATAGGATAGCGACATGGACACCTCCCCACTTGCCGTCCGGCAGTTGCCGTCGTTCCACGTGACACATTAGCGGTCACCAGTAACTTTGCGCTCCGCTCTGCGCGTGTTCACAGCTTGAGATAGTTGCTCTATCTGATACAGGTACTCCAATTTGCAACGGATAGTGCAGGTGTGGGGCATGCATCCAGCGCGATTTATGCATCAAAACTTGACAGTATATTAATATACTTCCACCGTCCAAAAGAGTTTAAATATATCCCTTTTGACACTTCAAACAATTCTTGTCCTCTATTACTACAACGTAAATAAATATACAAAGAAGTCAGAATCGGTGAAACAAAAAATAATGATTTGGAAAAAGATTATCTGCTATAATCATCTTGATGGGGAAGACATTGCAATATACTCTATCCGTCTCTAAATGTCTGTCGTTTTGGCTTCCGAGAAACAATTCTGACTAAATATATATTAAAAAATATTAATATTTATGATACACAATTAGTATCATTAGATAGATATTTGAATCCGGTTTTTTAATAAATTTATTTGGAGATAGAAATATTGCACGTATTTTCTATAAATCTAGTCAAAGTTATCGACACGCAAATCGTGACGACAAACATTTAGGGACAGAGGGAGTAAAGAATACATTTTATGGGTTGAAAAACGCAAAGTGGTAAAAGGTCCAACATGAGTTTTTATGAGTTGGACTGCTATTCTTTGAATGTGTTGTGTACTTGTGTTGCCATCAGCTTTGGTCAGTTTTTGTCTAGTATTGTACAGGTTCAAGTAGAAGTTCTTTTGATTCTACATATAGGTCAATTTTGGCTTAATAACAAAAGGAATAGTGTGTTGAATATTATTACTTCTGCTGCTTTGTGTAGGTTGTGGAGACTGAGAAACGATGTGTTTTCACAAAGTGCGTTCGAGGAGCATGGGTGCTTTTGAACAAATTTGCTGCTATGCTCAGAATTCAATAACTCTGTTCTATGAGACCAAAAAGGAGTCTTTAGTAAGGATGATTTCAGTGGTCAAGAGAAGGGGTTCCATGTTGCATTTGCTGCAAATCTAAAGGATGCACTGATTATATTCACTTTGTGTTGCAGGTAGTAGTGGCACATAGCAGGAAGCGGTCTGATGAAGCACAACTACTTCATTTTTGTTATGTAAGTCTGTGTAGAGATCAATGTCTATTATGTAATCAAGCGGCAACTTGTGTTAGCGTATCAGCTCACACAAATGATAGTTAGCGTGGATTATTTTTATAAAAAGTACAATGCTTATTTATGGCCTAAAAAGGAGTCTTTTAGTAAACCGACACCGATTGTAAAATCATCAACGTGGGATCAAACTACAACACGACGGTGATCATGACCTTTACATAGATGGCTCCTACTCCAAAGCGACGTTGATCATGACTTTTACACGGTCGGATCCTACTCCAAAGTGGTGGTGATCGTGACCTTTACATAGATGGATCCTTCTCCAAAACGGCGATGATCATGACCTTTACACCATTGGATTGGATCATACTCCCAAGCGGTGGTGTTAGCATACTATCACAGCCGGTTATAAACCGGGGGTGATGATCTAGGCCATCACCGGCGACTATTTTACTACTGAGTGCCAAACCAGTGGTGATAGGGGGTTACGAACCGGCTGTAATGAGCTGTTTGTAGTAGTGAAGATCTTGTTGATTTGGGTATTTGTTGGCTTGTACTAGAGCACTTTTGGTTTCTCACTATTAATTAATTGTTGCAAAATAACATCGACAGTTGGAAGCCGAAGTAATTTTGGAGTAACTCATAAGTCACATTGTCTCAACATGCAACTATTGAATATTATTCAGATAGCTCGGATGATAAAACTAAAAATTATTTTATTGCTAAATTTGTATAGACACCACAAGCCAAATCAGTTTCTTGCTCTTTCCTCAAACCGATTCACACGAATTGGCAAGAGGATATGCATTTTACATTATATATCCAAGTGTGATTATATTTTTGATGAGATGTTGAAAAACAGTCTACCGATCTTTGTCCATGTATGCCCCAGACGATCAGCCCTCGCTGGTGTGTTGGCCAAATTTAATGCCAACAATGAAGTTTGTTATAGATATACATATATATATATATATATATATTATGTATATAGTTTGGTTACAAGTAGACTTGAGTTGTATTAAGAGCAAACTTTGTATCCTTAATAGAGATAAATATAAGGCAATTCCTGATGTAACAAATGAGATGATTTGGTGGTGGTGCGGACAGTTGGTTTTGGTGCCACTGAGGCTGAGGTTGTGGGTTATTGTCTTAATGAGAGGAGCAGTAGTAGTCATGACACATGGCCTATAATAATCTTATAAAACATTTTTTTGACAATAACTTTTAATATATAACATTAAAGCATATTACATCAGTGTGAAAAAAGAATTCCCAGATTACAAAGCACAGTCGAGGGCGCAGGGCCCGTCGGGGCCACATGGCCCATGAGGAAGCAACCACTATAGAAACATATAGGGTCTTCGTTCTCGTACTTCGATAGCACAGCTGGTGCTCTCCTCAGCTGTCTGATCGACATGTGTCTTTAAGGATAAGTAGTCTTGAGCCGTAGATAGGAGATAGGCTTCACCGGACTCAAAAAATGATACGACAGCCGCCAGTGTCAAATCTGAGGATTATTGACGATCAACCGAGCACCTATAGCTACTTTCATAAGCCTGTTCGCTGGTGGGTTTCTGAGCTGATAAACTCGACTAATTCTAATTTGTTGTGAAAAGAAAATACTAATGATTAACGAGCCCCGGCTCGAACCAACGTACGAACGGGCTGTCTGGGCTGTCTGCAGAGGAACAGAAACGCAGGGCACTGCAAAACATGAACTTGCTTTGAATCCGTCACCCGCCAGCCACCGAGAAGTGGCGTGGCTCCGGGCAACTAAACGAGGCCTAAATTGAGATTCACAGAACTGAAGGCGTGGCAGGCATGTGTCACCAATTTGGAAGAGCCAGGGACAGCGAGCCCTCCTGCATGGGATCCACGTTGCGTCGTTGGGGTCCATAGCTCAGCAGGAGGGGCCCACCAGCACCGACCGGATCGGATGCGTCGAAGACGTCGCGTTTCGTCCAGAGTCCCCGCCGCTGTCGTCCTCCACCGCTCGGGAGGAGACCCTGATGTATTTCATCCCCAACCGGTCGTCACCATGGTAGGTTGCGCAAGCGCGCGTGCTGACGAATTCGGCCATGGCGTCGTTGCTTCCTTCCCCGGCGTCTCGCGAGGAAGCACGAGTGGACGCGGAACCGGCCCTGGCGCCGAAGCAGCTGACTCCGGCCTCGCGCGAGCGAGGGCGAGGGGGCGCAGCTGCGCGAGCCGCTGCAGGCCTGTTGCAGGAGCAGGCGCAGACCGCGGCCAGCCGCCGCCGGCACTTCAATGCTCAGGCACGAGCTCCACCACTCCCGACCTGCCGCTTCCTTGTCTTGGATGTAGGTGACCTTGACGGCACTGCTGTGGAAGTTGTAGCTGACCACACCTCTGCCTTGGATCGAACTGGATGGAAGCGGCACCATGCCGCCCACACGGCCAGGGAGCAAGCATGAAAGGATAGGAAGGCTTTATTGTAGTACTCACCCTGTCGTAATGGAGGAGGCCCAATCCGGCCACCATGGCCGCGAGGAGCCTGCCGACCTCAAGAACACGAAGGTGAGGAGGACAGTAGTCCTCAGTACACCCATCCGGGCACCTTATTCCACTAAGGAAACTACTGGAGTAGAGAGGGGCCGGCCCTCCTACCCTCGTCGCCGGCGAGCTCACCGGAGAAGAAGGGCAGGGGGACAGAGGAAAGCCACTGGGGGCGCTCGCTCACTGGGAGACTCTCGGGCCTAGTACAGTACCGGGCTGGATTCTGTTTCGGTGGGAGGAACCACTTGTGTGTGGTTGTAATCTTACAAAACATTATAACCCCTTTGGTGCAGCTCCGGGCCTTTAGTGTCGGACGGTGTAAATTCCCGTTAAAACATTAATATGCGAATAAAAAACCCCCGCATCTCACCATACTTATCTGTATGCCCGCCTCGACGTCTAACCCGCCCCTGTCCCTATCCGTTCGCCCCGACCCGACAGGCGTGCCCCGACAGCTGACCCCAAGCGTGCCGCGCACCACGTCCATCGGCCACCAGCTCGGCGCGCCCTATTCCCCGGCGCCCCTGACTTTCCGAACAACATGAAACACATCAACACATGAAAAAACTTGAATGCACCGTACGTCTGAAATAGATAAAATATTTGGGACATACACTTACAACATATGTATAAAAAATGCAGCATCCAGATAAAACACTTGCAACTTGTAGCCTGAAAATACTTGTTGCAACAAAAGACTGAAACAGATAAAATATTTTGTAACATACTGTTGCAACACATGTGTGAAAACATATGCAACATCCAGATCAAAACGCTTGCAACATACGTCTAGAAATAGATAAAACATTTTGAACAAACGTTTGCAACATGCCTCTAAAATACTTGCAACATGTGCAACATCCCCCGATCTATTTTTACAACATCCATATGAAATAATTGCAACATACATCTAAAATGTCTGAAACATATATATGCAACATAGGGGAGGGGGAGGCTAGCTGGTTGATTCCGGTCATTAGGGTCGGAGACAGCGGCGAGCAGCTGTGCGTGAGCACCAGCGCTACCAGTACCGGGGTTGGCTCGGCGGCGGCGGTGGGGGATGGGGGCGAGGAGTGCCATGGCCGCCGGGGTGGGGGGGGGAGTTCGATCGCCAGGGTGAGAGAGGGCGCCGCCGGGAGTGGGGAGGGAGTCGCGCCTGGGTGGAGGAGAGCTTTCCAGTCCCCGCAACAGCGCCGCGCCACCTCTATGGATCTCGCTCGTGCTACATTGATCTCGCCGGGGCAGGGCAAAGGGTCACCGAATCTGCGGCATTGTGGGCTCACGGTGGGTGAGGACGCCGAGGTGGAGGAGGAGGACGCTGGGTGGGAGAGGACGCTCGTCGGGGTGGGCAAGCTAGAGAGAGCATGGAGCAGTAGGGAAGCACGAGAGAGGAGCTTGTTGGGCAGGCGGCGTGTGCGGAGCGAGGCGACCAGGAGTTGATTTTGCTTTTTATTTATTTAGACGAGCGGCGCGTGTGGCAGTAAGGTAAAGTTATGGTGCATGTCACGCAACATGTTCGGAGGGGAGTCGCTGACGCCGTACATCCTGTAGCATTACCGATAGTTGATAGATCTGTCAAAGATCTAAATCTGTCGTTCACTCTAACATTAGCTGCAACACCGATGGACTGATAACTTAACTATCATTAATTTAGGTGCCAACGTAACATAGCATAAATTTACAGCACGAATTAATAGATATCTATAGATATCCTAAAGAATTCCAGGACGACGAGTCCCTCCGTCCATTTAATGGCGTCGTTTGAGCAAAATCGCGATTTCCAAGAGTCGGTCATCGTCTAAGCTAAGCTGGTCCCTCCCGTTTTTCCTCGGGTTGTTTTGCACGAGACCTAAAGGATATCTAAGTACAAAGAACCCCAAAATCCAAAATTCACGGTTAAACAAGGGCTAAGCGTCCCTCCGCGATCTAGTTTTTAGAGCGTCCTGCGATACTTTTTAGGTCCTGAGTTCGACTCTTAGTGGGAGTGAATTTTAGGCTTGGGTTAAAAAAATTTCCTCGTCTATCCCACGTCAAAACACAGGTCTAAGGACCGGCCCGTTCTCACATGGCGACGATGCCGCTGTGTAAGGGTGGGGCGGGGGTTCGGGAGTTTTCTGGGCCTGCATGAGAATGTCTTCTTCTTAATGCAATGCCTGGAGGTGGTCATATCCTCGTAGATCTAGTTTTGCGCGAGACGCCTCGCATGCCATGCGGAGTTACTACGAAGCCGCCTTCCCGTTATACGCATATACGACGCTGTCCGCTCCGTTTTGACCTCACGCTCCACCTCGCGGCGCTATGTACGATGCCACCGCGCCGCCGATTAGCTCCACGCCGCCACCACACCACGCTGCCACGCTGCTGCAGGCGATGGATCGCCAAGACGACGATGAAGAGGTGGAGTGGCCCCGTTCACTTCGCTGAAAAAACAAGCAAAAATATTGTTCTGGCTGATTTGTTGTGAGAGAAAAACAGACTGGAAAAAAGCTAAAAAATACGGATTATAAGAGAAATGAACAGAGCCGGTACGTGCGTGGTGTCAACTGGGCATACGATGGAACGTCCATCACGGCGCGCTGCATGCAGAAATTAGTTTCCGTGGCCGCGCGTGCCTTCCTACTTGAGCGCGCGATTAGAGCCGGGATAACGGCGTTTTCAGCGACGTGAGCGCGGGATTAATTGGAAAGTGAAACTGACGCCGGAAAGTAAACAGCAGCGCAGTAATTAATTGCAAATCGGCGTGGCTTTAGTGCTCCTTGTTCATCGCGTCAGAGGCTAAAATGATGCCGATTTATGGATGGAGTATATATAGCATGAATGCAGACAATAATATTTGATCGCCATCATTTTATTGCCTCTGACCATCATTCATATGGTGTTGGGCTTCTGAGCAACCTCCTCCCCTTACTCTTCACTCTCATCGCCGTCGACATCGGACCAAACCGTAACACCAGGAACATTCCTTGGGTGAAGTATTTCGAGGGTCTTAACCCACTCCAGGTGCTCGAGCAACTCCTTGTCCATGATGAGGTCGCCGTTCTCGTCGACTCCCGCGTGCAACTCCTTATCGATGATTAGTTCGCCGTTCTCGTCCAACGGCGTCGAAACCCAATCGTCATCGTCGCATCCGTCAATGGCCATCGCGTCAGCAGGCTTCTTGACCTTCGTAAAACCGTCCGCCAGCTCATCCACCTTCCTTTTGGTGATGCACACATCCTCACTGGTCGGCGCCACCGCCACATCCGCCTTCCTCTTGGTGCTCTTGGTGGATCCCTTCATCATCTGGCCCTCCCCCACACCGGCTGCCACAAAACCATCGTCCATCGAGATATCGTCATAGTCACCGAGCACCCCATCCTCCTCCTTCCACGAGCAAAGCTGCAGCGGAACAGATGATGCCTCCCCGTGTGACGCCCCATCACCGGCCATCATGACTCACGAGATTCGATTCACAACTCGGCCCCGCGCCTCGACAAGAGATTTCTTCGCGAATATCGAAAAATGGATGGATGCAGAATTGCGGATACAAAACTCGAATTTCCCTGTCGGTGAGAAACCAACAGAGAAATGCAAATAACCAATAGAGAAATTAGGAAATCAATTTTTCTGTCGGTTTACCGACAAGAAAACACCGACAGAAATAGAGCGGCAGGGAAATTCAATTTTTCTGTCGGTTGACAGCGGCGCAGCTTATAAAGGCAAAGAGGTACCCTAGTTCTTCTCGTGCCCTGAGACTCCGAGTCGGTGTTGGGATGAATTACCACTTCCTTGTTGGTAGGTGTATGGAACACGCTCACTTTTTTTAAAAAAATGTTCAATTCAATGTCGTAGATCCTCCCATCTTAGTAACTTGTTTTTTAGTCAGCCGATGGTGTGTTTGGAATGTACAAGAGCCTCACAGGAAAGAAACAATGTAACTACCATCGGTGTTTCGAACAAATACCGGCTAGTAAATTTATAATTGTTGCGTGTTAGGCCTGGATGGTGCACTGAAGAACACAAGGTTTATACTGTTTTGGGCTAAACATCCCTACGTCCAGTCTGCTGTTGCTCGTGTTATTAGTACCGAAAAAGGTTCGTAGTAGGGGGTACAAACGGTCGAGAGAGGGAAAGGTCCCAAGTCTCTGATGGAATGGTCGAAAGGACGCCAAGAGCTTGGTCGTTGCTTGGCTGTATGCGTGATGTGTCGTGTGTGTTGAACTGATCTCCCCTTCGTGGGGTGTCTTGCCCTCCCTTTTATAGACCAAGGGGGAGCAGGGGGTTTACAGCTGGGAGAAAGAGGAAAAAACCTACGGTAGTGGTCGCCCTTCGGAGGTGTCAAGCTTTCCTTTTCCCTTGATCTTGTTCCACTGTCATGGCAGATCATGGCAGGGATAGCGCGTCCGCTGAACCTGACAGGACCATGCCCTAGCCTTGCTTTGGCGAGTGGTTATGTCCCGTCCTCCCCCGGTAGACGGTGCGGGGTGTCAGGGCGCCGAGCCATGACTCTGGGGGAGATGGGGAAATGACTATATGTCTGTTACTGTAGATGATGTGAGTTCTTCCTTAGATGGTAGCGGTTGTCGTATGCCTGTGTTAGTATCCGCCCGAGGGCTGAAGGCGGCGCCTAATACACTGTGGGACAAAAGTTGGCGCCTACAACACTATTCGGGCACTATTATGTCGAAAAGGGCTTAAAGCGCCCGTCCCATCGTATTCTGACGGTACCTTCATGTAGGCGCACAGGGCATGGCCATCGATACTGCGGTTGACTCGAACGTCCCGTCATACCATGTGCTCGTCTTTACGAAGGATCAGGGTGTAGTCGTCGGGCGAGGCGGAGCCCGCCCTCGGACGTCGGGCGAGGCGGGGCCCGCCTTCAGCCATCGGGCGAGGCGGAGCCTAGCCCTCGGTCGTCGGGCGAGGCGAAGCCCGTCCTTAGCCATCGGGCGAGATGGAGCCCGCCCTCGGGCGTCGGGCGAGGCGGAGTCTAGCCCTCAGTGGTCGGGCGAGGCGGAACCAATCTTCCGTCGTTCGGGCAAGAAGTGCAGTAGTGCTCTTATCTGACAGGAAGTGTCAACGTTCGATGGTTATTAGTTCCACCTCGTTGGGTACCCCGGTATTAGGTCCCCGATAGTAGCCCTCGAGCCCCCGGGTGATTCGGATAGAATCACCGGGGGGTGTTTTGACTTGCCAGAGTTAATTCGCCAGAGGGTGCGCGCGAGCGCACCCGACGGGTGTAGCCCCCGGGTGATTCGGGCAGAATTGCCCGGGGGGTATTTCAATTCGCAAGAGGGTGCGCGCGAGTGCACCCATCGGGTGTAGCCCCCGAGCCCCCGGGTGATTCGGGCAGAATCGCCCGAGGGGTAATTTCGGACCATTCGCGGGTAAGGCTGTAAGATTTGGTTTTTGTCAATTGGATAGCTTTAAGGGAACCCTGGTATCCCGTTCACGGGGATTTCATCCAGGGTCAGCCTGGTTGGGGCTCGACTGCGGATCGAGGTCCCACTGATGCTCGTGTTCCTGAGTCCTAGTCGCTTGTGGGCCCATCCCTCGTTGGGACGGCCGTCGAGACTGTTGGGCCGGCCCTTGGACTTCGGGGCCTAGGCGGGCCGAAAAAGGCCTTTTGACCTGTATTCCCTCGGTGGGAAAAGAGTCCCGGTCTGTTTGGGGAAGGCGAACCGTTTGGCCCAATTTTGGTGAGAAAGGATAGGGATCGCGGGCGCGTATCCCGCGACGTGACGCGGCAGTGTGTCGTGGCAGGTTCGGAGACCAGGGCGGATGGTTGCTCTTCTCGCATCCGTCGCCCCTATAAAACTATGGGGTTCGCCCCCAAGGTTCCGTACTTTGCCTCCTCGCCTTCGCATCTACAGCCTCCACCGCCAATCGCCTAAGCCTCCCACACCCGTATTGCGACCACCGTCAAGCTTGCATCCGCATCGCTGCCGCCATCGAGCTCGCAGCTGCCTTCTTTCCTGCTGTTTTAATGGAGCCGTGGTGTAGATCCAACATTACCCCTCAGCGCCTGGAGGGCCTCATCCACCGTGGCCTCCTCTGCCCGCTGATCGCCGCCGAGGAGTGGCGGCTGCCCGGTGATGAGGACGAGCCGTCGCCGCCCGAAGGGTATGTCGTGTCCTTCGCTCATTTCCACAAGTGGGGATTCACTATACTTGCCCACCAGTTCCTTCGGGGGTTGTTGGATTACTACTAGGTGGAGCTGCAGCACCTCACCCCCAATGGGATTCAGCACATTGCGATGTTCATTGCCCTGTGCGAGGGGTTCTTGGGGATTAGTCCCCACTTTGACCTGTGGCGGCATCTCTTCGCCGTCAATCTTCTGAAGAGGCGGATCGGGAAGCAAGAGCTGCACGCGCCGATGGGATGCCCCGGCTGTCGGTGTTTTGGACCGGGGGGTCCTCAACCAACTAGTGAAAGTGTACTGCGTGTTCCTAATCCTGGATGGTGATGTAAAGAGACACAAGGTTTATACTGGTTCAGGCAATAGGTGCCCTACGTCCAGTTCGAGAGAGCGATCTTGTATTTCTTGCACCGAGGTGCTTGTAGTAGGGGCTTACAAGTTGAGTGAGAGGGGGAGCTAGTCCCAGGTCTCTACATGGAGTGGCGTGGGTTGATTGAGATGTTGATCTCTTGCAGTGAGGGAGTGTGTGTGTTACAGAGCGTTGCGCGTTGCTTGCATGGGTGTCTCCTCTTAGAAGCGGCCCTGGTCACTCCCTTTTATAGTCGAAGGGAGGCACAGGGGCGGTACATGTATTTGCTACGTGGCGTTCTTCAGCAGGGGCAGCATGTCCGAGCCCTACAGCTTGTTACTGTGGCGGCGTGGTCGGTGGAGCGGTCTTGTCCTCCGTGCACGCTTGATCCCGTGCGACGTGGGAGCTCCTGTGGTAGCGGGCGCGCCTTCTTCTGTTGGAGGCGTGCTGGTTACTGTATGTTTGACCGGCGTGGAATGCCGAGGCCAGGTTGATGTGATGGCACGGGTACGCTGATTCCGAGGCTACAGGAGCTAGGCCTTGTGCGCGACATGGGAGCTCCTGCAGCCCGACGCAAGGTATGGCGCGTTCTGCGGGTGACGTGCTAGTCCTAGAGTGCTGACAACATGGAGAGCCGAGGCCCAGTCGATGTAGAGGCGGGACCGTCGTGGGGGCTCGGTGGGCGCGAGTCCCGAGGCTACAAGTGCCCGGAAGCGGATAGCCGAAGCTCGGAGGGAGCAGTTGGTCTTGTTCATCAATTCCGAGGCTACAAGGACCCGGACTTGTCTCTCCACGCCGCGCTGTCCTTAGAGCAGGGGTTAGGCAGCATAGTGCAGTATGGGTGTCAGCCATGGGCACAGTGCCGAGCACAGTGGCCAGTAACCCCTGCCCCGTCCTGTCCCGGACTACGTAGCGTCGATGTGACTCCCGTCTCGTCGGCCACTCTGCTGTACTGCGCCAACGTGCGACTGACGTCGCGGGAGTGGTTGGACACGTTGGTTGGATGTGACATCCTATCAGAGAAATCGGTCAAGGCGACGGTGATGGGGTTGATGCCGAGGTGGCCTCGAGCGAGTCGGTAACTGAGTGCTTGTCTGAGGCCTCGTGGCACGGGGCCTCGGGTGATTCAGAGAATCGATACCTCGTCTGAGGCCTTGCGGTGTGGGGCCTTAGGCGAGTCGGAGAATCAGAACCTCGTCCGAGGCCTTGCGGTTTGGTTCTAGGCCGAGCCCGCTTTGGGCGAGCCTGGATATTTGTTCGAGGTGGGCCGGGTGGTCCAGCCGGGCCTCGGATGTGGTGGGTTTGCCTGCGGTTGTTTTTTGGTTTTGTTATTTACAAGGTCTAAGCAATTTTTTCAGTTCTTGCTCAGGGTACCCTTTATTATGGTATCCGACAGTAGCCCCCGAGCCTCGAGGGGAGTGCGAGCACCTCCCTGAGGTTTTGACGAGACTTGGCTCGCAGCAGCTCCCGTCGGGATGGTGTTTCGTACTCGAGGCTTCGGTGGGTGCGTGCGAGCGCACCCACTGGGTGTAGCCCCCGAGGCCCTGGAGGAGTGGATTTACTCCTCCAGGGGCTTTTCTCATGTTGAGTGTGGGGTTTTATCACGTTTGCCGAATCCTCTGGGTGCGAGTTCGGATCGCTGGGCCTCGGTTTGGTTGCAGGAAGAGCCCCTGAGCCTCTGCTCGGAGCAAGAGGGCGATCAGGAGTTTCCCTGTCTTTTTTGTGTGGCCCTCACGCATCCTTTTTATTCGGAAGGAGGGGTGGAGTGTGCCAGGCTACCCTCGGTGGGCACGAGCAGTGACACCTCCGGTGAGCTGTTATCGGGTATGTCCGAGTGGAGGCCCATGCCCCATTCGATAGGGGTCGGCTAGCGGTCTAGAGACATGCTCCAAAAGTACCAGAGGGCTTCTCTAGTGGGTCCTAGGGCCGTTCGATTGGCCCTGGGGGCTCGGTGCCTCCCTACGGTGGGATCACATTCAGAGACCTCCCTGATGGTCTCGGACACGACTTAGGGCATCCCAAGCAATTGCTTGCTTGGGCCTCGGCCATGTACGGGCTCGCCCATAGTCATCCCTGACTCTGTTTGTCCTGGGGCGGCTGTCGAGACCCTCGGGGGCCCAGCCTTCGAACCCCTGGACCGTAATGGGCTCGGTGCCCAGTTCCTTAGTCTGAAAGGAAACGGGTGGGGAATATTCCCTTCCATCGGCTGACGACGGCGGGTGTGCCTTTTGAGGCGGTTTCTCGGGGAGACGGAACGGCACCTACCGTGACGTGGTGTCTGCGGATGGGACGTTACTGTATGTGCACGGTTAGCGAGAAGAAGTAGGGCGCGTGGGCGGTTTGGCCGGATCCGCATTAACTGCGCAGATCTGGGAGATAATCTTCCCGAATTCATCGCCCGCCTGTTCGCCTTCTTTCCTCCCTCATAAACACGTGACGAGCCGTGCCCCTGCCCCTCCTTACCTTTTCTGCCTGCACTCGCGCTTTCTGCCCTCGAGCGGTTGCCAAGAACAGCGGAAGAGAGCACCGGGGAGAAGAAGGGAGAAGGGGGAGGAGAGAGAGAGAGAGAGAGAGAGCGAGAGTACACGTTACCGCCGTAGTTGCATTCTCCACCACTCCCATGGCAGGTGGCGCTGTTGTCCTCCAGGCGGATCCTTGGGGTCCGTCCGACGTGTCCGTGGAGGCGCTGCAGTCGCTCGTTGATGACGGTCTCCTCCACCCGGTCACTGACCCCAACAGGTCGGAGTGGATTGCTCTGGGGAGCGAGCCGAAGCCGAGGCCTCACGATGGCTACATCGTGAGCTTCGTGGCCTTCCACGAGCACGGCCTCGGCTTGCTGATGGACCGGTTTATGCGGGTGCTCCCACACTACTATGGCGTGGAGCTCCACAACTTCAACCCCAACTCCATTGCGCAGGCGGCCATCTTCGTTGCCGTCTGCGAGGGGTACCTGGGCATTGCCCCCCACTGGGAGCTGTGGCTCCACCTCTTTCGGGCGGGGCTCACCACCAAGCCAGCGGGTATGATGGGCACGCGAAAGGCGTTGAGGGCCGGCGGCTGCACTCTCCAAGTGCGCCAAGACCGGCAGCCCCTCTACATCCCGGCCCAGCTCGCGTCGTCCAACCACCGTTGGTACAACAACTGGTTTTACCTCCGCAACGATGACGGCGGGCTTCCCCCCTATACCAGGCGGGTCATGGAGAGCCAGCTAGAGAGGTGGAGGTACGACGTCCTGTTGGCTGATCAGCCCAAGCTGCAGCCGGTCCTGAGGGCCCTGGAGAGGCTGCACATCCATGACCTTACGATGGCCGTGGTCGTGGCGGCCTTCCACCGCCGGAGGGTGCTGCCGTTGATGGCTCGGTGGCAGCGCCTGCTCGAGATGACACCGGATGAGCCGATTGACGGCGTCCGGTTGTCCGCCGTCGCCCTCTCCGACGAGGAGATTTTGCGTCGGGTGAGAGAGACGGTGGAGGGGCGGCTGAGGAGCAGTGGTCTGACCTCGTTCCCAATGTGCCCGTTGTGGGGGTACATCTCTCTGGTAAGTTGCGTGTTGCTGCGGCCTTCGAGGCCTTCTTGCTCCTTACATTTTCAGTCCGTTCCCTTATGGCGTTTGCTGTTCCTACAGGGGATGAGGGATGTGCGAGCCTCCCAGCCGCCCGTTCCCGAGGACGCCGAGTGGCGAGCCGAGAACAGGGCACGAGCCGAGGCATACAAGGAGCAGAAGGACGCCGAGGAGGCAAGGTGCAAGAGGAAGAGCCTCGAGCGTGATGAGCTGGAGAGACGTCGTCGGCAGCAGAGGCACGACGGTCTCTCAGAGGAGCCGTCTCCGTCGCCATCGTCGACGAACTTTTCAAGCGGCGACGACGACAAGAGCGAGGCGGGGCAGGGTCCCCTGGACCACCTCCCCGATGTCAAGGAGACGGTGCCTAGGGCGTCGGCAAGCGGCCTGACATCTCTAGTAGGAGGAGGAGAGGGTGCCTCGAGGCTGGCGATTGCCCGCCCCGAGGCCGAGGCCGACACGCCCAAGGTACAGGCATCGGGGAAGTGCGCCGTCAGCTTGATGGGCTTGACAGCGAAGGTGGAGCGGGCGATGGCGGGGGTGGCCCAACGGCCTTCGTAGAGGGCAGAGGAGGCGTTGGAGTCCGGCGAGGGCCGGCCGGTACCAGAAGACACGGCGGCCGTGCCACTGCCACCGCCACCGCCACTGCCACCACCGAGGACGAGGGACGCGGTATAGAAGGTATTGGTTCCCCGTTCGAGGTAAGTGTTTTTAGCGGGTTTCGCAGCATTTCCCACTCATTCTTTGATCATATGCTGACCTCAAGAGTGGTTTGTTTTCTGCCGAAAGCGTCAGGCGGAAGCGCCCGCCCTAGCGCCACTTAAGGCGCTCAAGGTGAGCACCAGTTCCACCGCCCGATGGGTGGTGGACGCGCAGGCCGCCTTGCAGCATGGCGCGGCATCGGCTAGGGCCGACCCAAAGGAGCCGGTCGTCCTAGGAGAGGATACCGAAGCAGCCACGGAGCATGCAGGGGAGGAGGCACCCTGGACTTCCGAGGCCGAGGTGGTAGAGGCCAGGGCTTCTGAAGTCAAGGTGGTGGACGCCGGGGCTCCTAGTACCACCGAGGCCGAGGTGGCGGAGGTTGGAGCTCTTGAGACCACTGAGGCCGAGGTGGCGGAGACGGAGGCGGGGCAAGCTTCGGTACCTCCTATGGTCCAAGACCTGCTGCCATCGTAGGAGAGCGCCCGAGAAGTGGAGGTTCAGACAATCTCCTCTGACGATACTTCCCGGGGGAAGGAGGTGGCGGACACCGAGGCGGCTAGCACCGCGGAGCAGCCAGTCCCGACTCTTGCCGAGGGGAGCTCGGCCCTTGTCCGGGTCCGACCCGAGCCCCACGGGTGGGACCACCCGCATGTTCTGTGGTGGAGCCGGGACGACCCTGAGGGGGAGCCTCTGTTCGCCCTTGAGGACGTGGCTGAGGGGGGGCACTGGAGCTCCCTCGAGCGATTCCGCCAACTGGCAGAGCGGTCGCTGCGGACAGTGCTGTCCGTTGTGGCTGAGGACTTGCCCGGTGTCGCCCAGGTACGTGCTTTCCTCTCTTGTGCCATGTCATCTTTTTTCCGAGTTCTCTCACAGTACTTGACATGTGTATTGCTTATCTAGGAGCTCGAGGCCCGGTCCCTCGAGAAATCGATGTTCCTCCGGTGGGAGAGGGACATCTAGGACCAGCTCCGGCAGCAGAAGGATCTGCTTGCCGGTGCCAATGAGCTTCTGTCGGTGCTGAGCGCGGAGGTGGAGGACCTCCGCCTTCACTGTGCTGACATGAAGGCCGAGGCGGCCACGGCTCGGGAGCAGGCCGCCCAGCTGACCCGGCTGGTCGGCGAGCGGGACACCTTTAGGTCCCGGGCCGAACAAGTGGCGGCCTCTGCCAAGGCCATCGCCGGGCAGCTGGGGGCGGAGCAGGGTGCGCACCTCCTAACAAAAGGTGCCCTGGCGGAGGCTGTCAAGGTGGCCGAGGCCTCCCGGGTCGAGGCCTTAGCCTAGAAGGAAAAGGCCGAGGGTGCGTCATATTGAGCCGCACCCCTGTTTTATTTGTTTTTCTTGCGTTCGACCCATAACTCGCCGATGTGGTGTAGACCTAGAGAGAGAGGCTTCCAGGGCGGCCGAGCCCTCTCGGGTCGAGGTCCAAAGCTGGAAGGACAAAGCCGAGGGTGAGTCTCATAGGCCTTCACCCCTGTTCAGCTTGTTTCCCTTTGTGCTTAACCCCATCCCACTTGTCTTGGCATAGGGTTGGAGAAGGAGGTCTCCCAGGCAGCCGAGACCTCTGTCGCAGCGTAGGCGGTGCTCGAGGCCTAGATCCGAGAGCACAACACGCTGCAGAGCGCCGCCCGTACCGCCTACGAGGCCCTGGAGGTCGGGGGGGGGAGGGTCGAGTCAGGTAGCTTCCTTAGGAGTCGGCTGATCGCGTTGAGCGGCCACATCCACGAGCGGCTCTCGGGGGGCGCTGCATACAGGCGTCAAGCGCGCCCTAGCCATTGTCTCCTCGCACTACGCCAGCGTCGACCTTGAGGCCATCAGCGACGGTTACGTCATGGCTGAGGATGACGAGAAGGCCGAGGAGGAGGTCCTGAAAGTGGTGGGGTAATTTGAGGCCCCTAAGGCGTGTTGGCCCTACTGTTCAAGAGGAGGTGGTTCCTTTCACGCCACCGCCGACGCCGTATTTGGCGACCTCGAAGTTTTGATCTAGGCCAAAGGGGTCATGTAAATAGATTAGGACTTACATCATTGTACCATAACTCTTGTGGCCGTCGAGGCCTTTACAGTTCTTGTGTATATACATTTTTTAATCGTTTTCTATTATATTTCCGAGCCTCTGCCCTCTGTCCCGTTGCTAGACAAGTCCTTTGCAAAAACTTCCTCAGAGCCTAAGCTGCCCCTCGGGCGAAAGGTGGTGAGGGAGTTGCCGTAGCCCAGAGGCGTAGGCTGTCTCGTGGCTCGGCCGACCTTTTGGCTTCGAGGCGAACTTTTGGTCCTTAGGTTTTTTTACAATCGATTTGTCAGAGTACGCGAGAGAGTTTGGCGTAGAATTTTTTTTTCGAAAAACGACTAAAAACGGTGTCTGGGACTTAGGGGGGTTCCCCTTATCTAGCTCCCGAGGGAGGCTTGGTTCTGCAGGGGCAGAGCCGAGTCTCCCTTATAGCGTTATTGTAACGCCGAGCCCCTATCGATGGGCTTGGGGGTTTCTCGAAAAAATTATAACAACTAAAGAATGCTTCTTCATTGTATTTCGAGAAACAATGTATACAATGCTTGGGAATTTAAGGGTAGAAGCAACGTAGCTATTCTATGTTCCAAGCGTTGGTGAGGATTTCGCCCTTCTCGTTGGCTAGCTTGTAGGTCCCGGGCTTTAGTACTTGGGCGACGATGTATGGCCCTTCCCATATGGGTCACTTGTGGCGGCCCTCATCGCTCGCTTCGGCCTCAAAGACACTGTGTCGCCCACCTTGTGTCTCGGCTTTGAATGCGCCGGGCTTGGTAGCGTCGTAGGGCTTGCTGGTACTTGGCCGAGTGTAGCAGCACGATGTCTTAGGCTTCCTCTAGTTGGTCGAGGACGTCCTCACGGGCAGTGTGGTTGCTTTGCTCGTTGTAGGCCTATAGCCTCGGGGAGCTGTACTCTAAGTCAGTGGGGAGGATGGCCTCGGCTCCGTAGACCAGGAAGAACGGTGTAACCCCATGGCTCGGCTCGGTGTGTTCCTTAGGCTCCAGATGACCGATGGGAGTTCGGCAAGCCATTTCTTGCCGAATTTCTTCAACCGGTTGTATATTCTCGGCTTGAGACCCTGTAGGATCATGCCATTGGCACGTTCCACTTGTCCGTTTGTCCTAGGGTGTCCTACTGCCGACCAAGCCACACGGATGTGGTGGTCGTCGCAGAACGTCAGGAACTTGTGGCCGGTGAATTGCGTCCCATTGTCGGTGATGATGGTATTTGGAATCCCGAACCTGTGGATGATATCAGTGAAGAATAGCACTGCTTGTTAGAATTTGATTCGGGTGATCGGACAAGACTCGATCCACTTGGAGAACTTGTCAATGGCCACCAGTCAATGGGTATAGCCCCTAGGGGCCTTCTGCAGAGGCCCAACCATGTCCAGCCCCCACATGGCGAATGGCCATGTGATGGGGATGGTTTGGAGGGCTTGGGCCGGGAGGTGCGTCTGTCGTGCATAGTACTAGCATCCCTCGCAGGAGCGCACTAGCTTGGTGGCATCAGCCACCGCCATTGGCCAGTAGAATCCTTGGCGAAAGGCACTTCCGACGAGCGTTCGAGGCGCAGCATGGTGCCCGTAGGCTCCCGCGCGCAAGTCCCAAAGTAGGGCTTGGCCTGCCTCGGTGGTGATGCACCACTGGAGGTCACCAGATGGGCTTCGCCTATACAACTTGCTGTTGCCGAGGACGTAAGCTTTGGCTCATCGTGCAAGCCATCGAGCCTCGGTCCTATCCGCAAGAAGCTCTCCTTGAACGAGGCAATCAAGGAATGGGACCCACCAGTCCATGCCCTGGTCGGCCTCAGGAGGCTCCGCGTTGATTTCCATGGCCTCGGGCTCGATCGTAGGGGTTTCGGTGATAGAGGGGGCCTCGAGCCCTGTGGTGGGCTCGATTTGTGGACCCTCTTCTGTCGCCGAGGCGTAGCTGATGGAGGGCTTGTGGAGGTCTCTGGCAAAGATGTTCGGGGGGACCGGGGCCCATGCCGACGCTATCTTTGCCAGTTCATCCGCGTCCTCGTTGAATCTTCGCGCAATGTGGTTGAGCTCGAGGTCATCGAATTTGTCTTCTAGGCGGCGTACCAGCTTGCAGTACGCCTCCATTTTGGGGTCATGGCAGCTCGACTCCTTCATCACTTGATCGACGAAGAGCTGCAAATCGCCCCATACGTCGAGACGCCGTACTCCTAGTTCGATGGTGATTTGCAGGCCGTTGATGAGGGCCTCGTACTCGGCCACGTTGTTGGAGGCGGCGAAGTGAGGCCGGATCATGTAGCATATGTGCACTCCGAGGGGTGAGATGAAGAGCAGACCCATGCCTGCCCTGGTCTTCATCAGAGACCCGTCGAAGTACATGGTCCAGCATTCCGCCTGGATTTGAGCAGGGGCAGCTGGGTGTCAGTCCACTCAGCTACGAAATCGGCCAAGACCTGGGATTTAATCGCTTTTCGAGGCGAGAAAGACAGGGTTTCCCCCATGAGTTCGATGGCCCACTTGGCTATTCTACCCGAGGCCTCCCGGTTCTAGATTATCTCCCGCAAGGGGAAAGACGACACCACGGTCACCGGGTGGGATTCGAAGTAGTGACGCAGCTTGCACCGAGCCAAGACTATGGCATAGATCAGCTTCTAGATGTGGGGGTAGCGTGTCTTGGTCTCGGAGAGTACTTCGCTGATGAAGTAAACAGGTCATTAGATGGGTAGAGCATGCCCCTCTTCCTGCCTCTCGACCACTACGGCCGCGCTGACCACTTGGGTCGTTGCGGCGACGTAGAGTAAGAGGGCCTCGCCCCTGGTTGGCGGCACCAGGACGGGAGGATTGATGAGCAGTGCCTTGAGCTTGGTGAGGGCTTCTTCGGCCTCGGGGGTCCAAGAAAAGCGTTCGGATTTTCTCAAGAGTCGGTACAAAGGCAAGCCTTTTTTGCCAAGGCGCGAGATGAAGCGGCTCAAGGCCACAAGGCATCCCGTAACCTTCTACACTCCCTTGAGGTCTTGGATTGGTCCCATGTTGGTTACGGCCGAGATCTTCTCTGGGTTGGCCTTGATGCCGCACTCCGAGACTATGAATCCTAAGAGCATGCCTCGGGGGACCCCGAAGACACACTTCTCGGGGTTGAGCTTGATGCCCTTCTCTTTGAGGCATTTAAAGGCTATTTCCAAGTCGCCGATGAGATCACTGGCCTTCCTGGACTTAACCATGATGTCATCCACGTAGGCCTCGATGGTTCGCCCGATGTGCTCGCCAAAGACCTAGATCATGCACCGCTGGTATGTGTCCCCTGCGTTTCTGAGACCGAATGGCATAGTCACATAGCAGTACATGCCGAATGGGGTGATGAAAGAAGTCGTGAGTTGGTCGGATTCTTTCATCTTGATTTGATGGTAACTGGAATACGCATCAAGGAAAGATAGGGTCTCGCATCCCACAGTGGAGTCGACGATTTGGTCGATTCGAGGTAATGGAAATGGAACCTTTGGACATGCTTTATTCAAACCGGCGTAGTCTACACACATCCTCCACTTTCCATTTTTCTTCTTAACTAATACAGGATTGGCTAACCACTCTGGATGGGACACCTCCTTGATGAATCCAGCCACCAAAAGCTTCTGCACCTCCTCGTCGATGACCCTGCGCTTCTCCTCTTCGAATCGGCGCAGGCGCTGCTTCATCGGTCTGGAGCCAGCCCGGATGTCCAAGGCATGCTCGGCGACCTCCCTTGGTATGCCCGGCATGTCCGAGGGACTCCACGCGAATATATCGACGTTCGCGTGGAGAAAGTCGACGAGCACGGCTTCCTATTTGCTGTCGAGGGTGGCGCTGATCCTCAGCGCTCGGTCGTTGGAGCAAGTGGGGTCGATTGGGATGAGCTTGACGGCCTCTGCGGGCTCGAAAGTCCAGGCACGACGCTTGGAGTCGGGCGCCTCACTACCGAGTCGGTCGAGGTTGACGATGAGGGTCTCGGCCTCCATAAGAGCCTCGGCGTACTCGATGCATTCGACGTCACAGTCGTATGCATGCTCGTACGTGGACCCGACAGTGATGACGCCGTTGGGGCCCGACATCTTTAGCTTGAGGTAGGTGTAGTTGGGGATCGCCATGAACTTGGCGTAGCACGGGCACCCTAGGATGGCGTGATAGGTCCCCTTGAACCCAACCACCTCGAAGGTAAGGACCTCCTTGCGGTAGTTGGAAGGGGTGCCAAAGTAGACAGGCAAGTCGATGCGCTCAAGGGGTCACGTGCGTTTCCCCGGCACGACACCATGGAAGGGTGCGGCTCCACCTCGGAGCCGTGACTGTTCGAGCTCTAGGAGCTCCAGGGTGTTGGCGTAGAGGATGTTGAGGCCGCTGCCTCCGTCCATCAGCACCTTGGTGAGTCAGGTGTTGCTGAAGATCGAATCGAGGACGAGTGGATACTGCCCGGGGTTTGGGACATAATTAGGGTGGTCATCCCGATCGAAGGTGATCACCTCCCGAGACCAGTCGAGGTACTGGGGAGTGGCCACCTCAACCGAGAAGACCTCTCGACGTTCCTTCTTTCGCTGTCACGCTGTGAGGCACGCTGAAGGCCCGCCGAAGATCATAAAGGCATTGTGCACCTCGGGGAACTCATCATCCTTGTCGTTGTCCCTGTCGCCTACGCCCCCCCTTCTTGGCATCATTGTTGGGGAGCCCGAGCTTAGTGTAATAATGCCGGAGAGGTTGCGGATGATGAGCAGGTCGTCGTTCGTGCCGCCTAGCTAACAAGCCAGGCGGTAGTCGGCCAGCCATAGCTCGGGGTTGGTCTCGCCGCTGTACTTCGAGAGGTTGGCCGGTTGTCGAAACCAGGCCAGGAAGTGGGCGCTGCGGATGGCCTTACTGAAGACTTGAGGGCCATGGGGCCTAGGAGAAGGACAGCGGTCCTCCCCACTGTCGTAGCGACCGCCTCGGTGCGGGTGGTAGCCTCGGGCGGGCCCATCGTTGTTGTGGCGCCGTCGCCTACTGACCACATCGTGGTCGCCTTGCACCTCGCGTTAGTCGCTGAGGCGGTCGTGCACCGAGGGGGCCTTGTTGGCTTTCGGTGCCCGAGCGGGCTCGGGACGAACCGAGGCCTCTCTATCCTGACGAGGCGGTGCCACGGGTAGTTCTGAGGTGCCCCCGCGCCGTCAAGAGGTGGAACTTTCGGCCTGCTGTACCGCGGCGGTCTTGAGGTCTCGGAGCTCATCGTGGACTCGTCGCCCTTCCGAGGTAGAGGGCTTGGGCATTTTCCGGAGTAGCATCGCTACCGTCGTGACGTTCTGGCTAGCGCGATTGAAAATAGGGAGTTGCTCGCCCCTTTCATCATTGTTGATGCAGTGGTTGACGTTGCGAGCCCTCCACCGGGCTGCTCCGCCCTCACCGCGACCCCGCTGCTCTTGAGAGTGTCTCGGAGTTGTTGTAGAAGGAGTCGGTCTTGTTCGGCCTTGGCCTAAAGCTCACGGAGCTGCTCCAGGTCTAGGCGTCGAAGTTCCTCGGGGGTGGGGACATCGTCCCACGCTAGCGGGGACTCGGTGCGTGGCGGTGTGGCGTTCCTGCCCCTACGGGGGACAGGGAATGATTGACTGCCCCCTCATCCTCATTGCCCGCGTTAGGCATCCCGAACTCGATGTTGAAGCACTCACGAGTCGGGTCGTAAGCATCTTCGTCATCGAAGTCGGAGTAGCCGAAGCAGTAGTCGCTCATAGCCATGAAGTGGCACATGGCTTCAGGGTCGCGGAGCCTGGAGAAGTCCGCTCCGGCCCATGCCTCGTCCCCCTCTGAGGAGTCAGCGTGGGGGTGGGTCGGAGTTGTGGCCATGGAGTCGAGGGCAAAAAGTTGATGGCATCCTGGGGGCTCTGCGTGAGCGGAAGCGTAGGCCGCAACTGCATTGCTCAACCCGAAGAGGTATGGGGATTGTGTCGTCGCTGTGCTCCACTCCGCTGGAGTTGGCTCCTCAGGAGGTGGCGGGGTAGAGCTCGATGATGGGGTGTCGCTGCGCGCCACCAATGTCTTTCCCTTTCCCAGGCTTAAGCTAGACAGGTCCCCAGCCAGGGACTCTGCACCAACAGCCGGGTGTGGGAAACTGGCAGAGCGCGGAGTGTCGCCCTGAACTTGCGTGGTGTTGGGGTTGTTCCGCTCGCGTCGTGTCTGGCGAGCGCGACGAGAGCGGCGGCCCGGGCGCCGTCCGTGCCTGGGCTGATGGTGCGTGATGTCATCGTCGATCGATGGGACTCTAGGTGGGAGGAGTACCATGTCGTACTCATATCCTAGAGACATGAACTCTAGGCTCCCGAACCAGATCATCGTGCTGAGACGTAGTGGTCGCACGGGGTCTGCCATCCGGAACCTATTGGGATGACTAAGCTGACACACAGTAGCCCCCTACTTGGCGCGCCAACTGTCGGTGTTTTGGACCGGGGGGTCCTCAACCAACTAGTGAAAGTGTACTGCGTGTTCCTAATCCCGGATGGTGATGCAAAGAGACATAAGGTTTATACTGGTTTAGGCAATAGGTGCCCTACGTCCAGTCTGAGAGAGCGATCTTGTATTCCTTGCACCGAGGTGCTTATAGTAGGGGCTTACAAGCTGAGCGAGAGGGGGAGCTAGCCCCAGGTCTCTGCGTGGAGTGGCGTGGGTTGCTTGAGATGTTGATCTCTTGCAGTGAGGGAGCGTGTGTGTTATAGAGCGTTGCACATTGCTTGCCTGGGTGTCTCCTCTTAGAAGTGGCCCTGGTCACTCCCTTTTATAGTCGAAGGGAGGCACAGCGGTGGTACATGTATTTGCTATGTG